>JAVJAQ010000229.1:948322-1000714 GCA_032362365.1 Zygogramma bicolorata
TCGTGATTACTAACTTCTCAAAAAAGGAGCTCTGTAGAAGTTCAAAACAGCACAATCGTTTAGTCTTTGCTGTGTCATCGTAGACCGTGAATACGTTTTTGATTTGATATATCAGATATCACATCTTTTTATTTTTCATTACAATATATACGGTATACGTACGCACCTTTGTTAATAGTGACTACGGTTTCGAGTAACTGCGGCCGTTTTGTCACTGATAATAAAAATCTTCATAACCCGACACCAATGAGACCGATACCTAATTTGTTCTGAACGAAAACTTTTTTTCTATGAGAGCATGCTAACAGTTTCGCAAACCAGAACTTCACTATGGGGGCTCTGCCCCCATAGCCAATTCTCTATGGGGACTCGAGCCCCCATTGCCCCCATGGATCCGGCGCCCCTGAGATTTGATGTATTTTTCCTAGAGATCGACTACTGAAACTGATATAACTTGCAGTCGACGCGCGTTTCGCTTACAAGCTAAGCATCTTCAGGGGAAGAAGATTTATACTATACTCGTGAAAATGGCCCAATAACCCGAAATTAACCAATTTTCCTGCAATTCTGTCTTTACCAATGTCATCATGTGACAATTTGACCCAGTGCCGGATTTAAGCATAGGCAGTCGCCTATGGGCCGCCACCAGAAGAGGGCCGCCACCACATCACAAAAAATTAAATTTAATCGACAAAGGCTCAGTAGAACAAAAAAAACGAGTTTTGTTACAAATAGCTAGACGAAAAACTTATTTTTTTCGTTGAGTGGAAAGTGTTAACATTTAAAAATCTTCGAGTCAAAGCAGTACGGAATATAATCACAAATAGCGCCTTTCGCACATTCTACCGCGCCGCGCTAAACCGATAGCAACAACCAAAAATGGCTTGTCGCACGGCGCGCTTCATTTTTACCATGGAAAAGCAGCCCTTTTCTCATTGGAAACCGAGTAAGACGCGTTTATGGAGTTATAGAGCGGCGTATCGCCTCCTCTTTCTATAGAAAAAGTCCTGCCGCCCGCAGCTCCACCCGCCCAAACGCGTATGTGCATACGTAGGCACCCTCGCTCGACATGAATTAACTAGTTTTTTGTATAAAAATAAACGGTTGAGTATCTAATGACAACACAACAGGTGTATTCATTCAGTAATTGAATAAACAAGAAAATATAATCCCTTAAGTTGATATCATTGTTGATTTTTGATGCTAATCGTTGAAAATATAGTGGCGTCTGGTTTTTGAGAACGTGGTATAAGTTTAAATTTTGTACGTCTTTGATTATATTTTGAAGACCATCTAGACTGCCCTAAAGGTAAGGTAAGTAGATAGATAAATCATGTATTGTATTATATAATGATGTTGAAGAAAACATTGGATTAATGATATAAATATTGAAATATTGTTGAATATTGAGACCGAAGACAGATTTAATATTTTGACTCTCCTCAGTTTAGAAAGTGGTGTTTTGAGAGAAACAGACTTCAAAAATATTATTGATTCATTTATCAATGTGAAAACAAGGCGAAAAATAATTCAGCTTGCAGGTATCTATAATTTTAAATAAACGTTATGTTAGCCAACTTATTCAGTTGCTCTCTTCTTCAACTTGACCTTTCAACAATTAACTCGCCACAAACGATTTGAGGGCCTCCACCACATGCTCTGCCTATGGGCCGCCAAAGTCTAAATGCGGCGCTGATTTGACCTCAAGATCACTATTTGAAAATAAGAAATTACTAATGATAGTATGATTTTTCAAAAAAATTACAGTGGTTTCAAAAATTATAAACTTTCAAATGGTGATCTTGAGAGATTCAATCGTCACATCACGACGTTACAAGGTCCCAAATATTACTTCTCAACTGAAACTTCTTGGAAATATTCCTTGAGATCAGAAATGCACGGAATACGTTAATATTTTTTTATACGCACGAAAGGAAAGCCCTACAATGTTCAAAGAACACCGCGTGAATCAAGGGACAGAAGATACGAATTAATATTCACTTTGAATTCAGAAGAGCACCGACCGTAAAAATATCTATAGAAGAGAGACAAGTCTCCGTTCCTTCTACGATGTTCCAATGAAGTGAGCGACTCTGTGAGCGAAGAATCACCAACAAGACAGATTGTCTTTACCTGATTGAAATTGAGAAGCCTCACTGAATGTTTTAGTGCTGAACTTCACACATGAGAACTGTATTCCAAGACAGGTCGTATCTGAGCCTTGTTAATCATTCACACGAAATAGAAATTCAAGTTTCTGGGAAACACCTTTACCGATCGATCTCACATGGTTTTTTCATGAGAGATTATTACTGATCGTAATCATCATTAGCATCGAGACATTTGAGTTTGTAGTGATAGTTACTCCTGACATCTGAATACTAGATGATGATAGATCGGCTTTCCTTGAGAAACATGCCAAGGTTATCTTAGCATTAAATTCCACCAAGTTCATGTTACCCCATTCTATTATTTTTACAAATTTTTTGTTTTTTCTGACATTATTTCATTTTGATTTTTGCAATTAATTATACCACATGAGTGGTTTGTCAATTGAAATATTTGAATTTCATTCACTTGTTATTCGTTCTGGATGTGTTTCTAGGAATCGGTGGTGATAATTTTTTTTCTTTTTGATATGCAAAATTGTTTCTGATTTGTATGCATCTTAGGCGACACATACTGCTATAATAAGTGTTGATATGTTTAGGTTGAGTGGAAGATAGCACTTGTTTGACTCTCCGTGAGTTCGAACAAGAGCTAACTCTGCCTTTTGATAGATTTTATTCGTTATTTTGTCATGGTTTTGGATTTGTAATGTGTATTTATCTATCAATAAAAACGTTTATTATTATTATTATTGAGTCATCGTTAATTTTATTGACGTGAATGTTTCTTTGAAATTTTGTTTCTCGAGCTAGTATGGGGAATCTGGAAGAAAAACTAGTATGAAGAGTCTTATCGTCCGCAAAACTATGTACTGAACAAGACGTTTTCTCGAGCAAATCATTGATATGAAGCAGAAACAAAGTGGGCACCAGAACTGAACCCTGTGGGAGAATAGCAGATGATACTCCATCAAGAACCACATGCAGAGACCTATCAGACAAGAAACTCTTCAACAAAGCACACAACTGAGGAGGCAAACCATAAGACTGCAGTTTAGAAAGAAGACCCCGATGCCAAACTCGATCAAACGCTTTTGAAATATCGAGTGCAACAGCTATCGTTTCTTCGAATTTCTCGATTGAATGCTGCCAAATATGAGAAACATAAGCCAATTAGTCACTGGTTGACCTTTGATGGCGAATTCCGCATTGTCGATCATTAATTATTCCTGATTTCTCTGGATATTTTATAAGCTTCATATTGATTGCTTTTTCCATGACTTTGGAAATGATAGAAGGCAATGCAATTGGTCTTCAATTACAAGTTAAAGTTTTCTTTCCTGTTTTAGGAACTGTGTTCAATGAGGTTGGACAGTTTTTGAATGATTTCTTTCGTGATGTGAGCCTGAAGATTGCAGTCTGGATTACATATATATCTGTGCACGTATCCCTCAAATCTTGAGTTATAGCGGCAACTGAATCGAATATTTCCCTCATATATAAAATGTCCCATAAGAGCAATGCAATTATCGAAAACTTACAGCGGTAATTGCATTGTATCAAGTCACCATAACAACACATTTGAAACCGTATCGCTAGACGTCAGTAAACAACACAAATAAATGTCAGATAGACTTCAAAAATAGAAAAACATTTCGCGTTTAGGTGAGTACTCCATACAATCTATAGAGGAAAGTATAAATGAACAAAATAATACATTTCCTTGAGAATTTCTTTTTTCGTGAAATTGAAATTTTTGTGTGAAAGAGCCGTCTTCCTTCGGACTCGGGCACTTTCGCCAAAATATGAAAATAAACTTGCAATTTTTAGATAGCACGCTTTCTTGCAAACATTATCGGTAATTTTTATGCACTCGTGCAATTATAACCGATAATTTCCTAACTAGGAAATCTTATTAGTAGGTTTTCTGCATGTTGAACAATTACAAGAGAAAATACAAGTTGTGCAAATATCTATCGGGTTATTAACAATATATGAGTCGTCATAATTTGAGCGGTATTTCCTAGCAAGTACTGTCCTAATAAACGATGAGATTCAAATACTGTCCTAATATTCTGTAATTACGATATACAAATTAATTAATTAACGAGAGATAATCAATAAATGCGAATTTCTCTTTGAAGGAGACACCGTGCAAACGAAATCTATATCCCGATATTAGATTTTTATCCGAAAGATTCGTACCTTTCACCAAAGTGCAAGTTCAGTTGGTCAGTTTCGACTTGATAAGAAAATTATCGACTCGTTCGACAATATTTTGTTGGGCATTCGCTTTCATGTAACTATTCTAGTTGTGGGACGTTAGGTGGTATAAAAGATTCATGACTATCCTTCATATCAACAGTCACGATTGAAATCGGTTCGCAAAATGAGTATCAGTGGAATTGTTTTGGTGAGTGACGGTTTTTTGCAATGGATAGTCGGATGTCATGGAGTTATCAAAAACATTATGAAAATTTTGTGCGATATGAGTGCGTTAGGGTATAAAAGAAAACTGGATGAGATTCATCTCCGAATGTCAGAAAATATTGTAGTAATTTGATATTAGAAAGTCAATAAAAATAATTTTATTCACCAAAAATATATCACAGAGATAGGAATTATTTATTCTGATTGAATGAAAAAAAGCTATTCATGTGAGACTCATTTTGAGAAATTTTATTTCAAAAATTGTTTTGAAGAAGAACTGAGATCAAGACTGGTTAATCATAATAGGAACATACAGGCAGTCCAATGACCGAGAATGAGAAAACCATGATAGTTTGACCGATATTGTTCTGGCCTCAATTTATGTGAAACTCGCAAAATTGAGAAAAATCAATTCAGATGCCGAAATTACGAGAAAACCTAGGGACTTCGAAAAAAAAAAGGGAAATTTTGAAAGAAATTTCGACATCACTTGTTAAAAAGTATACTAATTCCACGCGTTTTCATTTTGGTGCCGAATAATTGACTGGTATTTATGCAACACCCCCTATGATTCAATTTCGAAATTCTTCAGAACATTCTGGATATATTTCATGTACAATATCCTATACCTAGTTTCAATCAAATATTGAGTGTTCAAATTTATCAAACTAACACTCAATTTTTTATTTTACATAAACTTCCAATTTTCAAACACTTTTTCGAATGCGCCCAGAAAGTAGAGGCCTGTGCGAGCAAGGGTCGACTAATTGTCTTGGCTGTGAACCCACGGTATCATCATGGTTTTACTGATATTTTTTTTCGATTGCATATTTACCGAGCTATTATGCGAAAGGCTCGAAAACATATGAGATTTTTGGGCTTTTCGAAAAATACAATTTTTGCTGTAGATAGCATAACCTTTTCCAATTGCGGAAGTCGATATTTTATTAGATTTTGAAACAACTTTATGAAATTATTGAAGGAAAACCTATCTGTGTTTCAAAAAATCATCTCCTTTCAAACTGGATCTGGACACTACTACTAAAAAAAATTATCTGCAATCCCGTTGTCCTTCATTGCTAATTATGCTGAGATAGTATATGGGTCGATTACGTGAAAGACGTAGAAAACTGCAAAAAAACATGAAAATAATTGCAAGTTTCATTACTGTAGTTTCCCTGATAGCCTACATCACCCCGTACATCAGATAACTATAACTCTTGAAATTCAATTGACGGCGCTTTCCACTTGGCTGCGTTTTGTCAAAACAACCTTAATCGCATTTTTTTTACGCACCTGAGGGATCATAGAAATTGCATCAATATTAATACACTTTTGTTGATTATTTGAATTGAAAATTAAGTTAAAGAACCCCTGGAAATGAAAGAAATGGAACTATAAAAAGTGTCCTTCAAGTGATGTACTATGTGACGTTCGTCAGCTGCTTAAGGGAAACGAACAATTTTAGAAATAATTTGTGTGAATATAACAAGAGAAAGTTTGAGCTGAATCAAAATGCATTGATTTGATTAATCATAGGGCGATGGATTCAGAAGGACCCTTTTAGTGTTTTAATTGATCATCTGTAATACATAATACATATAATCAGTTTCAGGGGGTATTAATATGTCTCTGTCTCTGTACCTTTCCTTGAAGGTAATTCGAAAACGGGAAGCCCACAATATGAGATTGTTGTTTTTGGAATTCAACAGTTTTCAATAAATGTCAAAAATTATCATTTTTAGAATTCTCATAGATACTTTTCACGATGCGTGCATTTTGTGGCCAGTTAAATTCTGCAGATGTTGGTCTTCATTCAGTACCCAAGAAAGGTTCAATATCAATCGACACAAAAACTAATATTAATGTAATGTCGCCACTATTTTCATTCGTAAGTTAGACATTTCAGTATAGTAGCAAATGGTTTGAAGTTGTTTAAGTGTTTTGTCAGTGACTTGTAGGAGTGTAACGTTCTCACTAGCCAAGTAATGAACAGTAGCAAGCTCAATATGATATTTGATGAAGCGCCAATTACAATAGCATTCTGATGTATTCATGATATCTGAGATCGAGCAGTCGTTTTTTGCCTAGTGGCGGTCTTCTTCGTTTGAATTATAGTCCTGCAATGTGCAGAAGAACGCATATCTTGCCTTCGATTTTGTGAAAAAAAGATCGAAACGCACAGATTTATGTTCCTTAATCCACCAACAACTCATTCGACCTTCATTCATTATATTTCTATTTCAAATAACGGTCTTCGTGATATCTGAACTATTAAGTCTAACTGATTATTTTTCATTGTTCCAGATAACGGTATGCTTTGCAAACGCGTTAACAATACAAGCCCATTACTGCCCTTGCACTTACAACAATAAATTTTTGATATCCGAGAAACCTTCATTTCTTGGCGTTGACAATTCCTACATACCTGCTCTTAACTACTATCCAAACCTTCATCAGTCAGCGTTTCAACAGGATCTGTTGAATCCATTTCCACAACAGTTCCATAAAAAGATTGAGAACCCAAAAATTTCGGAAATCACCAAGTCGGCTGATCAAGCAAAAGAAGAAAAAACAAAGATAAAGGATCAATCCGTTGCCAATGTTAAAATGCAGATTGGTAATATGAAGACAGAGCAACCTAAAAAGAATAGTATAGCAGCCCCCAAAGTGGCTGTTGGAGTTATGGATGGAATGAAGGAAAATAAGCAGATAAGAACATATGCAGTTGAAGAAAAAAGAAATGAAGGATCCAAAGTAATGGAACAGAAGGTAGGTACTGTACTGAATTCATTCTAACGATATGTTTAAAGAATGCGGTTTAGTGAATGACTTCGGAAATAACGATTGTTCTAAAAAAATGGCCGCTTACGAATAACCTCCAATTTTTTGTGCGACTTGTGTACAAGTTAGGGAATGGTTCCTTTTGGATCCATATTCTACAGAAATAATTTTGATGAAAAAGCACGAAATTAAATTTTCATAATACAACTGATTTTCCATCCGAATTGTAACAAATCATTTTATGAAATTCGAAATGGAATGAGTTTATTTTCACGGGGGGACCGTAGAGAGAAATATTGTTTTTTTTTCAGGTAAAGTCTGGATCCCCTATTGCTACTCCTTTGTTGAAACCGAAGTCTTCGGAAGAATCTGCAAATGTGTTGGTAACAAAAAATACTCATCAAGCAACTCATCAACAAATGTTTCAGTTGTTTTCGCCCGTATTCATGGAAGTGAAGAAACCGCCTCAAAAACAAGAATCAACTAAAACTACAGATTCAGAAAAACATGAAGGTAGGTGAATTCAACATGCTACAGTTTTACAATGCGCACCTGAGGGATCATGAAAATTGCATCAATATCAATACACTATTGTTCATTATTTGAATTGAAAATGCACTTGAAGAACCCCTAGAAATGAAATAAATGGAACTATTAAGAGTGTCCGTCAAGTGATACAATTTATGGGACCAGTTAAGGATAGTCTGAGGTGTAAATGTAATCAGTGAAAGTTTATGTTAAATCACAATTCATTGATTTGAATAATCAGAGGGCAATTGATTTAAAATCAATTGATCATCTGTAGATAAAACAAAATCAGTTGCAGGGAATGTTAATTTGTCTTTGTAGTATATCAATAAGAGCTATAGAGGTCGTGCTCAATATCACTTTTTCCCATATCTTTATTGACGATTGGGACCGTGTGCTACGTCAACGATGTTCACTTTCGGAACTTTTGGGGGACTTTTATCCATTGCGCCGAATGGGTATTACAAAAAAACTGCGAACACTCCACAGAAACCTCGAAGAAACTTTCTTCCTCAAAAAAAATTATTCATAGTATTGATCTCGAACGTTGTAAAGACCTACAAATTTCCTCATATGTTATGGGTTGAATGGGGTGAAATTCATTTTTTGGGTTCATTTCCTTGAAGAAGAAAAAAAGCAATAAATAACTGACCAAAGAGTCAATCAATTTCGCTTCTTTATAATATTACAACTACTTATAGGGGCTAATATACCAATTTTCCTTAAAATCAGAAAATATGAGAATTTGAAGCTTTCGCTCTTCCAGCTTTTGCTCAATGATAACAATTCCGAAATTCTGTCGAAAATACAAAATCTCTTCTGAAATAATTCGCTATCAGTCGATACACACAGCCAAAACTTAAATTACGATCATTCATGAATCCGAGTAAATTTATCTGTAAATGAATGGTTATTGAATCTTTTCCATCAAGCATGAATCTACATATTCAGCTCACCCTTTGGACAATTCAAATTGACTTCGCTTGTAACGACCTCGTTTCATCTTCAAAATGAAAAAAGTATGCGAGTTATGGGACATGGTTCCTTCATTTAACTTTGAATGTACTCGAAACAATTTATAGGCAGAAATTGATACTCTCAGGGAAATAACTCTGCTGTTTTGAGTTATCCTTGTTGCTTGTTGAATTTATCCAGAAAATAGAAACCTCTCCTCTAATATAATATTTTGCTGAACTACTTTACTTTTGCTACTATATTCAAAATTTAGAAAAATTCAAACCTTGAAATTGCGTTACCTACCTTATGCGAGCATAACTGACAGTTTGATGGCTCCAAAATAATCACCGATACTCCTTTGAAGTCAAACATGGCGCTTCCCTTTCGTTTCGAAGTAATGGCCCTTAAAATGTCGATAGGAGGGCATATGCCGCCTTCTAGTTTGTATAAAAAAGATTGAGACCGCATACGTCTTTCTTCGTCAGATGCCATTTAAAACCGCACCTTATTGGTCAGTTTTCAACCAGATAAAAACACCCGTTGGTAGTCACACGTTCTTCCTGGACATTGACAGGTATTTCTTGGCTAATTCAACATCGGGGTAGCTGGATAGCTCTCTCGAGAGATAACAGTTGATATTTTCATCCAGCTCCTTTTGTAATAGAATAAAATTCAGGTCATAACTCTATTATGGTAAATTAGGACTCTTGAGGAATATTATCACAAATTAAACCTATTTTTATTTCAGATATCTCCTAGTCAAACATTCTTACGAGCCTTGTTATGGGGCAGGGGCCTGGTGATTATCCTGGGCCCGAACTTGATTTTTTCATTTCGTTTTGTGTCATCAGAAGTGCATTGGAATCATTGTATAACTATTTCAATGATAATTTTTATTATTTATCGTCTTAATTTTTTCTACAGAACACCACGATGCGCACCACCATGACCACGACAAAAATATTCACTACAAATTCGAATACTCTGTCAACGACGAAAAAACTAAAGATATAAAGAGTCAACGAGAAGAACGGCAAGGAGACGTCGTAAGGGGAGAATACTCATTGAGGGAAAGCGATGGAAATGTGAGAACAGTAAAATACTACGCGGACTGGAAAACTGGATTTCACGCAGATGTCCAAAATTCAAAAAGGAGGTCTCTTCGATGATATTTTAGTTGTTATGTATTTATTGATTGATACTTGTTGCCATTTTGTTATCGTCGTCGTTATCGTAATCTACGTCATAGATTTATCATTGTTTTATTTTTTGATTGAAATGTGATAATTTTCTTTTCATTAAATGATTTTTCATACGTTCCTCTTCACTTGAATCCATCTTCTATTGGAATAAGAAAGTGTTGGCGCAGTGTATGGGTCCAAGGACTATGATCGGAAGGTCCTGAGGCCTAGTCTCTCGAAGACCTCCGAGAGTGGCTCATTGGAAGAATACAGTTGAACCAATCGTGATGAGTAAATGGAACTTCAAAAAATGAAACAATTAAATAAGTCATCACGAAGATATTTTGATTCTTTGTTAGTAACAGGAATAGATTTAGATTCATTCTAAAGATGGTTTCTCAGAATTTCAACTCTTTTCAATACACTGAACTTGCATTCGAGAGTGAGGATTACCTTATAAGAGCCTACGCATATCTCGCATTCAGCTTTTAGATCATATTAGAGAACTTTAACGAGATCCTCTTCCCTATCTCAAAAAATAATTGCGGCCTCTTTCAGCAGTTTTTTCCTTCACATCATTTTTGAGGTATCGTAGAGACTCTTCGACAGCTCAACATGTTGTATATGATGGTAATTGGAAATCTACTTCTCTCATGGATTCAGGTTTCTCTCATAGATATGACATGAAAATATTTTGTTGAAAGTTTTTTTTTCAATAAAGAAAGGCGAAGGGCCTTAATCTTCTTGAAATCTCTATTGAAATCAATTTGATATATATAAGTTTGGAGAACATAAAAAAATAACTAAGATATTTATATGTATTCAAATGAGTACAATGGAATTATATGAGGATAGTAACATCAGGGTATTCTCAACCCCCCCAAGAATATCGATATTTGAAAGTCACCACCACGTCAAACATTTTTCTGGCTACGGTTTTGCTCCATGCTATTAAGATTTCTCAAAAGGGTTGTGTTCCATAATTGATACTGAAACGCAATGAGTCTTTGCGATTTTTCTGGGAACAGAAATATAATTATAATAGGTACTCTATCATATTGCGAAACGAAAGTACACATGTTTTTTTATATTGTATAATTGAAATTTTCCTTTTCGTAGGTCCATACATACGCACATTTATGTTGATTTTACATACATACAGACGTACAGGAATTTCTTATTTCTAAAGTACCAAAACTCAGGAAAATCATTATGGATGATGATGAAAATAAGTGTAGTTTGCCACACCGATATTAAATTCGATTCTTTTTGATTTTTGGCACATATCTCTCCAATTTTCGGCTTACTATACTAATTTTCTGATTATATAATGCACTGAATTTAGGAAAATTTACTCTTATCAGTGGAAAAGTCAGAAATCAGATTTTTTATGTTTAACTTATATACTAATATAAATAAGGTAATATAAGTATAATCTAAATACAACATAAATTTACAACATATACAGACGATAAAATATCGAAAATCGTTTCAATGCAATAATATGTATAAACAACTAGGATATATTGAGCAACTTGGCTTTTATAAAATAGAAATGCACCAAGTCAAATGAAAACAGTGGAAGTTTCGTAACTAAATTGTGCGATGTTACATTTTCTTTGTTGACAACAGAATTTGACTTTGGATATTCTTTGTAAATATATCTAGTTCGTTAATAAAATATGTTGATCCCAATAGGTGGTAGATAGATACTAAAAAGTCGTATTTTGGGCTGGACAATACGGAAAATGTCAAAATGAAACCTGTATTCAATGTGTTCTGTGAAACGTTTCCATAACATTAACAAATATTTCAATGTGAAAACTCAATTTTAGGGTGAACTTAGAACCCTTCCACTTCACATCTCACTGTTTTATGTTTCGTTTTGAACCTACCTGTGATATATTATCGGATTTTGGAAGGAAATGATTTAGTCAACAATAATCTTATTAAGTAGACATGTTGATTCGTATGAACTTCTATGATCCATATTCAGCCCACCAAGTTGTGAAAGCTTTTTTATATAATCGTTACGAGCCTGCTGATTCCAGAAACTAACTCTGGATATGAATTCTGTACTTTTTGGATTCAGATTATGCGAGTCTGCTTCTGATTGAAAAGTAAAATATTCCTCAGTATGGTTGAGCTTCTGACACTAATCTTTGAATGGTTCAGAGAGATGATAGGATGGTTAATTGAGATTGTTTTTTGCCATCTATTCACCAACATAACATTTTCAGTTATTAACTATGTACTCGAAATTAAGTGTCGTAGCTGTTTTCCAATCTCAAACTGAATGATATACGATCATTCATATAAATTACAGAATGCTCTTTCATATATCTTAGTACATGGCTCGGCTCGAAAGTGTTTGACAATGTTTCTGGTTGAGTGGTATCAGTTCGATCTTTATTGTCCATATAATCAACTTCTTTGAGAACTGTTGCAAACAAATGATGAGAACAAATGAATCTGAATTAACTAATATATTTTGACTTATGGAATTAAAACACACGAAACAATCAAATTTAAAAGTGACATACTATGAAATTGAATGAGCAAAAGTTAATCGAGAAGCAATTATGAGTATAGGAAGTCATAGTAAGAATAACACAACAAATAATAAAATAAAAATGGACTTCGTTCAAACAATGATTTTATAAAATTTATATTGACCTTGAAACAAATTATTGGATATAAAAATAGTCAAATTGAACAAATTTTTAAATTAAGATATATTCATATTACCATATCATATTCACAAGGAAAAGCTGTCTTCTTTGAGAAGTCCAATTGTTTACTATATGGATTCAAGTCTGTTCATAGAAGAGTTCATTTTTCAATTCTATTTCCTAACGTGGAATTGTAGTAAACCATTAGTTTTTTTCAGATCTGAATTTATGGCAATTTTACCTTTTGTCTGGTGAGAGTACTTCGGTCATATCATATCACATATCAAGATGATCAGAAGTTCTCGAGACAATTGGTCACGTCGTCACGTCATCTTGATATTGTTACAACACCTACATGTAATCAATGAATAGTTGAGTGCATTATCAAATTCGTTACAATTATCGACAAACATAACGTTCGACATTCAACATATTTTATTAACAGAATTTACAATTTCTATGCCATAATCATTAATATTAAATTATTAAACTATTATGTATTGTTTTGAAAATACACATCTATTTCATTAAATCTACGTACGGATCAACTATTACTAAATTTTTTATATATTCAATAATAATGGTGTCAATGGCTATAGCAAAATGAGCCGAATATTTATTCACTAAATGAACTACACATTAATGAATTGATTTTCCATGAACGATTTGTCAAGATGTTTCAACTGGTGGGATGATTTAAAATGGTAAACAGGACTGTACCTAATGTCGTTCATTTTGGAATATATTCCATTGGCTCACTTTACAGCATCATTTCATTTATCTACTGATTTACTTGATTGCATCAAATTACAATAGGGTTTTCGTAAAAGTCCAACCATTTGAAATGGCAAATGAATGTATACCAAATGTTAACAAATATCTCATAGGAATACGTGTTTGAGATCTAAAATCATCAGAATTTTTGAACTCGAAGAAATTTTCAATTCCATCCAAGGCCACCGCTTCAACCCATCGAAAAAATATAAATCTTTCATATTATTTTATTCTTCTGGAACGTTGACAACATGAAAGCATTCTTGAATGAAACATCAATATCTCCTTATTTTATATACCTGTTCTTGAATGAAACGACATTAAAAACTTACATTTCTGACGTATATTGAAGAAACGGTTCTGAATGAAATATCTTTGAAATGATCATGAGTTCACCAAGCTATCGATATGTCAGTATTTTTCGATTTGTAGTAGAAATTTATTCGTTTTGGATATTCCTTATCATAATATCAACTGACACTTTCATCGTTCACTTTTATTTGGAGAATTGTACCGATGAGAATCCAATGAAAACATACTCATACAACACACTTCAACTCATTTTTGAAAATTTACTTCATGAAATCCATTCGAATATTGTGATTTTCTAAAAGCTGGTATTTTACGACGTGCCTTCACTCTAGTAATCGAAAGTATGTGGTATCTATTCTCAGCAACGATTATTTTAACGGACTGTTAGTCATGTCGTAAGTACCAGTCCTTATAGTGAAAATGAAATATAAAAAAAAGTTCAGTTTTTGAACCAACCTCCCAGAGTTGAAAAAAATTAGTTTTCCATCGAGAAAAACAGCAACAATCAAAGATAATTTTTTACAGGAATAATAATTTCTATTGAAAATAATCTAAATATCCTTGAATTGATGGAAGCTATTTTCCATAAGATAGATTAAATTAGTATATTAGATGATATCACATTTTGATAACATAGTTTTCGAGGACAGATAAGGAACTGCGGAATTTTTTTATCATGCCAATAATTATACAGCAGTTTCGAAAGTATATTCATTATCACCATTTATCATCCAATCATTATTTTTAAAGTTTTTCAGTTCGAACACCAGTTGAAGATACAACATGGATATTTCATCAATAATTCAAGAAAATTTTCGTGAAATCTGATTCGAGAAAAATTATAATATTTGCATATTACAATGGAATATAATTATGCCTTACGAGCTACCCAATACTAGCAATAAAATTGTTTTTCGGTTTCGAATCATCTGAGGAGAACATTTGTCTTTATAGTTTTTGGTTTTGTGATTTGATTTCATTTTTTCATTTCACATATACCTACTTTCATTTTTCTATATCACCAATTACTCCGTAACATCAGCTCATTTGACCTCTTCTTCGAATATATAATATTGCCTAGGAAAATGAATCGTTATAGTTATAATAATCTGAAGGCTCTACCTCTCATGTTAATATGAAAACAATATGTAGGGTAAGTTACATCTCATCTGGAAATTTATCTTATGTAACTCCTGTAACAAATAAACTCTTTCTACCCGACTTTCATTATGTCCTTTCTTTATCTCAGTGTATACACTAACAAAACTGCATTATTTTCATTTCATGTTAATTCGAATAGAGAATAGAGATAAACTTGTTTTATTATTATTATAATATTTTTTGGGAATTATTTAGCATACTTGATTGAAAATTCAAGTTGAAAGATTTTTGGCAGTGATTTTTGTATGAGAGAACCTTCTGGAAGTATAATCTGAGAAAAATAATATATGGTCTAGGTCTAGATCCATTCATTATTATGGAAGATGAATTTAAAACATGAGTACGGTAAATTGTATAGGTCTAGAACTGACCAATAGTTCTTCCATTTAATAGATTCTGTAGGCTACAATCATTTCCGAGCAGTCCTTGGCGACAGTCAACTATTGAACTTTCTTCATGGAGTAGATATGTGGATTCGAATGATTAGTAAAACAGTAGTGTGACAACAGACCTAAAAATGAACTACATTGCTCTATCTGTTAAACGTGATGCTTTTTTCCAAATATTTGTGCTATTCAGTATATTCAAGATTTCCTTAATATGTAATACTCAATAGCTATATTGTGAAACAATGTGACAACTGAATAATGTGACTAAGTAGAACTGTTGCTATAACTCATGCCCATATTCGAATTATCAGTAGGTAGTTGTAGAAAGTTTTATATTTTAAACAATTTTTTTCCCAGGCGACCCAAATAGCACACGACGTCCTGAAGACGAACCATTTATGTCCCAGTAACGTCGATACGTCCCGGGACGTATAGGAGACATTCGAAGAACGTACATTACCGGATGTACCATGTATGTACTGGTTAGACGTCCCATGTAGGTACATACTTGGTCCCGTTCCAGGTGCGTACATATTGAGTCCCTTTCAGATACGTATCTTTCAATACGTTCTAACTAACTAACTTGAAGTCATCACATCTATATAGCACCCAACTCCTTAAAAACAAGTCTCTCCGTGCCGTAGAGCGCAACAGTGGTCCACAATAATATCTCCATAGTAAAGGTCGAGAGTTCAAGCCCCGCAGCAGCCAGGTCTTTTCCAGGTAAGTATTCGGTTAGATGGTTAGTACACGTGAATGAGTAAAATTCAACACTTGACTATTTGGTAAAAAAGAAATGAATAATCCCGAATATGAAAACTTAGATTCATTAAATGATATCAAACGATATATAATTACATTTTTCACATTTTCTTGTGGCCACTATTGATATCTACAATATAAGGTTAATATTCCCGTAATATTGAACGAATATTGGTCAAATATGTTTGTTCTACTTGGGATAGCGCATACAGAATGGAAAATGTACGTTTTCGGAATGTCCCAAACACTCCCCCTTTCTGTACATTTCAGGTCCTGTGTGGACTAGAAAAGTACGTAACTGGGATTATGTACGTCTGTCGGAGACGTAAGTACGTCCCAAATACGTACAATGCATCCTCACCGTACATATGCAGTACGTCCACTGGACGTACCTGTGCTATTTGGGGACTAACAAACGATTTGAAAGAAAAGTACATGAAAAGTATACTCAACGATTGCCGTTTGGGTGGGGGTTTCATTCTAGCATCTCTGGGCAATGCTTGATGGACATGGGGTAATTTAGGATATTCCAACATCCGTTCGACATCATCTGTTCGTTTATCATAGGTATATATAGGTACTTGAAGCGCGCATGTGAAAACGAAGTATAAACACTTTATATCATACAACAAATTTCAAAATTATATTTCACAACCATTTTAATCTGAATCAGATTTAATGTTGATTCGGGAGGCAAGAAACTCCATGAGATGAGATGATGAAAAATTGATTTTTTTTAATTATTTTCGATGCGATGGTGGATTTAAAAAACTTTCGAGGAGGATAGGGTGTAACATGTACCACAGACAAAATTGAAAATTTCTCCGATTCACATAAATATTTTCACTCCATAACGAAATAGTATCTATGTTTGCAATAAAAATTATTCTACAGATTTTTAAATATACGCATATATCTAAAAAAATTTATGCCCTGTATACTGAGTTACTCTTGGTACAACATGAGTTAGTTGAAAATGATTGAAATCAATTTTTCTAAATTACGATTGGTTGATTCGAATGTAATTTTTTCGTGTGAGGAAATCAAGATTATTCAGTGACAATGCTCAGTCAAGTGTCACAAATATTTAACAATATAACCGTTACATTACATAATTAACAATTCGTTATCATTTAAATAGTCCTTTGTATAAGCAGATCAATGATCCTTCGTATCATTCTACTAACACATATGGTGGAATTTGAGGGCATTGCTAAAAAATTCGGTTTTAGAAATGAACCAATCAATCAATCAATTTATTGAGAAATGATGATACATGCATGAATCATAAAGGAATACCCAATTCTGTGATGGACAAGCAAAATGAAAGTCATCTTGATAATTCTATCGAACTATTTGAGGAACTTTTTTTGGATCTTTCTCATCGAAATGAATATAAAATTAATCTTCCATAAAAAATAAATATAGAATTATCAGCAAACATTGTATCATTTGTAGACGACTCATTAATGCACAAAAATGAGGAGTATATCTTAAACAACTATTCCCCCGACTATATGGTGTGTGTAAATTAGGCCCGCGAAATTTGAATCAAATAGCTAGTAATCGTGGTATATTTCAAGTCAAAATGAGGGGAAAATGGAAAGCCGCTCAATAAATAAAATGTGAAAAACGTTACTCGACCTGGATAAATCAGTTGAAATAAATGAAAGTAATTATTTCCTTGAATATCGATACCGAAGGCTCGATAAACGTTCCAAAATTTTACTATGAATGTCAATTCGTTCGGAGCAGATCGTCCCAAAACTGATTGCTATCAAGACGCTTTCCAGATAGTTTTTCCTTTAGAAAAAATAAGCTTGTTTGAGTCATGAAGTATTTCATAGAATGGCTCCCTATTATCCTTCATGTTGGATATGAAAATCCTATGAATACTATATTTCATACAAGTTTAGTATGTTCGGATAGTAGCCGAAAATACCACTGTGACTGACCTCTATTTTTTCCAAGTGATGGTGGGTTTATGAAGAAAGTAAAATAAAATAAGAAACAAAATGCAATTATGCGAGAAAAAACATAACAATTATAAGAGAATAAGGTGTAAAATGAGAAATAACTATCGACCAATCATATCGAAATAATATTTTGTTGCTGTTGTTTTTTCCGTTAATCAGCTGACGAACGTCAACCCTCAGAAGTCGAAACTTGTGCGAGCAATGTATTAATGAGGCCTTACCTTTCAACGAGCGATTATCCAACACGGTGGCCTGGCGGGGATTTTAACCCCCGCCTTTCGCTACACAACCGAGACCATTGACTCTCCAAATTAGTTCATTCTTTAATATCATTTTGTTGAAATACTCATCCCTGATTTTCTCGCAACAAGTTTTTAACTCCCGTGAGTATACTTAAACCGTTCACTTTTTTACAAATTGATGTATACGATCTTTTTTATGAATTTTGAGTTAACTTTATTATTTTTATTATTATTATTATTTTTTTAAATAATAATAATAATAACAGTTATTTATTCCCAAGAAACTACAGTTTATAAATAGGGAATATTTATATAATACATTCATTAAAAAGCTCAATCAGAATTGTTCATTACTCGAAAATAAAAAAATTAAACTTCATCTCTTTCTGGAAAAAATCGATATTTTCCCTCTGCATATTCAAATGACAAACTTCGTACTGTCTCGGCCCACCTTTTTTGTCTAAAACACACAAAATGAAAACAGCGGGAAACCAATAACATAATGGCTTTCATAAGGATCAGGAACGCGAAGGTACATGATAGATCATAAATCGATGTCTGGTTCAAGAAATGAGATGGATGAGAAAGTTAAGAGGTGGCAAAACTCATCTCAAAGCTTATTCCTTATTTTAGCTCATTTATTTGATCAACAACGCTTTGTAAGTGTATATTATACTCTCTTATTTTACTTCACTTTGATTCTTGTTCTATTCCTTTTTTTTCATGAGCCCACCGTAATCAGTGAGAAAATAATGGCGTTTTGACTGGCAATTCCTAGTTTGCAGTGGAATAAAGCACCTTGACGTTTTAGTATTTGAAAAAGTCATATGATTCGATCATTAAAAAAGTACTTCACAGTTTCTTATAGGCTTTCCACTATAATGAGGTTCACAAAATCGCAACACGTGTTTTGTTATACGATAGATTTTTGTGTACCGAAACACTTGACGCGGTTTTGTAAACCCCAGTTTGCTGAATATTCATGTATGTGAATTTCAACATGACTGATGCTTGCATTTCGACACATTGCTCTGGCTCGACATATCGCTGTTGTATCGTGATTTGTCGAAGTATACTTGTTGGACTTTTCGGAAAGAATATCTTGTAAAATTAGTGATTTCAGACTTTCGCCTTGGATAGATATTAACATCAATTCCATTCAAGCTTCGAACTGTTTTGAAATGAAATTTTGGTACGTTTAAAAACATTCCGGATATACCCAATGCTGTATAATGATTTTATTATGGATTTCTATCAAGTATTGACCAATTATATCAAAATCACCAGTTGACAAAGTTCAGTTATTCACCCACATGCGATTACATTTTGGCATCAGCGGCATCTGAGGTTCACATTATTTCCTCATGAAATCACATCAATTGAATCCTGCCTTCTGTTAGGTTCTCTGTATTGAGTTGTGAACCTCTCAATAAAAGTTTTTATTATTATTTCTATATAATTAAACGTCCTGCTCACCATATATACGCAGGGGAGTAGTTTGTATACATACTCTTCCTTTTCATTTATGAGAATAACCTTCTGCGAATGACATACACATAGGGAGCTAATTATGTTGGCGTTACTTCTATTACAGAGCATTAGCTTTGTTTTCATTTCGATTCGAAGAAAAGAAATAGAAAACGTTCCTCGAAACTACATTCCCTCCTCGTAAATAACCAATTTTCAACTAGCGAACATGTTTCATTAGCAAAGCCACTCAAACCCCGGTGATCTCCCCCAAAGCACTAACCGCACACCGCGTCATACAAACAGTCGTTTTTTTGGATTTCAGAAAAGAAGGCCGTTTCGTGAGCCTTCGTCTCGGCCTTATTGCTGGTTGTACGAATTGTGTATCTCCAGGCCCGTGCTCGTTTCGATCAGAGACTTGCGCGATGCGCTTAACGCAGCCATATTGTGATCTCTGGCCTTGCGCGGGAGAGTGGTAGAGGTCGGCTCTATACTACTGTCTCTTGGCTTCCATACCGGCGACCCTATAAAAACAATACTGGATCAGTTTTTGATGTTATGGAAAACGGTACGTTTGCTTCACACCACGACTTTCTGATCAGTTTTCAATAGCGATCGATTGGTCTTTACACCCGGTTTAACTCTCGAAGACGCCAAAATGACCCAATGATGTGGGTGCGCTGCGTTGCACCAAAGAATATTTACGTATAACGAACAAGAAGCGACACTACAAAATTTCATGACCTCCAAACTATTTTCCTTGCGACTATGCATGACTACCAGAAAAAAAAACAGTAATCCAGTAAACTACTCGACAAGAAACAAGAAACACCAGTACTTGTTTGTTTGTATTACTGACCGACAACCGAATGCCGACATTGCTGGTAGGTAGACATGCGCATTCAGGGTGTATTTGTCGAATTTGGGAGATTCGTTTCTTGTTCATAATAAGTAAATATCCTTTGGTTGCACCCACAATGTGATGTACCCACATTTCGATACACCCACAGTCTCCGAACATACCCGAATGATTCAACTTTTGCGAAATTCACCGAATATAGACCACGGGCATGTGACGTCACATGCATCAGCCTGCTGGACAAACAAATCGTATTTCCATGAACAACAATGGTAATTGAATGAGATTATAATTTCAATTCTAAGATACAAAATGCATGAAAAACCGTTGCCCATTTCAACTTATCAGTACTCAAATCTGCTCTTCTAGTTGCTTGAATCCTCAATTCACGTTTCAGCAAGAGGATTAATATTCTTTCTATCGTCGAAAATAAAAGGGAATCGATGGATTGAAACTCCACAATCTGTCAAAATTGAGTTATTACCGAGAAAAAAATATTTCGAAATATGATACAAATGCACAATAAGCATTTGTAGATCCGTTTGTTTGTCCAGCAGGCTGGATTTACAACTATCATTTATTCTGTCGTCTGTCAGATATGCCCGCGGTCTATATTGCAGAGTTTGTTCGGAGACTGTGGGTATATCGAAATGTGCATTTGTGGTTGTAACTAAATGCGGGTGCATCGGCATGCTCCCATGAGTGTGACATGTGGCAACTTTCTTTTGGAGAGTTTCAAGTCCAGGGCAAAGAAGATTTAAGTATAACGAACTAGAAGCGACACTTGCCGCTACACAGCCGCTAATCCTGTGGTCCCCACCACTACAGAATTTCATGACCTCCACACTATTTTTCTTGCGACTACGCAAGACTACCAGCAAAAAACAGTGATCCAGTAAACTACTCGACGAGAAACACCACTACTTGTTTGTTTCTATTACTGACCGACTGCCGAATGCCGACATTGCTGGTAGACATGCGCATTCAGGGTGTATTTGTCGAATTTGTGAGATGCGCTTCTTGTTCGTTATACGTAAATCTTCTTTGTCCAGGGCTGCTAATTTTAGCTTTACCATTGGTTGAAAATTCCAGCAACAGCGAAGCTAAAATTGAAAGCCCCGGGGCTTGAAACTCTCAAAAAGAAAGCAGCAATCGATGGTGTAGTTGGATGTGCGTTAATTTTGTACCTATTCTGTGAATTGCGAAAAGTAACGCCATTTATCTCCACATCATATTTGGAACAGAGGGACATCGTTTGTGGATGAAGCTATCGAAATAGATATTACAAGTGGAATTGGAAAATATTTAATTTGGTGATGTCAGAATTGATAGAAATATTCTCTTCGCAAAATTTATATTGTAATCAATGCAAGTGTGAGAAGTTGAACTTCTAGCCTGCCCCGAAAAAATGAGGTGTTGACAAAATAGTTGAGGCTTTCGCGGCCGAGGTTTTCAGTATCACTACTTTTATTCGGGTTTGAAGGCCGTCGTTTTTTGGAATTTCTTCCTGACGTTTCGCTGGCTCGAGTGGCTAGCTTCACTAATTCACTCCGATGACTGGAGATTGTTTCTTCGCAAGTTGTATTTATGCCGATTCAGGTAGTTTGCTGTGCTAATTATTCCATTCGGATTCGGGGAATTGTCATTAATATTGATTACCTTGTTTACTTCCTGTGGGTTCGGAGAATAATCATCATTAATATCTGAAGAACTACCTGCAGTTATTATCGATTTTCTTAAAATGGGATTCCATATTCGGTTGAGGTTGACAGCTTCTTCTTTTCTGTTGAAATTATCCGTGTGTTTGTGGATTTCTATTGCCTCCCGTACCAGTCGGCTATGGTATCCCTGGTTGGGTGCAATCAGTTTTGCATTTTCAAACAGAATCCTGTGGTTTCCCTCCGCCTCGGCTGTGGCGGAACACGCACTTAGTGAGGGAAACCACAGGATTCTGTTTGAAAATGCAAAACTGATTGCACCCAACCAGGGATACCATAGCCGACTGGTACGGGAGGCAATAGAAATCCACAAACACACGGATAATTTCAACAGAAAAGAAGAAGTTGTCAACCTCAACCGAATATGGAATCCCATTTTAAGAAAATCGATAATAACTGCAGGTAGTTCTTCAGATATTAATGATGATTATTCTCCGAACCCACAGGGAGTAAACAAGGTAATCAATATTAATGACAATTCCCCGAATCCGAATGGAATAATTAGCACCGCAAACTACCTGAATCGGCATAAATACAACTTGCGAAGAAACAATCTCCAGTCATCGGAGTGAATTCCAAGATGAATGAACCTCTGAAGAAGCTAGCCACTCGAGCCAGCGAAACGTCAGGAAGAAATTCCAAAAAACGACGGCCTTCAAACCCGAACAAAAGTAGTGATACTGAAATGAGGTGTTGATAAAGACCGTTTCTTGTGAATGAAAATTACACCCTATTCGTCAGTAACTTCTTGCATGACTCAGCATTGCCAATTGAAAAAAAAAAGAAAGAAATATTTATAAAAACTACTAATTTTCAAACAATGGGATGAACTTTTGGTAGTATTTTGTTTCTAAAGTACAATTACCCTAACACCCAAATGATATTATTTGCATTCGATATGCGTTGCGCTGAAAAGTTTTCGGAAATCAAAGCTACTTCCGTTTTCAAAAATAAATCAGAATTCGATTTCTCCAGTGGATCTTCGTGAAAATCTCCAAAATATCCCAGATATGACATGATATCTCGTCTTTCAAGAAGAGTGACCGAGTGATATTAATATAGGTATCAACTCAATAACTAATTTTTTTTTGAGTTTAGTTTTTAATTAAGATATGTTTGTTGTATCCCTGTTATAAACTGTAAGGTTTCTTGGGATAATAAAGTGTTAATAATTAACCAGAAGGCAAAGATAAAAGCAAATTCTTTCAATTACCGTTTCTGCCATCGTTCTCATTTGGGTGCCATTCCATTCTGCTATATAGATCTCCTTGTGTTCATTCATTCGCACTTCCAGAGTTTTTGATGATTCACCGATATATTTCCATCAAATCGAAAGAGAAATTCGAAAAATATCTTCATGGTTCTGAATTTCGAATATTGTAATTCAATTGATGAATAAATGAACAGTGTCTGTGGCAACATTTTATCAATGGGAACTTTTTTTATATATGTTTGTTGAAACAAGTGTTTTGCACTTATCTTCTCTCTATATTTTATGGATTGTGATTTTACCAATGAATTTTTTTGAATAAATATTATTATTATTATTACTCTTACTGCAAATAAAAGTATGGAAGGGTAACAGCAGAAAACGGAAATTGAAGAAAACCAATTATTGCTGTTTGAAAGAAGTATATTATGCAACGATCGTGTAATGATGGTTATTAATATATGAGCATAAACCGGGATACGAAACGAGCCGAAGGTGAGTTTCGTATGGTTTATGCGAGTGTATTAATAACCATTACATGGGAGTTGCATACGCTATTTTATCTACACCTAATAAATAATGAAGAACCAAAAATATTATAATATTAGGTATTTATATTGAACACAATAATAGTAGGTAATCAATCGTATTTCTTTGAAAAATTCTACAGAATTATAATTAATGGTATCACCACGGAAAATACAACAATGAGAAGAAAAAAAATGAAAAAGAAGCTTTGCCGAGATCTGGAATTGAACCCGGGACGTTTATAATAACTGCCCGCGCCGCTGACCATTCGGCCATGAAAGCACATTCGATTTGAACGAAAATAACAACATATGTGTTGCATTTGTCGAATGAAAAATATAATCCTTTCGATTGTATTTTTTTCTTTTCTAAGACATCTGTGGAGGAGTCGCTGGTAATTCTTCTATATCACTGCTATAAGACATTTTCATTCGATTATCGAAAATTGACTGAATTCTTCAAAAATTCAATACCTACTGATTTTGACTTGACAAACGTCAAAATGCAGAGCTTGCACATCATGCTTGATTGAAAAATAATGGGTTTCTATTGGTTGAAAATCTGTATCGTAATGAAAATCTGTATCGTAATGGATTTCATTATAAAACGGGTGGTGGGCATATAAGTGTATTATTAGAGTACGGGTGTAGATAAAAGTTTTATCTCTATGAGTTCGGTTCATATGAATGGCGCGTTGTTACCCCTCTGAAAAGACAAAATGTAATGTTTCACCTTAGATCTCTGACAGATCCTCACAAGGTAAGATTTAGGGAGTCGAATTTTGAATTAATTCTGAGAACGGAATCAGATTTGTTTTCCGAAACGTTAGTAGTTTTTTTTAACATAAGTTGACTGATAGGACGTAGTTCTCATTCAGAAGGAACTGTTAAACCTAAAAAGTTTTCCTGGTAGACAAGTCAGCATTCCTACACTCGCATGAATTCCTGTCGGTTCTTTATATCATTGAAAACTACTTTCGAACATTACTCAACAGGAATATTTTAGGGAAAATATTGTACTATCTTGTAGGTACATTACATTCGCCGAAGATATATTGAAATGTATTTCTTGGAATACCGAAAAAATCATTGATGGGGGATTATTGACTTTCCAAGGCTTTGAGACAGTACTTAATGAGCACTCAGTTCCAGAATCATTCTGAATAGGTTTGTTCTGGTTTTGACTGAAACTGGTTCTAGACCAGTTCGAAAAATTGGGGCGAATCGTCCACCAATTCCACCAATACATGACTTGAACATGAATTGTTATAGGACAGTTCCAGTCCTCATTCGGAGCGAAAACAAACCTCATATATCATGTACTCAGCTTTCAGGTGATACACAAGAATCATAGTAAATTTCCTGAATAAACGTAAAGATTTGAACCGTAGGTGAAAGTTGAAACTTTTTGTGGAGATCATTTACCCTAACATCAAACTGATATAGTTGATCTGTATGAAAAGTTTCAAAACTTTCCTGGTTACTTATTGAGGATGAATTTCGGAATACTGGATGGAAATTAGCCAGACGAGAAGGAAAAACTGTCGTATGATCCAAACCCAATAAAACTAAAAAAGATTCCGAACTGAAAGCAGATGTTTTGGGCAAAATCAAACGGTATTCACACCATGAATCAATTGCATCTGAGTCAGTTTCGCTACATGCAGTACTTTAGAATGAGACCACTTCCTTGATACACATCATGAAGTCTATAGAATAATTGTGACAGATAAAGGTAGAAGTTTTCACGTTCAACAGCATAAACTGATTTATCGGGATTGACTATAGGAATACTGAATTAGAAATATTTGATTCTCATCGGGATAGTAAGAAAGTGATCTGCAGAGGTGGCATACTCGAGGAAAGGATAAATTCAGTTTTAGATCATGAAATAAATCAACATTATATACTTCTGGAAAAACTCATGGGTGGATCTCTATCTTCTTTATAGCTCTCTATGAAATGTGCCGAGAAGAAGATATTTTTTTTAATAGTGGATATTTCTCTACCAAAATATTTACATAGATGATAGACAGGGACATTCAAACCGATTTATGCGATTGTTGAAATGTTTGAATTTAAATGTATCTTCAGATTCAAACCGGGTTATTGTATAATTTTCTGATGTTGCATTACTTTCTTGGAATTGACCTATTTTCATCGTAAATATACCCAAATCATTACATCACTTATGTGATTCCTAATCCGTGATTGTGAAGCAAAGTACCTTCAAAAAACTCTAAACACAAATAGGGTCGATCGAAGTCCAACAGACATTAGGCATTACTAAGTGATCTACAGAAAAGCGGGGATGCTACGATAAATCAGGATAAAATCATAAGACTAAGTAAACCTGGGAATGGCAGCATTCATTACGTCATTTACTATCTAATAAGTCTTCAGCAGTTTATTTCGTCGTTGCTGTCGCTGCTAAAACGTGTTAAAATGAAGCTGTTGCTTCTTCTACGACTAGCAGAGTGATTATGCATGTGCTATCCGGGTTGCTCTGTTTTTCCCGACAAATAACATTCGACGCACGTTGGAGCTTCGATGCTCAGTGATTTCGTAGGTTGTTTGAGGGATGATTTGATTTTCTTAGGACTTTTCCCGCCGTTGTCTTTCGGCTTGGGACTAGTATCCCTGCACTTCCTAGGAGTCTTCGGACTGGACTTCCTGGAATCCCTAGGACTGATACTTTCGGAACGCTTAGTGGTTCTATTATTAGGACTGGATCGTCTCGAATGGTTGGGACTGGATTTTCTGGAGTGATTGGGGGTCGATTTGCGTGAGTGATTAGGGCTGGGGTCTTTCTTTACGATACCGCCGTTCCGAAAGTTTTCTTTTTTGGTGATACTTTCCTCTCTTTGCGGGGATCTACTTTTCGTAGAGTGAACGTCCGCCTTTATGGTTTTGATGTTGTGCTTACCTAGTTCTTCTACGTGCATCGGTTGGAAGGTTTCTGGAGCGTGGGAGGATTGTATTAGTCTTGCTTGACTACCGGTACTACCAGCAGATAGAGTTGATGTGGTACTGAAATTGGCAAAAGTTCGTCAATTACGTTTTCAATACCGTTTTAGATGGTTTGCTAGATATATTGAAAATAGATTAAGTTCGGACCTAAATAAGACATTCATCTCATTGTGCTAGTTCTCAGAAATTTATAATGAAATAACAGTTGGCATTTGAATGACATCAGGTTAAACGACTCGTTTCGGAAAGAATAACGTGTTGAATTGATTATTGAAACTCGTGAATGGAGAAATTGAACAAGAGTTTTCCCTATATTCATTGTGTCCTTACCTCAACTTTGACTACCCTTGCATATTTATTGTTTGAAATCATATTGAAAACGTTTTTTGATAAGTAGCAGAGCTTCGAAAGATGTACTTGCTTATCAAATGAATTCACCCCTTTGAGCAAATGAAAAATCAACACGATTTTAGAAATGCCGATTTTTTTTATTCGAAAACGTTGGTTCGAAATCATCTCAAACACAAACATCACAAATAGTATCAAAATTAGAAATAATATACAGAATGTACCACTCAAATCTGACCACCCCCATATTATCTTTATTTGAATTTATATACAAAAACTGACCCTTTCATCATGTTGACTTTCAGTAGTGAAATTAGCTAATGTAACAAAATCATCTTTTTCATTTCCTGTAAATCAATAATCATCATTTTCAGAATATGACCATTTGCGATGATTGGTCATAATTTTTTGTGTATTCTTTCCCATCAATAAAGAAGCTATATTATTATTATTACTATTATTATAATTATCTTTGAATACGCCACCTTTTGTGGTATTGAATTCAGTTTGGTCAGAACTCTCACAGAATATTTTCAGTTATAGAATATAACAGATTTGTGGTGATATTTGGAAAAAATGATTATATATTTCGGATTGAAAAATCTCTAGTGAAAAATATACCTAATATTTCGCAACATATGAGTATATGATCATATAAGCGCACTGGTAGATTTGCCATATGAATTGATGTTTCTGAATTGATACTGTTCATTGACTCACCTTAGAGTTAAATGATTTGGAGTTTTGCCTAAGGTAGCTTTTGGTTTGATAACACCTGCCTGGGAGTCATCTTCTCCTTCTGATTTATTACTTGCGTCTATTTTATCCTGGTCAGTCCTCTTCAGTGGTTCTGAGTGTTCCAAGCGAAAAATGAGAAAATAGAGAATTATTTTTCCATAACATTTCATTTCATAGTATGCATTAATATCAATTGAATTCTCAACAAGAATTTTTCTAGGTGATACTTGCGGGAAACACGACTTAACATTCATATTAAATATTTTCAGTTCAGGAACAGTCTATTTTGATGAAGAACTTATTAGATTTACTCGAGTTCTCAACCGAAATGAGAATAAGTTCAAAGAAGTTGAACAGCTGCCTATTGAAGATCGAATTGAGAACATACTTCCATTTCCTAATAGCGTGCTTTCTTTCCTGTAGTTTTCATTTTCTCTTCCAACGTGGAAAATGCCAAGCATCGGAATATAAAATTGAACTTATATGGTCACTTTCCATGCAATCAACGTAATTCTTCAGCTGGGGGTAATAAGTTTGTTGTTGGATCATGAGAATACCAAGAAACATTCAATATCAACCTATCTATGGCTATACAGTTTTGTGACTCTACAAAAGAGACCAAGATCTGCAGGTAGCGCCCCTTCAATTGAGTGCCACACTGAAACCAGATTTGAATTCCTCATATTGAAAAGTCCCCTGATACCAATTTTCGTCCAGATATCGACATTATTGTGGAATTCATTCACAAAAAAACACAATAGAAATAAATTTTCAACATCCTGTATCTCAAAAGTGGAGGCCTTGCGGACCCCATCTTATGTGAACTTTTTACCTCATAAATGACTGAGGAATCCTCTTGTGAAATATTGGATACTTACTACAAAACAACCTATATAGGTATGACAAACGCATTTATTATTATAATGAAAGCAAAATGTACATACATGCACATATTCTCTACCTCTACGTCGATAATAGACAATAATTTATCATCTTCAATGAAAGACGATTTATTATTATTATTTTCAATGACCATACAGTGACATTTGCTAGGAGCTGAAGTTTATCTATTTGCAACACTCCCTTGTAAATGTATTGAAATTGATCTTGTCAATAATCGATTCTTGTTCACTCCATGAAATTATTTCGAATTATTGTGAATCAGATAGTATAGACATATTGACAAAAGATGAAATATTTGTCTCGAGAAATAGTTCAACTCGGCTTCCAGCTTCGGTGAGCTAAATTATTCCCTAGAGAGAAATAAATCACTTTTCGCCTCGGCATGTAAGTTGCTATTTCTCCTCTCAGTTTCAGATACAGGGGATCAGCCAACACCCCTTTCATTCAAGGTAATCCAATGTAAAGCAGAAGGGTGTTGTCCGGGATTGTTTGCCGTGGTCCACAGGTTCCCGACGTTTCGCCTACAGCTGTGGTGGGCATTATCAAAGTCTATGAGGTAACGGACGCATTGTTCTCGTTCTCACAGCACATATTACTTCCTTCCATTACGAGTACCACTACTTCCATTACCATAACGCGAACGAAGTCGTATGGAATCAGGAATAAAAACCTGTGGACCACGGCAAACGATCGCCCTTAACACACCAGAATGAGAGCACAAGAGGTTATGAATAACACAGTAACAGCCAATAACTGACATTTTTATGTTGGAAACTCTTGTCGCCCTTCATTTATCTTACCTGCAGCATCTCCAACGGTTCTACATCGCGTCCGGAAATTACCGCCCGGTGTCGATTCGTCCGTTTCCTGGCTGATATTATCGTAGTCGATGTTTCCGGCCGAGTGCCTTTGCGAGCTCTTCACCTTCTTCACCTTCCCGAGCGTGTGCGGTCCCTGAACTACAACGGTCTTCACCCTGTCCGGCCTTTCCAGCGTGTGGCTCGTGCTGTGGCTGGTCTTGTGGCCCGTTACTAGGAGGATTCCCGGACCCGTTCCCGGTTTGGTAGCAGGTATCGACATGTTCCGTACCGATTCCCTGATTATTTGTCGAATGGTTTTCAGGAAGGCGTTTCGGAAATCGGCGGTGCTGTAATGATTCGTATCTTTGAGCTTAAATTTCCTGAAGAGTAATAGTTATCATCATTCACATCGCAGGAAATGCTTACATCTCATCTCTGGCTAATCTTTCAACAGAAAATATACTCTGACACCATTCCGATGCTAGAATAATAGCCTTGAAATCATAATACTATAGCAACATTAGGCCTTGATATGATCAATGATACAAGCTGTGATTTTCTGTATAAAATCGTGATTGATATTATAAAGGCGAACAATTTTGTTGAAATTACCACGCATATTGAATGGGCGATTTTAAATAAATATTAATACGGGGTGTATCCAGATTAAAAAAATTATAATTTTTGCCTTCTGATCTCGATACTTTGTAATTCATCTCACTGAGAAGAGAAAGTTGTTATCTGTATTGTTATATAATAAATCGAATAGAAATTCATTATGGTGTTTCAGTCTTTTTTCGGATAGAAATTCACTCTGAATTTGCTGAAATTCACGAACTTCGAAATCTTTTCTTTTACCGATTCGATATTATTAATTCGATAATAGCAGATGGGATTCCGAATCAAAGTACTATACTATAACCTGGAGCGGACATATGAGTTGAAGAGTAATTACACAGTAAAAATACTCCTAGTGCTTCCAGAGTTTCTATGGATAGATCCCAACATTTGATTAGCTTGCTGGGCGGTATTATCAACATAATAAGTTGAAGAGAAAAACTCACTATCGTATTATAATGTCCTGATATTTTATTTTATAACAACGATTAATGAATTGTTTTAATATTTATGACTTATTCGTAAGAAATCGTGTAAAATACGAAGATACATTTTTCAATATTTGAGTACAGTTTATTTTTGCGAGCAATATGTTAATACCAGAATATCATAAACTTCCGCTTAAAAAACTCTTTTTATTATCCTTATTCATCTTGCATACGTTTCATTCACCCCAACTAACTTCTTGAATGAAAATAGAATATCAAGATACACAAGATCTCGCTGCAGATACAAATTCTGACAGTCGGAAGGATGTTGAATTTTATTGAAAAGCTCCAAATCATCGGCAAAATGATTTTGAACACTAATGGTTTGTCGCAAATCATTTATTAAGATCAGTAATGACAGGGGACCTAGGCTGGAATCTTGTGGCATACCTGAGTTACTGGGTAACTAAGAAATTTGTAGACTCATATTCAATCAATTGATTTCTGTCGAACAGATATGATTTGATTTGGCCTTAGTTAGTGAAAGGACATCTATCAACTCGTAGATTCAAGATCGATGAAACAGGCTCCCAGGAACGAGATAGGCGAAAAATCTCGGTAAGGAGCCCTCGTCAGAATTCATGGAAGACCTGCTGAATTATAACCGAACAGTTGTGAGGGTAGTGGTGGGTTTACAATAATGGAGCATAATCGGCTCGAACACGTATGAACATAATGAGTAAAACAAAAAATAGATAAGAACTCAATGCATATCATGAGAATTCTTTTGTCAGAGCGAGATACCTGCGGAATTATATGATAAAAAAAGTTGTAAGTTTTTAAAGAGTTTTTTATTATAGACGATGGGAGAACACAAAATAATCAAAGCAGCAAACATAAAATAAAATAGTAGTTTTGTATTTGTCGGCTGAACACATTTGTTCAAAATATCGGGTCTTGTTTTTAGATAAGTGTGGAACTCAGTAGATGATTTATTTATATTTATTTTCGTAATAGAAGTAACTTCCATTACTGCGACACTTAACTGTGTTTTATCACCTGTCCATATTTCGTTCATATGGGAAAGAATTCTTTCGACTAGTCCGGTATTTTCAGGCAGACACATAACGTACTCAATCCTTCTAAAAAAGTTTTTTTTAGATAAAGATTGTTGATACAAATGTGTTGGAATAATTCAACCCAACACTTTTCAGTAGAAACGTTCTCGGAATTTAAGCCAGAGATTATTTCATCTGTCGCAAGGTTGGAAATAAGTGGAAACTCGTCGAAGATTTTCGTATCGTGGCTGCTGCTGCTGCTAAACCCTTGCGTGATCAGTAAATCTAGCATTTTCTGTACCTTTTCCCACGTAGACACTTTTGTTAATTGAACACTCCTAGTTCTCTCTTGAATTGAAACCACTGTTACATAATTTATTGATCAATTTGAATTATCAGCTTGCAAAAGTGGGACTATGGCGGCCTCACTGGAGACACCGTGATAAACTGCCTGAGATCACATTATTAATAGAGCTTCTGTCATGAGAACGACATTTGCGCACTATAAGTACTTTGTGAATGCAAAACTTTAAAAAGTCCAAGACATACGAGGAAGGAGGAAGAGGAACCAAAGGCTATCGGATGTACGGGAAGGCAGTTTCAATGTTGTGGAGTCTTGCTAAAGAGGTGGAGATAGACAATGAGCTTCTAAAACCATAACAATACAATAGTTCAATAAAGCTTGCAACGAACCAGACCATGCACTAGCTTCCGAAACAATCTTGGTAGTTATAATGTTTTGTGACTTCCCAACTCTTTCGAATATAGAAGCATGTTGCTAATCGAATAATTGTTATTGTTCTTCCTGACAGATAACTCAATCGATGTTCAATTGTTATTGTAGCATGGGCATTTTTGATCTCATGGTGATATCGAACAAGAGCAGTATGACTTGATAAACTACAGATTTTTCAACTGTAATTCAGAAAATATAAATTGTATTCCAGATTTTGTTGATAGTAATCAGGAATTTGTTAATTGTAATTCAGAAAGAATAAAATGTAATTCAGATGGTTAATGGGAATGAACGATGTATGGACAAATACTATTCATCGTACAAAAACCTTCATAATTGGGGTAGATTCATTTGACAAAAACATTTTGATAATATCGACTTCTATTTTAGCAATGCCCTAATCTGCAGGGATTCATGCGACCTGCAAGGTTTATCTGTGATGAGTTTTTTAAACAAAGTGATGCTTTGTCATTCCTGCATTTTTGCTTTGCCAAAGGTTAGAGATTTACCTTGAATATTTCCATCGTATGTTGAAAATCCCATATGAAGCGGGACATTTTCGATCAGCGATAAATTCCCGGCGGGACATTTTCGGGCTGGTAAATACCCGGCAGGTATCGAAAAATACCCGCTCGGTCCGTGTATCTATAGTAACGATTGTTAAAATGTACATTTGTCATCTTGACAGGCATAAATACTGAATTTTAAATGTCGTTGTTTTAACTCCGGAAATATTCGGGGGTTATATCCCGAGTGCACCAAGTTTATTCGGTTAAAATGTGTGCTGCACTTCCATGATTCTCGAAATTTTGCTTAGCAAATGACTTGAGTGTATGATAATTTGATAAAATCCCGAGACCGCAGGTCGAGGGATTTTATTTTAAATTATTATACACGAAAGCATTTGCTTGAAAGCAAAATTTTGAAATGCACGCATTTTGGTCGATTGAACTTGGTGAAGGAGGGATATATGTTTAGTTTATTTCCAGAAAACATGTAAACTCAGGAAACATCGAAATCGAACACATGAACAATATAGTACCAGAGATAGTACCTGAAAAGTGATCCAAACGCCCGGTTTATTTCGAACATTTTAATCGGTTAAAAGGTCTAGTGCATTTAATCGCTGTAAAACTCTGTGAAAGCAGTCTAGCCTTCAACTGTTTCATCGTTTATTCGCATTGAGGGAAATAATCTACCGAATTACACTCGTGCATCAAAATAAACCTGATAATTTTCCATTCAAGCATGTTGTCCTTCGGAGTAGGGCTCTTTCGACAAAATATTAAAATAAACTCATGCAGTTTTTGGACAACATGCTTTCATGGAAAATTATCAGTAATTTTGAAGCACTTGTGTAATTACTCCCGATGAATATATATTATGTCATTTATATGGAACATGTTTTTCTCGCATCTCGAGAGATGAGTTGTTGAATTCACAAATTACTCTGAAAACAATTTGCAGTCCTTTGAAGTAGCAACACCACATCTCAGTGACATTTCTGTCTCACATTCCATTGAACCTGACTAAGAATTGTGATTTTCTGTAAAATCAACTATTTCCTCAATTACAGTTGACTAATCTGAATCACATTTCATATTTTCTGAATTACATGTGACTAATCTGAATTACATTTGATATTTTCTGAATAACATCTCATAATTGTTCCGTAGTTTTTTGGGTTTGTAATCTACCACAATCTGAATAAATAAGAATTGATATTAGAATCTATACAAGTGTAGAAGTATTGAAAGGAAATGGATATCCAGAAGAATCCATAGAAAAAACTTCGACAGAAATTGAAAATCCGAACACAGTCCACAATCCTACACAAAATACACAACCTGTATCAAACATTATGCCTTATTTCCCCCGTTTGTCTGAAGAGATAAAACGGATCGGCAACAGGTATAATGTTAGAACAACATCCAAAACAACGAATACTTTAAGATCAATATTCACACATACCAAACCGAATAACCCAATAGAAAACACAAAAAATTGTATTTATCAAATTCCTTGTTCGTGCGGTCAAAAATATATCGGTGAAACGTCTCGACCATTGGAAGTGCACAGTAGAATGGAACGACACTAAAATTATAACAAAAGAAAGCAGGGGAAAGAAACGAAAATTAAAGGAATCTGCTTTCATCATGCTGTCTGGTGAAGAATGCATATCTATGAGTTCGCTTGATATGCATCGCGGATGGCTGCCCCTCTTGAAGAACAAAATGTTATGTCAAATTTGAAATAATTTGACAATGTCAATCACAAAAACTATCTTCACCAGGTATTTGCACTTGAAAAAATTCGCCTAGAAGTTTTGAGAACGGAAACAGATTCAGTTTCCGAAACGTTTACAGATAAGTTTTTTCATATATATCAGTTCTTATTATTTTTTTGATAGACAAAATTTGAGTTATACGAGAAGTTGCTGACTAATTGGACTTGTTCTATCCAGACAGAACTGTTTTTCAATAGACGCAGCAACTTTTCGGGGTAGATTGAAAATCTGCCCTTCTACACTTGTATAGATTCCAATATTATTTCTTATTTTTTCAGATTGTGGTAGGTTACAAACCCAAAAAACTACGGAACAAATATTGATTCAACACAAAAAAAAGTCGTTCAAACAAAACATCTCTTATCATCTGAATTACACTTGGAAGAGGTGTAGTTCAATAATAACCCCTGGTAGCTCTGAGCCAGTGAGTCTAATTGAAATCTCAATCCCTGCCTGTATAAATATTACTAATTGAAACAATAGTCCCAGGTTTGAGCTCTATTCGATCCATCGGCATTGAACTGATTATTATTTGTATCATTTGAATGTCGATGCATAAAAGATATTCGTATCTGCTATACTCCACGGAACACAAACGACATTGAATACGATATCTTACCTATTCGAAAGAACGTACACCTTCTCCGATCTCCTTTGTAATTGATTCCGTAGATGGATCAATTCCCACAGGAAATGAGAATCCATATCCTTCGCCGAAGAAGCCCTCACTTGTACTTCCGTTACGGGAATGAGCACCTGATACCTTATTATTTCTACTTCAGATGAGGAACTCTTGCTTGATACGCCCTGGGAAGAAAGGAAATGCAAATATAACAATACGATTCAATCGATATGTACCGAAGGCCATATTTGCTTAGTTTCAACTGGAAGTCGTTTATTTGTGCTTCTCTCCAATTCGTTTTCGTGAGTGAGAGAATGCGATTGACCTAGTTGAAAATAATGATGACGTGGATGTCAAATCGAAAACCCCTGTAGGAACGATGTTAGTGGGGTGGATACATATAATTTACTGCTTTATTTCTGTGGACAAATTATTCACAACAGAGTTGTTACTTCAGTAAATAACAAATATGTTGAGGAATTTATTTGATTATGCTCAATTGGAATGCAGAATATTTGCCATTACATCTGCATGGACGGGGAATTATTACAACAGTTTCATTAGTGAAACTCTAACCATATTATACACAATAATGATTTTTGGAATAATTCGAGTTCGTATCTCTTTCATCAAGGAGTGGAGAATACTAGAATCTCGATCTAACAAATTGCTGGCTACTTTCGGTTTTTATAGTCATAGCTCAGGGATTTTGGTTTATTGACGCATTGCCCTTGAAAATGTTTACTCCACTTGCAGCCAGAAACAAAGCCCTGCAGATCAAGGCGAACAAATCCAAAAACAGTAAATTCATTTATCCATTTTCATCTTAAGTAAGTAAGTAAGTAAGTTATTTATTATCCCAAGAAACATTACATGTTTATAATTAGGGAATAACTATAAGCACAAAATCATGATAAGTTTTGAAAAAAAAAACACACATATGTATAAACGAACATACAGTCAAAAATGAAATTGTTCTACGCAAAGGTCAATTAAGCGAAGAAGAAAAAAAGAAAAATTGAAAAAAAAAAAAGGGTAAGAAATTTTTTTTTTTTTAATAGTTATTAGCTGAATAAAAACTCTTTCAAACTCTGCTTGAATTTTATTGTCGATCGATATTCTTTTATTTCATTTGGAATTGAATTATATATCATGACACCACTATGATATATTGATTTTTTGCCAATATCTGATTGAATTTTATTCGTTGCCAACAAATTTTTTTGTCTTGTAGAGTGATTGTGAATATCACAAATTTCGTTGAAAATAAGATTAGATTTTTTAGTACTATTTCTGATAGAATGGATAAAACAGCTGATTTTGAGTTTATGAAGAGAATTTATGTCCAATAGTTTGTTTGGCTTGTATAAATTTGATGTAGATTCTGAATACGATAATTTGTAAATACACTTTATTGTTTTGTTTTGTAAAGTTTTGAGAGGTTTCATTATAGATTTATTTGCAGTACCCCAAACAGAAATGAGATAATGTAGTTTCGAATAAATAAGACTAAAATAAATATTCTTCAAAATTTTCAGAGAAAGGAAGTGTCTTATTTTGAAAAGAATTCCAATGAGTGGAGATACTTTTTTTCGAATTTTTTCAATGTGCTTATTCCACGATAATTTTTCGTCAATATATAAACCTAAGAATCTAGTTGTTTCTGTATATTTGATAGAATTGTTATTGAGAATTATTGGATCGGATGGGGCGTTGACTACCCTCTTAGCTATGTTCATATATGAGGACTTATTGAAATTTAGCGTTAATTTATGTTGATGTAACCAAATGAGAATTCTATCCAAATCAGATTGCATATCAATTTTGATTTTTTCATAACTGTCCGAAAAATATATGATGGTGGTGTCATCAGCAAATAATTTGACTATTCCATTCAACATCAAATTTGGTAGGGAGTTTATATAAATGAGGAATAAAAGCGGACCGAGAATTGATCCTTGAGGTACACCACAGGAAATATTTTGAAAGGAACTTCTTTGATCATCTATATAAACATACTGTATTCTATCACATAAATAATTTTTAAACCACTCGAAGAGATTACCTCTGATTCCTATATTGAATAATTTTTTCATTAGTATGCTGTGGTCAACGGTATCGAAGGCCTTGCACAAATCCAGAGACAAGAGACAACATTTTTTATTTTCATCAATTTCCACTTGAATTCTAGAAATGACATCCAATACTGCTGTCTCTGTATCTCTAGATCTGCGAAAACCATACTGACCATCATATAAGATATTATTGCTTTCCAGAAAATTTAGAAGTCTAATATGCATCAATTTTTCTAAAATTTTAGCAAAAACTGGAAGTACTGAAATTGGCCGGTAATTGTTTAAATCATTTTTGTTACCACTTTTGAAAATGGGGGAAACTTTTGCGATTTTCATTTTATTTGGTATAATTCCAGTTTCGAAAGATCTCGATATTATAATTTGTAAAATCTGCGATATTTCTTTTTTGACTGCTTTCACAATTTTCACATTAATTTCATCAAAACCAGACGCTTTTTTCAAATCCAATTGATCGATAATATCTTCTATTTCAGAAACAGAAGTAGTTTCCAAAAACATGGATGAAACGTTTGAATGATCTTCAATTGATTTTGGGGTGTGAGGGATGGCATGTGATAATTTACTCCCTATTGTAACGAAATGTTTGTTAAATGTCTAAATAGTGACTAACTCATAGTTTTTAACTTAATCAGGTGTACCATTGCTTATTTTAGTTGTGCTGAAATTGGAAATTCTGAGAAAACAAATCTCCTCAATTATCGGCTTATTTTTCGACTTGCGAAATTTTCTGCCTTCAAAAATATTTGAAATTGATTTATTTCTTTCTGGTATATTCTAGATTTCAATAGAAAATTTCGGTTCGGGGATCAGCAACAAAAACCTCAATGAGACCTCTGAAAACTCTACGAAATAAATTCATCAAATGTATGTATAAATTCGATTATAGAGAACCGACAAGAAATTTATACAAATTCATATAGTGATCTCTTAGATATATCTTCAATACGCAAACTAAAACTCTGCACTTTCATTCATTTGGTCGATAATAAATTGAAAAATTCTAATCCCATCTCCGCAATTGAAAGTGACCAACATGATCATTCAACCAGATCAAACATAGGACAACAATCAATTCATTACACAGGAATAGTGTTGTGTAATGATTATCTGATGCAATGAAAAAAATTGGAATATTCAATTTCAGAGTTGAGTTGAAGAAACATTTATTACTATAGGTGAATGGCAATTTGATTTCATTTTTCTCTTTCTGTGAAGTCTGATTTTATTATCTTACTTCATTATAATTTTTTCTGAAGGTTTTTATTTCATTTCTTCCCAATTTCAATGTATCTGATCCGTTTTTCATCATTGTTTCCCACTGTCCCTTTTATAAACTTTTGGGTTCCTTGGGAAATAAATATATAAATATATTTTTGAAACGGGGACTCGTATTGTTATTTATTTTTCTCATCCCAGTCCACTGTTCTGCCTGGAAGCTGCCTATTGTCTGATGATAAGAACTGAAGTTTACCAAAATTTTACTCAAACGCCTTCTTGAGTAGCACAGAAAATATAGATATAATCTGAAATAGTTGATTATTATCTTATATTTTCTATTTTTAAGTGGATGTACTCGTATAATGATTTGGTAAAATTCCAATATTTTTCTGAAGATCTTCGACTTTTTTAACCGAATCCAAACAAAAAGCAAAAAAAAACTGTCAAAGAGGTTACATCAGATTTTCATAAAACTTCTTCCTTGAATGATTTTGCATTCATGGCTTGTTACTCTTTCGGATACAGAGATGATGAAATACTGTACTCACCATCAGTTTCTTCTTCTGCCTCAATCGTTCCTTACAAAGGAAAACAACGGCAGTTTTGAAAACAAAACACATAGCGTGCAATTCCAGGCCCTTTTTGATTTTACCAAGGAAGTCCGAAATGTTTAACCATTCCACACCTCCGTAGTACAGTAGGTCACCGGGGCTCAAATCTATTGACTGCAAAAAAATTATCCATAGAAATATTGAATTCAGAATATATAGTTTCAATAGTAGGTATAGCTTTATGATTGTCATAACATTACAATTTTTTTGGTAACGAAATATTCGCAACCCCATCAATCATCTTTTTCAATAGAATTTCGAAAACATTTTGTTACGCTCATCACCTGAAGTTATTTTGATTCAGGTGTAGTAGTAGAAGAAAAAAAGGATATGATAACTTACTTGTTTGCATGATTTTTGATGTTGCCGGAATAAGTGATCAAAAATAGCTCCGTATTCTTCATGTATCCTCTGCATTTCGTTGATGTGTTCTGCTACTTTTTCCATTCCTTTTAAGGCCTCTGAAATAAATGATTGTAGTTTAGGAATCAATCGTTCATGAATAGTTTGTAGATTGATCTTTATCAGTAACGTTCCAATACATTCTAATAACACAAACTTTTCCTTGTGCATAAAACCAATGGAAAGTCTATCCACTGGAAAAACTGGTTGTGATTCGTTCTCAAGTTGAGATTCACACAAAAAAAGTCATCTTAATAATGTTAGGAGGGCTTTGAAGGTTTCAAGTGGCAACAATGGCAGACTCAAAACAAATGATGAAAACTGGCATGGGAGATGAACTCTGATGCCGACTCAGTGATTTGTTTTTCAGATTGGGATCATAATTTCAAACCAGGACACATCTTTGAGAGAAAATTCAATATAATAATGTAATATTATAAATTCTCCCTAGAGAAGTATCTCTCTTTCTTTCGTTCATGCGATGTTCTTTGAATGTAATAGTTTTTTTTTGGTCTGAAATGTCTAAAAAGTGTGGTATCGTCACAGCTTCATGGGGGATGATGATCGACTGTGAGCGCTTGCTGGCTCAACTTTGAACTGAAAGCCCCATCACCAGATATTCTTTTTCAAATTATTTCAATATTTTTCAACGATTATTATTATCATTATTATGCGGCAAAGAATACTCGAGGCATTCAAAAACTCACCTACTAAATGTTGATGTTCGTCACTACTGGAATCAGTCAAATTTCTCAGCTGCTGCAATAACAGCGGATATTTCAATATCCTCTGTATGGGCTTGATGAGATAAGATTCTAAAGTGGAAGAATGTTGTTGTTTGGGATTTCTCGCCGCCAAGAATTCCTGAAGCGCCTGGTTGCCCTCGTCTGTAAAATAAAATTAATTCTCCATTCAGTTCCGCAATTTGATGGAAAAATTAGATTCAAATACTTACTCGGATGCAGGACTTTTTGTGCTTTGCTGTGACTCGCGCAGAACGAGCTGTACAGTTTGAAGTGATTTACATAATATAAAAATGCGCTGCCAATGGAGAATAAGACGTTCTGAAAATTGAATGGATGAGGAAGTTAACATCTTGTGGATTATAAAGCGAGATGGGGAGAAGAAGCCAAGAATAACATTGAGGAAAAATTCTTGAAGTTGTTGATACTTCATACAACGGTGTTATCTGTAGCAACTGTGAAGGCGAGAATGTTAAAATTTTCTCAGTGAATTCATATTTATTGTATACAATTCGGTAGTGTCTAATATTCATATATCTGATTGGTGCCGAATTTTATTTTTATGTTACGCGATTGAGATTGATATACAAATTTAGGTTCTAATCAAAGTTTTATAGAGTCGATTCATGCCAAAAAAGAGCAAGAACTTATTTTAGATTATCACTTTTCTCAGTCAGAAATGATATCTTTCGTAAATCACTCTGGGATGATGCCTCGTTTAGCATGACAATGAACAGATGATATGTGATACCTTATGACTGATCAATTGTTCCATTTTTATGTGGGAACGTATTGGTGGTTTAACGATCGATGATACGTAGAGCAGTGTCTCAGTAGCATTGAAAACTCTAGATCTCAGTGGGAGTTCCAATTATTCGCATTTATTGATCCAGATGAAGTATCATACGAAATCTCACAAGATATGTCTTCCGTCAGAATTTTAGGCTGTGAAATGCCCAATTGAATGATTTTTGTTGTGTGAACTTCATGCCAGAAACTCGAAGAAGGCAGTCCTTTTTCTGAGAAATTCAATTTACTAGTTCATTGAGGAGTTCATATTCCAAATGAATTGATTGACATTCATCTTTTGACCTTGAATATACTCTCAGAACAGGAAGCAACGACAATGAAAAATGTAGATTGGTTTTCCAAATTTATCATGTTTGAAATTGCACAGGCGTTCCTCACTTTCACTTTTTCCGATGAGGAATGGACGGAAAAAGGACAAAAAGAAGTAAAATAGGTGAGATAAATCGTGAGAGTTATTTCATTTACAAAAAAAGATACACTGAGATTTTCAGGTTTTAGCACTTCCTTTCAAGAAAACGGCATTGTAGGTGACCCAATTTTCAGGCTACCCAGTTGAAAAAAAAAAAGAAAGGGATGTTATGAAACAATGAGACAAGTTGGAAATTGATGAAATAATGTGGTAAAGTATACTCTGCCTTTTTACATCCTGATAGTTATCTGATTGAATTGTGAATATTTCGATTATTGAAGTTGAACTTTGGTTTCTGCCTTGTGAGTTACTCTGAGAAATCCGATCACTTCATACATCTTTTTCTTCTAGAATTCATCACACTACTACCTGATCTATGCAGTTTTTTACAATGAATAGAGGAGACATATATTATTATTATCATTATTATCATTATTATTATAATAGTCCGCTTTTGATATCGATGTAAGGTAAAAAAAATTGGCGTTTGAATAACTCCATCCTTGGCTCATCCTCCACCTACTAACATACGAGCTCACCCTGAATAAGCTGCTATGTTCAAATTTATAGAAGTCCGGTTCCAATTCCAATGCTTCTTCCAGATTCTGCAGGAACTGTCTCTGGAATGCCACGATTTCTTGTATGTTGCCAAAAAGAGCGTTGATTTCGGCATTGGAAAGGAATGTTTCTCTCTTGAGCGGCTCCAAATAGTTCTCCAACAAGTTGTTCAGATGCTGCGAAATATGTTGATGATATATATTCAATTCTAATATTCCATTTCATTATAAATTATCAGACTGACTAAAATGGGTTTCAAAATCTCTGAAGAGATTTTCTATTTACCAGCTATCGTTTATTGACGGACAAAAAAATTTGAGTGAACCAGGGATTGAAAAGGGCTCACCTTTCAACGTGCGATTCTTAGCACGATGAATGCATTTTAATGGTATGTATTCTGCAACGCTCAAAGTAGATGGCACAGGATATGAGTGAGATATGTCAGCCGTCATTTCACTTTTTTTTTATTGATTGATTCGAGCAGGGATCAACTTTGTATTTCTTAGCTGATCTTTAAATGCATTGACGGTTCGACCGCCATCTCTCTTTTTGTTTTGGCCAGATAAATTAGTTTGACCCACAGAACTGAGAGAACTCACTGAGTTCTGAGTTTTGACCTTCAATTCAATCATCGTAATTTGGATACCGCTGCCATTGTGATTCGTTAAAAAAGGTTACCATCTACTGAACAAAAAATCTAAATTTTTTGCCATTCGCCATAAATCATCGAAGGTACAGCTCGTCCATTTCATCTTGGCATGGAAATGATGATATTGCGTAGTGCGGAACAAGCAACCAGTGGATTGTACAAGTACTATATTCACCATATTGCGCCATGAGAAACTGTAAGAGTATCTACCGATATCCATTTTGTTTTCGGCAAAGTGTCAGGAGATGCTCTTCTTGGGCATGATGTGATATATCTTCATGACATTTTACTGCAGGTTGAGTGAAACTTGAACTCTGACGAATGATGAGTTGATTAACCAAATTTTGAATTGTAACACTTCAAATATCCATATATTCTTCAAAATCATCTTGGGCAATCAATATTTGATTCATAATGTTGAAAATGATAGAAAACATTCAGCTTTACATATTAGTGATACCAATTGTATTTTTAATCATGACACCCGGAAATCCAATCTCACGAAGGTGGGATTAGCAAAAGACGCATTTGGACATATCTTTGAACATACACAGCTTCAGAAACTACATCTTTTTTTGTGGAGATAATTTCGAGGCTTCATTCCATCAACTTTACTTATGACTACCGTATCCTATCAAAGTTTCTCGATAAGATAACAAAATACCAAACAAACAACACTATTTCCATCAGATCGGATACCGACTCGAAGTCAAGTCCGAATTGGTTTTATGTAATAATCCAGAGAATATGTCATAGTATTCCATTTCAAATAATTCCCTTTGGTTCTTGAACTTTCGATTAATGAACGGATTACAATATTGCCGATTATAGTATACTCGAAGTGATTTCAACTAAATTCATGCATCACATCTTTGATTAACAACTATTTGACAGATTCGAGTTATCAAGTCATCGTTGATATTTATCACCGGGAAACTTAAGTTCAAGTGACAATGGCTCTCCACAACTTTCTTGGGTGAGTAGGCAACAGACTTAGATAATTAATTCAAAGTTTCCGCGAACTGCAAGGTTCTTGACAAAAATAATTAATCAAGTTGAAACTTTCTGGAGTGACGAGAAGAAAGCAGGCAATATTTCAGTTGAATGAACATCATTCCACCTCTGCAGTGCAGATTCTTGAATCACTATTTCTCGATTTTTTTCTTGAAACGTGCCTTAGTTGAACATTGACTTTGTTTTCAAAACACACTATAGCGTTTAGTGAAATCTAAACAGACCAGGAGCGGGACTCTGTAAGCTAAAAATCAAAGCGAAGCGATAGCGATTCGCTTAGAATGTGACTGCGGTAAACTGTCATAAAGTAAGAGAGGGGAAACAAAGTCGGTTCCTGTTTATGTTTTATGTTGTTTTACAATTTTTATTTATCTAGTCAAAGCTTCATGAAAATGATTCTATTTCTTGAAATTTACTGATACCAGCCAAGTTTTATAGGATTTTGATTGCAAAATTATTCTCATGTACGTTTGGAACAATTACAACCAAACCGAAATCTGTGGGAATGAGTAAAAAGTAGAACTGTCAAATTGGTGAAAATTCACATTTCATGTCGTTTTTATATGTTAGAAAAAGATAGGCACTATCGCTTTCTGGAGATATCATGATATCAAAATCCAAGTCGCAATCATAGAGATCCCGAAGGTACAGCTTATCCAATCCATCTTGGCACAAAACTAATAACGTATATGCCCAGCAATCTCTGTGAAGTATACTAAGATAAAAAACCCACCTATTATATGTGTTCACTGTGTTGAAATGTATGCCTAGAAGTTGTTTTCTCTATCGTCATGGTAAACACAACCAGTGTGCAACTGGAATAGTATCTGAGTTTGTGCCAAGACGGATTGGATAAGCTGTATTTTCGTTACAGACGATAACTTATTGTGAAGAATTGCTACATTTGAAAGATATTCGTCGCTATAAGTGACAAAAGTTGGTCATAAATTCCCTCTACCCGTACGTATATTTCAATAAATAAAAAACGGTCACAGTCTAAGCGAATCGCTATCGCTTCTCTTTGATTTTGTGGTTACAGAGTTCCGCTCCAGATCTCATTTGAACTTTCCCGTCAGAATTTTCGTTACAGCGCACGGCGTTTTCTGTTGATGCCTGAAATACATATTGTCTGAATGAGTATATTAGTTCATATTCTCAGGCTAGAGATTCAAACGCAGTTCCATTATATCGATAGATAACGCAGTTTGGAATGAATAATTGAAAGAAAGAGGGAACGTTTCATTCTCAGATATTCTGATCCTCACATATATAAATGATGATAAAACTTTTATAATGATACTCATCATTTTCAAATTAAAAATAGATTGTTAATTGGGCTCCAATCTGTTTATTATAGAAATGACTTTATCAATACTGTTTGAACGTCATTATTTTGGGGTGGATAAATATTTTCTCCGTAGTTTTATGATATTCAATCATATTTTTGGATAGTATTTCTACATATTTTGTTTTGATATTATAATCACCGTCTTTGAATTCTTCAATAATCCCCAAGGTACAAAACTTAGGTAATCTGTTTTTATAGCTGGTAAAAGTAACAAAAATGTTTTTTGATAGGTTACTTTTTCCTATCTGAACAAATTGAACATATTTTCAAGATCGGTTTGCATTGAGACTTTGAGATTCAACCAGTTATCGCCTGTATAGGAATATCGTCTCATCAAGTATCAAGTAAGTACTCGAAACGTTCAGTCAGCGTCGTCAGCGACCCAAGCACTTGAACTCCGTAAAAATTCAATTGTTTTCACTGAGAATTTTTGATAGGCACTATTTCACATTCATTTTTACTCGACTCATTTTGACTTTTGAATTTTCTGGGATTTTTTTGGAATTTAGCATTTTTCAAAATCTCTTTTACATTTTGTATTTTCTCCACACCCCTAACTTCTTCTGCTCTATTTCTATATTTCTTACTTTAGCAACGTAATTTGTTTTTTCATTTTTATTGATATTTTTTTTAATGCTTATTTATTATTTCATTCTTTTCATCCACAAATCCAATTTTTCAGCTCTTTCAATACTATTTACGCTCTTTTTTGAATTTTTTTTCATCTCCCCAATTAATTTCAATTTTTTTGATTATGTTCACAATTCAAATTCTCTAATCCTTGCTCTGTCAGAGCTTCTTCATTTTATTCTAACGCCCATTAATTCTTTCACCAATTTCCGTATTTGCTTTTCAGTTTTAATTATTCCAACCTTGTTATTTCTGATTATTCATTACAGTTTATTCTGTAAGAAGTTTTTTCTCGGCTTCATTTGCTTCTCTCAATTTTTTTTTTGTACTGAGCCTATGGAGCCACTACTGATTTGTTAATTAATAGTTGAACTCCATATTGTCTGTATGAAATCTAATACCTTCAAACAGAAAATATAATTCTGTTCATGTTGATGTTTCGAGCTTTTGTTTGGTCTTCCTCGGGCAACTGAAATTATTATGAAATGATTATTAACGTTGTGAAATTAGGATCAAAAACGTTGGAAATATAAATAAAAGGAAAAACTTACAAATGAAATTTAAAATACTGTAAATGTCACAGATATCACACTACTTGAACACCTCATACACTGAACCTACCAACAGATATTTCTTTTGTTGAAAAGTAGATTGAAAGGATTTTCTGGAGGCGGAGAACTCATGCAAAAAGTGAGATTTGATTCACTTCGTCTCAGTTTTCAGAAACACCTTTCGTGCATACAGTTAACGTTTGTTTGTCTCGATAATAATGAGTGAGAGTGAGCAGAAAATTCGCTTGAAAATATATAAATTTTCATCTGATATCATCACATCACATCGTTTTTATTTTCTTTGATTTTTTTCCTTGTGAAATTCAGTTAATTAAGTTGCAATAACTGTTGCTCAAGCCATCAGTGTCTTGTTTTTTATTTATAGCCTTTTTACATTTCTTTATGTTTATCATCTCTCGAAGTGCCCGTTTTTGGAAGTTTTTTTCACTTATAATTACACGAGACCTTCTTTTTCGTCGAAGTAAACTTGAAATTTCGATGAGAATTTTGTTGCCTGGCAACTCAACGAAAAACTGCCACTGAAAAAAATCACGAGTCCTAAGGACGAGTAATTTTTATTTGTCAATTTTTTGAGTTGATTTGCTGGAAGGCAACTAAACTCGAATCATCTCAAATGTCAAGTTTTCTTCGACAAAAAAAGCTCGAGTGTAATTCGGTACGACAATTTAATGACTACAGTTTAGGTAATTGTTGAAAACACAATTCTTATATTTCATTTTCACAGATTAGCTATATTCTTTTGACAACGCAAGTGAAGAATTGACACAGACGCCGTCAAAGATTTGTTCACAATACATCTTGTTTATAATTCCGTTTTGTCGCTGAAAAACTCAGGGCAAAGTTTTTTCGCCGTCATAATGACAAAATCACGGCGGCTCATGGGATATTTTATACATGAGTTAAATTGTCAGTCCTAACCACTTTTGTATTACTTGAATTGAGATTGAATATTTTGCAGCGTGTTCTTTTGAAGCTGTTTTGGTCGAGTTCTTTGCTGAATAGTCAATTTTTGGAAAAACGAGTTTTGAAATATCTTTCTGTTTGTTCGGAGTATACGCCATTGCATTCCGCACAAGGTACTTCATACACTACACTTCTAGGTAGTTCTTTTGGTGTTCCTGTTTTTGAGTATGAATCATATTTTTCGACAGTTTTTTCACTGCTGGAAACAATTTTTATTTCGTCAGTAGAGAGTACTTTCGCCACTATCTCAGAGAGATTCGTGATTAATTTTTTTGTAAATCCATTTATTTTTTGTTTCATTATCGTTGTGTGGGTAGTTATTAGTAGCTAGTGGATAGATTTTTTTTATTTCTTCTAAGTTTCTCTGTGGTTAAAAGGATGGGATAACTTCAGTGTTCTGTTTTTTGGGTTGTGAATTAAATTGATTTTTTGTGAGAATGCACTGTTTGACAAGGTGGGTTTGTTGCACCTTTCTGTATTTATAACATTACCTTCATTTCTGATGAGAGAGATGTCGATGTTTTTCTAAGTTTCACATTCAATAGTACTTTGTAATCGTGGATGTTGATTTTTGAAAATATTCTTCACTGTATCAGCTTGGTCTTCTGGGGCTGCAGTAGAATATCATCATCATACATGAAATTTAGTATGCGGGGTTTTTCGGGGGGCGATGAATCGATCTAGCAAGGTTTCAATTTCAGAAAAAGTTGCACTCATGTTTTTTTATTCAAATAAGATAAGATCAAAAATATTATTCATCAGTATGTACCGCTTACCTTCACGTAAGTCCTCTCGGTATCGACAAGCTCCAGAATGACTTTCCGCAACTTTTCCGAATCGGACAACTGTCTGGAAGGCGTTAAGGCAGCTTGAGACGTGTTACTGACCACACTACCGGTCGGGCTGCTGGTTTTTCTCGTCTCGACCGGCGAGCGGCAGAAGCCGGTTACTTGTTCGGCCGTTTTGAGCAAATTCTCGATTTCGAATGAGTTGGTTCTTGAACTGACCCTGATGCCAGAGTCGGTCATTGACGATGGTGCGTTTTCGGAATCTGTGGAATATCGGTCTTTGCCTGAAAAAAAATACGAGTAGGGGTCGATTGTGCTGCGCCAGGCATAACATGATTCTTAAGATTTCTCTACAGTGCTGGAAAAAGTCTTTCCGTAAATCGTACGAACTTATTTATTCCGAATAAGAAATTTTTAACTTTTTTTGATGCAATGTTAGGGGCCGTTCATAAAATACGTCACACTACAATCAGCTTTTTTTGACCCCCTCCCCCCCCATTGTCACGCTGTGTCACTCTTTTTGTGACCCCCCCTAGAAATATTTCGTCACAAAAACTAAGACCACCCCCTGCTGAGTATGATAAATTCTAAATGATAGTACACAAATTCTGAAAATTAAATATATTCATTTAGTTTTTATAATAAAATTTAAATAAATTAATAAATATCTTTCATAACGAACATATAAATAATATCTCTGAGATATTCATAAACAATTTCAATATGGATGGGCACAAATAATATACATATTTTACATAATCAGAAGATTCAATGCTCAATGACACAATGAAAGAGTAAACAATCGCTTTATTTTGTTTCATTTGTATAGTGAAATACAGTGTACTGTAACAGGAATAATTCGCATTCTCAATTGAAAATTCGTTCGCAAAGATGGAGTGACTATAGATTTGATCAAAAATCTGACGAGTTTAGGAATTCGTTAGAAGATGTCGCACATGTAGATTTCTACCAAAATTTACTGAAGATTTCTTTCATACCAAAATTTTTCAATTTTCGTCCGAAATCTACAAAAAAAGTAGATTTCTACCAAAAGTGGTCACGCTGGCTAACGCTCATGTCAAAAAATATAAACGGCGAACGTCACGTTGCCCTATACCCCCCGTCCCCCCTTGTCACATCTTGTCACACTCAGCCAGACCCCCCCCTCTTGTATGCGAACGTATTTTATGAACGGCCCCTTATTACAATACATTTCATGTTCCATCTGTTTTCAGATTTTTTGTATCTACACTGTGTCGCACTCTAGATGAAGACACCCCCTTGATTTAGTCATTTTTGAAAGCTGCCCCCAGATTCTATTTCACGAATTCGATTGTCGAGTAGCTCAGACTGTGACTGTAAAATGCGCTGTACCAAAAATAAACGCATATTCTTAACAATTCGATAATCGAATTCGTGAAATAGAATCTGGGCTCAGATATACGATTTCGGGTACAGGCTTAGACCTCCCGCACTTTTTGCAGTACTCAGGTCGAGTGACAGCCTCAAACCCAGCCTACTGCGATCTCACGAAAAGGGCAAATTCTCGATATTTTGCTCCGCGTTGGGGATAACAAAATAAGTTATTTGGAAAAGTTCCTCAGAAATCGATTTTGACCCTACGTACCGAATTTCTACCCAAAAATAGAAGTTTCAATTTTTTTGTAATTTTTTAATTCCGATTTTAAATTAATGGTTCCGAATAAGAAGCTTCAGAGTAGGAGTTTACTTGGAAAAGGGAGCGAGAAGCTATGCGCCAGGTTCCTCTTGGAAACAGTTTTCCAAGCAAAGGTGTATGCCATCCTGGAGGCAATCAGAATGAAAGAAGTGAGGCTAGGCACAGAGAGATGTGTTTATGTCTGCTCTGACAGTCAGGCCGCAATTAGGGCTCTGAATGCAACCAGAAACAGGTCAAGACTGGTTCAGGAGTGCAGGAACGCACTGGAGGACCTTGCGACAGAAAAGAAAATCGCGCTAGTGTGGGTCCCGGGCCATGCGGGGGTCGGAGGTAACGAGCGGGCGGATCAACTAGCCAAGCAAGGAGCCGGACAATCCTACTACGGGACCGAACCCGCACTTGACATAACAAGGAGACTAGTAACAACGGCACTGAACGAGTGGACCGTTGTTAGGTAGATTAGGTAAGGAGTGGAGAGGAATAGACGGCTGCAGGAAGTCAAAGCAGATGATATCGGGGTCCGACAGGGCAAGGACGGCCAAGATATTGAGGCTAAGCCGCAAAGAAGATCGACTCTTAGTGGGAGTTCTGACCGGACACTGCGGCCTCAGGAGACATCTGACTGTCATGAGAGTCGAGTAAGAACCCCTTAGGCACGGAATGTGGAGAGAAGGGAGACTCCTTCCACTTTCTTTGCGAATGTGGAATATACAGCAGGCTCAGACAAAACGTCTTCGGAGCCGCCACTATTAAGGACGAGGAATTGCACTCTCTGCAATGGAAGGATATTTCGACCTTTATAAGAAGGTCGAAGAGATTCGAACAGGTATTCGCCATGGATTGAGTGAGTGAAGATGCCGGGGTTTGCGAAAAGGGCCCACTGGGCCTAGTTGCTGACGCTTGCGTCCCCCACCCTTTACCATTACCAAGAAGCTACAGAGATGTTAAATACATAATTTTCTATTTTAGTTATTCCAATTTATTTCAATTTTTTTTATTTCATTCGGGAATATTCTCTGAAGTAATGAATGTCCTTCAAAATTGCACAATGTTTCGCACTCAATAAAAATCTTGGAAATATCGATTGATTGAACAGCAAAAATATTCCAAGTGAAACATAAAAAAAAAGGACACTAATGGGTGACGGCACAAACATAACTTAGCTGTCGGGATGACTCAGGATTCTTATTCCCCAGGGGATGACGACGAAGGAAACAAATTAATACTCAGGCGGCAATACCAAATATTCTGAAACAGTTTGGTGTTCGTTCGGCTTGGCGAGGTATCTCCAAAACTCCTACCCCAAAAAAAAAGAACCCTCACTAAAGGAGGGTTTCTATTGAGGTGGCTTTTCCTGATTGTGGACAGAAAGCGTTTTTTATTCTTTATTGAAGGAGCCACTTGATTGTAGGATGAGGTAGTTCGAGAGAGAAAAAAAAATCCTTCTAGAAGATCAGACCTTTCACATGAGTGTTCACACTAAGAACCGGTACAAAGGCCTTATTCAACCAGTGAAACTATTTATAATCCCCTTCTGGGTGGACTAAGATCCAATGAAAATTAGTTTCACTTTATCTCCTGGAACTAAGAGTATCACCTTCAACCACGCCAAGTCAATCTTGTCATTGATTTTGACTTCGGAAACATTAATTGAAAATCGGACTTGAATATGAAAATTAAATTAAATTCGAATTTTGGGTTGAAAATAGGCATGTAGGGTTGAAATCGATTTCTGAGCAAAAGCGAAGCCCTTTTCGCAAGATCGCAGTAGGCTGGGTTTGAGGGTGTCACTCGGGATGAGTATTGCGATAAGTGCGGCCCATGAAGAAATACGCCTGTACCAGAAATCGAATCTCTGCTTTCGAAAATGATTGAAATAAAGAGGTGTTTTCACGGATCATCGTTTTTGCAAGATGGTCTTTACGGGGTTTATATCCGTTTGGTTTCTTTTGATTCGTTCGATGTTTAGAATTCCATTTTGAAGTCATTTTCAAGCACTCTTAGGTTAATATACTATCACTTCTCAATTTTTTTCCGACTATAGATTTCTATTATGGGAAAACCGGTCCGACATCATGTTAAGCAATGCATCAAAATTACATGTTGATATACTATTTGTAATCAAAAAATCTGCAGGAGCTAATATCTGCCAAATTTGATGAAACTTGCAAACCAATATTTGTGGAAATCAAAATGTTGACACTATATTCTAGCTCATTTCTATTGTGGAATAAGCCCTGGAGGCTTAAAAGAAAGCTTAGTTTTCCATTGAATGTTACGATTCGTGCAAAATGTAACAAGCCATCAGATGATCTCTGGGAGAGTGTTCCAACTATCT
>JAVJAQ010000230.1:0-77349 GCA_032362365.1 Zygogramma bicolorata
AAGTGATCTCCGTGTCAAAACGGTTTGGCACGCCTATGACGTAATGGTAAATCTGGCGCAGGCGTGGATGGACGGCGGACTAAGTAAAAGGGGTGAATAAGGAGAGGGAAAAAAAGGCAGATTGAGTAACGCCGGCGAATGGCAAGCATCGAGCATGGCGTCGACACTGTAAAATGCCAGTAATATTAATATTTCCTGAGCGTGCATGTGCATAAATCTAAGTAGTTTTTGGTTGCCGAGAAAATCAAGTGGTTACTGCTATTGAAAAACCACCCCTGGAAGCTGTATGTTCCAGACGAGCTCCATCGAGGGATTATCCACGTGAGTCAACTCCAATTATTCCGATTAGAAGAAAGAACGCAAAAAGACATTTATAGGTTAGGCTGGTTAGATAGGGATTGCGCTCGTAATCGATTTGTAATCGATAGAGAATTTTGAATAAAATTAGTGTAATCAACTGTTTGCATTTTTGTAGTGTAATTCAACGAACCCAGGTATTCTTCATTTGGCGCCAACTCGAGGCGGGTTACACTACCGATTGCAAATTTGTTGGGTTAGAAACCGGGATAAACCGCATTGAGGTTAGTTGTTAGGTCGAGTCGACATTGTCGTAGAGAAACAGAGAGATGGGCGGAAGAAGGAAAAATAAATCAAATAAAGACGAGGTGAATACTAGTGATATAGATTCTCAAGAAATGTCGGGGGAAACACATGTTGATAGTTTAATTCAATTGTTATCTCAGGGAATGATCGAAATGCAAAATAGTATTGCGCAATTGACTATTTCTGTTAAAGAAAATCAGGTGGCATTGAGAGACGCATTGGCAACCCAAAACGCGGGAAGTAGAATTTCAATGAATCCGGAACAGGTGAATTTGAATAACGGAAATGAGCAAAATCTGGTAAATCCGCAGCATGTTATGAACAGTAATAGTAACGAAAATAAACAGTATTTTGCTATATATAAAGACTTAGGAGGAACTATGCTTTCATTCGAACCGAACGGAAACGTTCACCCGATGTTATTTTTAAAAAAATTAAAAAAGAATCTAGAAGACGCGAAGGTACCCGATAATGCAAAGGTGAATCTTGCGATGAATGGCTTGAAAGGAACGGCACTGGACTGGGCCAAGGCAAAAGAGGATGCGTTTATTAATTTTGAAAGATTCGCGGAAATGTTTAAAAATAGGTATTGGGGTCCTGAACATCAACGTGAGTTATTCTATGAAATAAAATACGGGCAATACAAAAATGGAAGTAGATCAGAGTATATTCTTAAATTATGCAATAAAGCAGCTTATTTATCGGATAAAATTACGGAGGATAACTTAGTAGAGTATTTAGCGAAACATTTCGATTTGAATATTCAGAGAGGGGTCGTACTGAACGGCGTGCAAAACATAGACGATTTGGAGAAATATTTAAGGAGAATTGACGAAACGTACGAAGTGGGGGGTGTAACCGGTACCTTGAATGATGGTCGACAGGGTAATGTAGATCGAAATTGGCGTTCTGAAAACCGGGATAGGAATTTTAATGTTATGAGAGGTCAGAGGCGTGTAGGCGGAAATTTTGGAGAGCGTAGGGATGAGAGACAGGGAGGACATGTTCGATCGAACAATTTCGAGAATAATCAGGAAAGACAGGAGCGTAACGAGCGGGAGAGGGAAATTAGTATATTAGACAAAGTTTGTATAGAAGGAGAAGAATTATTGAGTGAGGAAGAAAGTGAGGAGAATAAGAAATTTATTTTGCCGATAGCGATAGCTAATGTACACGGGGTCGTGATGGAAATATTAATAGATTCGGGGAGTCAGATATCGGCGATATCAGAATCATTCGCCAATTCGATAAGAAATAATGACACGGGATTATTATCGTTACCGGTACGAAATGTAGGGATTTCGGTGGCGGTTGGACGAAAGAAGGTGAAAGTTAGTGAACAGGTATTATTATCAATCGATTTTGGGAAGACAAGTTTTGAGGTTGTATGCATTATAGTTCCGGGATTGAATAGGGATATCATTCTAGGATGCGATTGGCTCGTGAATAATAAAATCGTATTGAATTTTGATGAAATGACAATAAGTTTACCGGGGGGTACGGTCACGTTTAGGGTAGAAGCTAAATCAAGTACAGAGAATAGTATTTCAGTAAATCTTTTGCAAGGGACTGAGGTTCAAGAGGAAACACGAAAAAGACACGAGTATACGGAGATAGAAAGAAAACAAGCGGCAGATTCGGCAGAAACGTTTAATGAGAGAGAAAAGGAAATGTTATTGGAGTTACTTGATAAATATAAACAAGTATTCTCAGAGGACCCAGGTAAAACAAATATTTATGAGCATGAAATTAAAATGCGTGACGAAACACCGTTTTTCAAACGGCCTTACCCCATCCCATTGGCACATAGAGATGAAGTGCGGAGACAAATAAATGAGATGATAGACTTAGGAATTATAAGTGAGTGCTCAACGGAATATGTATCACCGCTGGTAACCGTAGTGAAACGCGATAAGTCGATACGGGTTTGTTTGGATGCGCGCTTTCTAAACTCGAGAATGGTCATGGAACATACGATGCCGCCTCCACCTGAGGAGTTGCTCACGAAATTTAAAAAAGGACAAATAATCAGTACGGTAGATTTGACAGCAGGATACTGGCAGGTTCCAATTGCTAAAAAGGATCAGAAGTATACGGGTTTCGGTTTTGATGGTAGTACATATTGTTTTAAGGTGTTGCCGTTCGGATTGTCTACGTCAATATCATCATTTTGTAGGTGTATACGTAAAGCTTTGGGGCCGGACGTCGACGAATTCACATTAGTATACGTGGATGATTTATGTATATTTTCAGAGGATGTCGGACAACATTTAAAACATTTGGAATTGATTTTTAGTAAACTGAAAAAATGCAACTTGACGTTGAAATTGAGAAAATCTAAGTTTGGAAGAAAACAAGTTATATTCTTAGGGCATATAATCTCTGCAAATGGAATAGAAGTTGACCCGAGTAGAATTCAGGCCGTGAAAAAATTGCAACGCCCTAGGAACGTGCGCGAGTTGAAGAGTTTCTTAGGTTTCGTGAATTATGACCGACGATTTTGTGAAGGTTTTGCCGATTTAACGATACCGCTCGTTCGTTTATTGAAAAAGGGAATTGTTTGGAATTGGGGTACGGTAGAACAAGACGCGTTTGAGAAAATAAAGGAATCTTATATTCGAGTAACAATGATGAGTCATCCAGAGTTAGAAAAGACATTTTATATTCAAGGGGATAGTTCGGGGTTCGGAATTGGTGCATGTCTGTTTCAGAAGGACACACAAGAGCAGAGAAAAGTTATTAGCTATGCGAGTAGGACATTGAAAGGGTCAGAGCTAAACTACACGGTGACGGAAAAGGAGGCACTAGCTATTATTTTCGCATTACGCCAGTGGCGTACTTTGGTTTTGGGTCGCGATTTGATAGTAATTACGGACCATAAGGCATTATCTTTTTTTATGCAATGTAAGTTGGGTTCAGCTAGATTATCGAGATGGACTTTGTTCATGCAAGAGTATAACTTTCATATTGAATATTGTAAGGGTACAGAAAACGTCACCGCTGATTTTCTATCAAGAAATCCGTTAAAACAAATAAAGGTGGAGCCTACACAAGGGAAAATTGATATTTTCATGTTGAGTAAATCTATGGAGTTTGAAAAATTAAAGGAAAAAATGGGAGAGATAGAGAAGGACCAAAAAACAGATGAATATTTCGGTAAGATTAGAGATAGTCTAGATAAAAAGGAATCATTGAGTGAGAGTGATAAAAGAAATCGAAAATGGTTTACTGTATATGATGGAATTTTATTCAAAAGAGGGGATCAAAACAACCCAGGTTATAAGTTGTGTGTACCTAAGTGCTTGGTGTTGGTTACAATTATGCAACAGCATAGCGATATGGGTCATTTTGGGGGAAGAAAAACATATGAACACATGAGAAAGGATTTTTTTTGGTGTCGAATGAAAAATCAGATAAATAAAGTAGTAATGGCTTGCGAGTTATGCCAGAAAACAAAAATATCTAAGAGATCAATCGGGACGATTAATACTGTAATTACCAAGAAACCAGGCGAATTGATATGTTTGGATCTGATGGGTCCATTACCTTCGTCTCGTTTCGGGGCAACTCAACTACTTGTAGTGGTAGATTCGTTTTCGCGATATACGAAACTATATGCATTGAAGAAGGCTACTGCGTCAGCTATAGTGAATAGGCTTTCTAAGGATTATTTTGTGACAGTTGGCAAACCCATCGCTATTTTAAGCGATAATGGCACACAGTTTCATGCGCATGTATATATGGACAAGCTAGAAAAGTTAGGAATCACGGTAAAGCACACGTCGTATTATTTTCCACAAGGAAATATCACAGAAAGAGTGAACAGAGAAATTGGTAGATTATTGAGGGCTTTTTGTTATAAAAAACATACGGCTTGGGCTCATCATATAAGGGATGTAGAGCATTGTATAAACGGAGTCGTACACTCGATTACTGGTTATCCTCCGCGTTTTCTGCACTTCGGTACGACTGAGACCAGTAACATTCACGATATTTTGGAATTTCCAATCGACGATGTTCAGCATCCAAATAACCTAGAACGAATATGGGAATTATCCTATGAGAAAATGATCTCTAGACGCGATAGAAAACGTAACAAATTCAAGCAACATTTGACGTCTTTTGAGGAAGGAGACCTTGTTCTAGTGAGAACACATCCTTTGTCGTCGGCCGAAAAGTCATTGATTAAAAAATTCTTTTTGCTTTACGAAGGACCGTATCAGGTACTAGAAATGAAAGGTCCAAACGCGTATTTAATTGGCGAACTGAATGGAAATGTTTTGGGGTGCCAAAATGTGATCAATCTTAAGCCTTATAAACAGAATGTGGAGATGTCATAAATAAGTCAGGTTATGTAGGTTAGATTAGGATAAGTTGTTGGTGAAATGAAACTCTTGTGGATTAAAATTATTTGTGAGACTGCATAATTTTAATGGGGGGTAGTGAAGTGATCTCCGTGTCAAAACGGTTTGGCACGCCTATGACGTAATGGTAAATCTGGCGCAGGCGTGGATGGACGGCGGACTAAGTAAAAGGGGTGAATAAGGAGAGGGAAAAAAAGGCAGATTGAGTAACGCCGGCGAATGGCGAGCATCGAGCAGGGCGTCGACACTGTAAAATGCCAGTAATATTAATATTTCCTGAGCGTGCATGTGCATAAATCTAAGTAGTTTTTGGTTGCCGAGAAAATCAAGTGGTTACTGCTATTGAAAAACCACCCCTGGAAGCTGTATGTTCCAGACGAGCTCCATCGAGGGATTATCCACGTGAGTCAACTCCAATTATTTCGATTAGAAGAAAGAACGCAGAAAGACATTTTTAGGTTAGGCCGATTAGATAGGGATTGCGCTCGTAGTCGATTTGTAATCGATAGAGAATTTTGAATAAAATTAGTGTAATCAACTGTTTGCATTTTTGTAGTGTAATTCAACGAACCCAGGTATTCTTCAATATATTTCAACCATTCACTTCAACAAACTACAAGAGAACAATTTTGAGCATCGTTTAATTCAAACCCTAACTAATTTGCAGTAATTTCCCATGAACTATAATTTATTGGAATAATTATAGTAATCGAAAGATTGATTTTGATTATTACGAGGGGCTATTAATATTGATTACATATTAAAGTAGTAATTTCTTAGGGCATAATCTTAGAAGTGCAGATTTACAATGTTGGCCGCAGCTATGGCAATTTCACATCCATCAGTGTTCAGATGAAAAATACTTTCATTGGTTATTCTTTTTGAAGGGTTGGCTAACCTTCTAATAGAATGATTTTCAAACAATATATTCCCCCACAGAAGTTGTAATATTTTTTTTCTGAAAGCCAAAAAAGAATTCATCAAACTTTAAAATTTGCTGGATTTGGTTTTTGGGCAAATGAATGTAGTCATGAGGTCAAATGTTACATATCCTAACAGCTGTCAAATACGGAATGAACGGTTTAGAATAGTGGTAGTAGAAAAAGTACTAGGGTCTGTTAAGGTCTGTATAAAGGTTTCCACCTTATGTGTGGTGTTTGGTGTTTGGGTGTTTGTCAAGAGAAATTTCGATATGGCAAAGCTGATTGAAGAAGAAAAATATAGAGTTTTTTGAACTCTCCTCTTACCATGTTACTATGGAACAGAATACGATGATTTTTGAAACCCTCAAGTGCCTTCGTGAATGAGAATGGCACCTAGGGATATGTTTGCCAACCCATAGCATGAAAATCGTAATGTCTTATGCTTATTTATCTTTGACGTCGTGCTGAGAACGAGGGGTGTCTTACTTCTTGAAATTTTTACGCCAAATCAGGATTTCTAGTGGATTTCAGGATTTGATCAACGATTTCAGGTGATATTTCTGGATTTCGACATGGATTTCTGGAGTTCAACATCCCTCGGCTGACAATCGATATGAGGTTGTGTTACAGTGAGATATTATCGGGTGAATAATGATGGAAACTTCAACCCACACGAATAACACTTATCTTTATTCAATTGGAAAAAAATGAAAGTCGTGAGGACCAGACTTTGCGTATCGTACGAAACGAGTTTTGATAGCTCGTCGCCTTCGACCAATATACTTTCAGCAGTCATTTCAACTGATTTCGAATATCCCCGAATTTTCAGTTCTTGTGTTCTGCGAAAATCAATCCAGAAGATAAACCGAAAAACGCGGTGATATATGAAATAGTTTCAATCACTGTAGCAAAGAGTACATAGGCGAAGTCGACGATTTATTAAAAATTGTTTCAAAAAACATTGTATGAAAAGAAAAAAACTAAATGCTAGGTTTGTGTATGTTCAAAGAATACTGCGTGAATCAAGAGACAGGAGATACGAATTAAAATTCACTTTTAAATTCTGAGGTTGTAAGTCTCAGGAGAAACCTTTTTTGGCAAGGAATTCCAGAGCTCTGTTGTTCTATTTGAAAAAGTTCCCATAGCAAGAACGGTTCGACAGGTTTCCAAATTCACGAAAGAGGGGTGGGAATTCTGTACTCGTCGAGTAATCCGTGTGGATATTGCCAAGCGGGGAACGATTGATAACAATTCGGAAGAGCATCGACCGTGAAAGTATCTATAAAAGAGAGACAAGTCTCCGACCCTTCTACGATGTTCCAATGAAGTGAGCGAGCCTGTGAGCAAAGAATCAACAACAAGACGAATTGCCTTTCTCTGAATAGAATCGAGAAGCCTCAATGAATGTTTTGGTGCCGAACTCCACACATGAGAACTGTATTCCATGACAGGTCGTATCTGAGCCTTGTAGATCATTAGAAGCTGACGAGAAGTGAAGTATTTCTTCGCACGAAATAGAAATACAAGTTTCTGGAAAGCACTTTTAGCGATCGATCTCACATAGTTTTCCCATGAGAGATTATCACTGATTGTAATTCCTAGCATCGAGACACTTGATTTTGTAGTAATAAATGAGCTTTTTAGGCAAATGTGCAAGAGAGCAGGAGTGGCAAAATACGATGATCTTTGGAATTGTTGAGTGCCGTCTTCAGTAAAAATTACACAGGGTGATATTTTTGCAAACCGATATCATAACCCCATCGCATGCTGAATCGTAACGAATTATGTTTTATGCTAATCCATCTCCGATCAGATGCAGGATAATTAGTACCCGGTTGTGTTTCAGTGCAAAATTATCGAGTAAATAAGGCCGTTCGGCGTGGCAGGAGTGCGCTAATGATGGATATTTTCTACTCATTCGAGCGACATTCTACTGTGCCTAATTGCTATAATGAGGGGCGCGAGGACCGGATCTGCATTTAAAAACTATGAGGAATTTCTACTCGCTTTCTTGTTTTCACGAGATGCTGTTTTCGAAATGATATACATATCGAAAGTGGCAGGTTGCGGATATTGACTAGTAGCACAAATTAGTATGGAAAAACCACAATGACGCATCTAGATTCGACTACGTTTTTTTTTTTTGGTTAAAATGATATTATTGAAAAAAACGTTCAAATGACTAGTTCGAGAATTTCACACCAACAGTTTTCAACCAATGAAATGCGTATTTCTCCTCGCGTTACCATGGCAACCAAGGTATTATAAGGAAATTTTTCTCGTAGATGTAACCTAGAGCGAATTATAGTGGTATTTTTGTGACGTAAGCAGAGAATAGTACTTTGATTGACATAACACGTCACTTACCCACTTTGAGCAGAAGTAAACAAAATGTTACGTTGAAATTCGGCACTAGAGCAATATCTAGCAGACTAATGAGAATACAATATTGAGCCACACCTTTTTTTACGAGCCCCTTGACATTTCACTATCACTATTATTATGTTTGAGAAAAATTATATGCATTCTTGGTTGCTTCAAGTATGGATCTTGTGAGGCCTTTCATTGTATTACTGGCCTTTTAGGGCGTTGATTTCCTGTGGTAATCATTTGAACCTGAAATGAATAAAAATTTGAGCTATATTTACTGTAGGTGGAATCGGGATCAGTACTATAATTATTTTGAGTGCTCATAAGAGACCTACCAGATATCCAAGTCTTCATTGTGATTAGATTTGATAATTGGTGGTTTGTTTCGATGTGCGTTTTTTTTTTGTCCTCCATATTTCTTGAAATGTTCGACAAGAATGTCAGGTGGCAGGCGGGGTAGCTTTGAATTATTGTTACCAACGTACGCAACTTAAACATGCGCTAGTTAGATGGGTGTGAAAGTTTCTTACCGGATATGACGCCTAAGTGAGTGATTCTTGGATTTTTTTTTGCTAACTTATAAATATTTATGAAAATATATCCCATGCATTCAGGTTGGGATGACTTTCAAACTATTCGTGATTCTGAACAAAATTCCGGAAATAAAATAAAATAATTCAGAATTCGACAGATAAACTCATTCAGCAGATAACTCTCGTGGAATGATTAGAAAAAAAATCCTAAAAGTTTATAAGATTCAATATAATTCATATCTGAAGAAAAAATTCAACAAGGTCGAGGGCCTTCGTTATTTTTTGTATACTTCATGGAAAATAACACCTTCAATATGTCGATATCATTTAATTGAAATAAATGGTATATTTGAGTAGGTAACAACACATCAACGGTTTCATTCTGCTGGTCCTGTTTGATTGTTTCTTCATTCATCATTTCACTTCAGTCAGATTCATCAATTGAAATTTGTCCCCCTTAATACATTCCATATCATTGTTAATCCAAGATGGTCGCCGCTACAAAATGGCGGAGTACATATTTGTTCACAACTACCTAAATATGGGCATCAAATGAAAGCGCTAGACTAGTAGTACAACAAATTGGCGAATGAAGTACATTTTCATTCACTATCCCTTCAATATGGGCATCATAAGGCTTGACTAGAATACTATACGCTTTGACGAGTTTCAGATCTAGGCTGGCCGCCGCCATAATATTCCAAATTTCGTATTCGTTTCAATATTTCTAATTTCATATTTGCTTCTATATGGGTAATGAGAGTGGAGTTTCACACGTTGTCATAATAAAAACTAAATACAGAAATTGCCACGATACCGAATCAGAATTAAGGTTAAAATTGTCCAAATTACTCCATTTGCGACAAGAAACAAGGCGCCCTTCACATTGATATTATTCAGATTTTTTTTTGACACTTTATTGATTACCTTTCATTGAAATAAAAACCTCATTTTCTTCAACAACCAATTTTATTATTTCCTTTAGGGGGAGGGGGGATTTAATGAGTTAGGGGGTTCGCTGTCATCTGGAAACTTTGACAGGGGTTCGTGAAGCGGAAAGTTTTAGAAACCCGGAATAAGGGCATTGATCAGACAAAAAAATATTCGTTTTGCGTGGCGTTACCTGAGCAAATATGTGAATAGCATTTATAATGATTATCGGCAGACTTGATTGAAAGTTCACGCGCCCAAAGATTTTATATTTTTCTCTGTTCAATGTCCTAGATTGATGAAAAGAGTGGAGGGATGACTGGTACCTACTTGTTGTCCTGAAATATCTTCAACTATCCTTTGCTTAAGATTTCCACCACGTTTGATTAATCCGGTTAGTACACATTTGCCAACCCTTTATTGTGAACTTGAATACCTTACACCCCGTTTCGACGATGCAATTTTGTCGCTGCAACTTCCCGCGGCGACTTGTCGCTGCGAGATATGTCATCTAGCTGTCAGTTTGCATTGCCAATATTAAAACATAGCACTGAATTTTACCAAGATGAACGTTCACATTATCACAACTGATTTATAATTTCATTCATTTCTAATAATTGATATTGTGATTAAATCACCTTATTACTCAATTCCTCAAGTCTCGAAAAATAATTGAAATGATCAAAATCAATATTCTTCACAATGATGCCACCACATATTTGTGGTTTGCGGCAACTAATTCTAAATAACTAAGTCGCTGCAACTTATCGCACCAAAAAAGATTCATGCAACTCGAAAAACTTGCATGAACACATGCAATTTTCTGGAGTTGCAGCGACAAACTTGCATCGTCGAAACAGGCTATTACAAACCTGTTTGTTTCTCAGGGATCGTCATTTCTGTCGGCGTGTGAATCTGAATTGTGGCCTCAATTCATTTTTGTGAAATAAATTCACGAAAAACAATTCAACAATTCACCGAAAGAAGCAACTCACTATTAGCTTTTTTAATGAATTGAATTCAATGCATTCAATTCACAATTCTGTCCAACTCTATTTACTGCTAATATGATGAAAATGACGAAAAGTGTTTCTAGATTGTTCTCTAGAACCGCCACTGCTATGAAAGCTATGAAAGTACACTTTATAAAAATTTCAAAATACCCACTGAAATATTCACATCGATTTTTTGCCAATGCTTCAGAACGTCGCGAAACTCTAAAGTTTCCTCGGAGGATGCACTTATTCGAGAGATGCCTATTAAAATTTTCAGCATGAAATATTTCCCCGCGAAAGGCATCTTATATTTTACCGTCACGGTTGGCCGCGACGAAGTGGCACCATCTTCAGCGTCCTGCGTCTTGCTCTGAGAGTAGCCAGGCTGGCTTTAAAGAGATACTCCCGTTTGACGTGTAGATGATTAAAAATGATTTCTTGTTCATGGCGGTTTAATTTATACGACAGCCTTTTATGAGCCATCGCAAAAATAGAAAAATCTCAGAATTGCGACTTTTGATGCCAATTGACAGATTCAAATCTGTCAATTGACAGACTGAATGTGTCAATTGCCAGATTTAATTTGAGGCGTTTCCTGGCGCTCTTGAATTCGAAACGTATTCGTATGTCTCCTTCTCTCTCACTTACGGCCATCCAAATAGTGAGAGAGAGAAGGAGAGACGAATACGTTTTAAGAACAAGAGCGCCAGAAAACGCCTCTGGCAATTGCGACTTCTAATCTGACAATTGACAGATCGAATGTGTCAATTGATAGATAAATCTGTCCATTGCGACAATTGCGACTTTAGTCTGTCAACTGACACTTTTTTTCAAAGTGAATTGAGGTCGATGAATTGAATTCACTGGAAATGAATTCCAACCAAATGAGTCCAACTCTGGTTCCAAAATATCCAAGAAGTTTTTCATTAATGGAGAACTAATGCTCAAACACTCCTTCACCAATCCCCTCTACTAATGAAATCTAGTCTATTTTCAATAATGTAAATCGAAAGCAAATCCCATATGTAAAGTTTCTTTTTGGAACCAAAGTTGGACAGAATTAAAGTCATTTGAAATTTGTTTTCATGAAGATTTCAAATTGATTATTTTACCGGCAATCGATTTTACAGCTTAGATAGTTATTCTATAGGATTGATCAGCATGTCCTCTATGTAAGGCCAACCTCCACTTGCCATGGTAATATTCTCTTTCATCTGTATCTAATCACTCAATGCTTGCAATCGCCTTTTTCAAACCCATTTCCATATTTTTTTCCGCTCTTCAATTCACTGTATAGTATTCCTCTACATGTGTGGTTCTTGGTATACTTTGTTCAACCATCCTTTGCCGTTACGTCATACGTTGTCCAACTTTATCCCTCATTCATGAAATAGATGAGACGGAATTATGACGTCATTAACGTATGTCTTATTTAATCGTGAATTTTATTTGTCATTTTTGACAGTTCCGTTGTCATACTTTGATTTGTTCAGTATTTTTGGTCATTTTCGCCTTTTCAGTTGATTTTTCATTGTCAAAATGTCTTTCCGCTATGATGAGAAAGAGCAGAGCTCAATTTTGAAGTTGACTGACTACTTTTCAAGAGAAAGAGATGCTGGAGTGCCGCTTTTACCGTTAAATGCAGTCTACAACGTATGTATCTACCTATGTTATGCAAAATGTAAGTTTTTTTTGATTTGATATAAAATTCTATAGCGTGTTGCTGGTGCTCTAGAAATATATATTAGAACTGTTCAAAAACTAGCTACTAGTGGAATGGAAACAGATAAAGACTACAAAATCAAAGTTCATGCCAGAGATGTTTCTGCTCGAGGATCATCGATTTATATCATACATCAATATGCAATGAGAACACGAGTGTATGCGATGTATTCTGCAGGTAGGTACATACTAATAATAATTTTGAGGTTGGGTATAAAATAACATTCAACTAATACGAGACAAACGTAAAACAGCAGAATACGTCACTGATCATGACGTAACGGCAAAGGATGGTTGAACAAAGTATAGTGCAGAGAGTAGCACATTCGACTTTTAAGTCGCCAGGCCACCGTGCCTGGGTAATCGCACGTTGAAAGGTAAAGCCTCGTTGAAACACTCGCCTGAAAGAACATCTATTTCATTATTTTGAATTATTGTTTTGCATCCTTTTTTACCAGACACGTAACAACCATTGTCACTAATGCTGGAAAAGTATGTTGACTCGAAAATTCAGGAAAACAATCAGTAAATCACACAAATATTTAACTTCTAATCCAAGTGAGTTGGGAAAGGTCATTCAAGGTGAAGTTTGTTTTCACCATCGTCAGAATAATTTCGAGTACTATTATCAATTGATATTAATTTTGATTCTGAGATTTCCAAAACAATCTTCTATTTTCGAAATATGTGTTGAAGCTATCAAAATTCTCCAGTGTATATTCAAATTAGACCACCAGGGGCCTATAACACAAATCTACAATTGTAACAAGTCTACAAGTTACAAGTAATTCGCTTATAGCTACAAGTATCCTAATTTCTCGTAACATAAGAAAATTTCATATATTTGTAGCTACAAGTAAAATATTTTACACTTGTATATGTTGTTCCTACAAGACAATTTATTTATTTACCTGCTCCGTTTCCAAACCAATGCAGAGCAATATTATTGCTGCTTAAAGCAGTTTCTGTAATGGCGACAAGCCATACCACATCAAATCGTTATATTCGCTATGGCTGGACCTATATCTTGAAGAAGACTTTCACACTGTTGTCGACTAAGTCTGAACCTTTCCACAAATTTCCCGTCTGTCAGTATGACAAAGTTAATTCTCTCCCGATAGCGATATACTGCACGACCATTTTCGTTTTCACTATCCGAATCTCTTGACCACATATCGACAGTCGAATTATAGATATACGCTCACGATGAAAGACTTCACTACACTAGTACGCTCTCAATCTACTTATCAATCAAGATAGGTAGAAAATTGTCTACAATTGTCGACAATTCCGTAACACAACTGTACAAGTCTCATTTTTGTGTTACGAAAAGATACTACAATTGTAGAGAAGTCCCGTAATTACCAGTGCCCCACTAGCAACTACAAGTTACTTTATGTTACGGAATAACTACACTTGTAAAATTTATTTATACACTTGTTAGACTTGTAGTGGTTGTGTTATAGGCCCCAGGGGCCTATAACACAACCACTACAAGTGTAGATATTCTGTAACATAAAGTAACTTGTAGTTACTAGTGGGGCAGTGGTAATTACGGGACTTTCTCTACAATTGTAGTTTCTTTTCGTAACACAAAAATGAGACTTGTACAGTTGTGTTACGGAATTGTCGACAATTATTGTAGACAATTTTCTACCTATCTTGATTAATAAGTAGATTGAGAGCGAGCGTCTTTCATCGTGAGAGTATATCTATAATTCGACTGTCGATATGTGGTCAAGAGATTCGAATAGTGGTCGAAAATGGTCGTGCAGTATATCGCTATCGGGGAAGAATTAACTTTGTCATATTGACAGATGGGCAATTTGTGGAAAGGTTCAGACTTAGCGATATACTGCACAACCATTTTCGTTTTCACTATCCGAATTCCTTGACCACATATCGACAGTCGAATTATAGATATACGCTCACGATGAAAGACTTCACTACACTAGTACGCTCTCAATCTACTTATCAATCAAGATAGGTAGAAAATTGTCTACAATTGTCGACAATTCCGTAACACAACTGTACAAGTCTCATTTTTGTGTTACGAAAAGATACTACAATTGTAGAGAAGTCCCGTAATTACCAGTGCCCCACTAGCAACTACAAGTTACTTTATGTTACGGAATAACTACACTTGTAAAATTTATTTATACACTTGTTAGACTTGTAGTGGTTGTGTTATAGGCCCCAGGGGCCTATAACACAACCACTACAAGTGTAGATATTCTGTAACATAAAGTAACTTGTAGTTACTAGTGGGGCAGTGGTAATTACGGGACTTTCTCTACAATTGTAGTATCTTTTCGTAACACAAAAATGAGACTTGTACAGTTGTGTTACGGAATTGTCGACAATTATTGTAGACAATTTTCTACCTATCTTGATTAATAAGTAGATTGAGAGCGAGCGTCTTTCATCGTGAGAGTATATCTATAATTCGACTGTCGATATGTGGTCAAGAGATTCGAATAGTGGTCGAAAATGGTCGTGCAGTATATCGCTATCGGGGAAGAATTAACTTTGTCATATTGACAGATGGGCAATTTGTGGAAAGGTTCAGACTTAGTCGACAACAGTGTGAAAGTCTTCTTCAAGATAGAGGTCCAGCCATAGCGAATACAGTATTCAACATAGATAGATAGATGTTTATTTAACCACGTTATGTTATAAAACATTTGTAGCAAGTCAGGTAGCAAGTATATACAGAAAACACAGATAATATTGCACAAAATCCACAAATAAAAAAAATAACAATACAAAATATAAATATAAAATATGTGTGTACACATATAGCCTTTTCCATATTATGCAATAATCCTTATACTGATATCAAATATAAAGTATAAATGAAATGGCAATAAAAGCTTTTCAATGAAGTTGGTTCCGAATCACATCCTGGGTGGGTCAGCCATATACTCAGCAATATTGTAGTAGCACTTCTCCTGCAATATTGCTTTGATGGAATTCTTAAATGTGGATTGGTTTCTGTCTTTCAATGTGTTAGGAAGTACATTGTAAAGTTCAATGAGCATGGAGCTTTTGAAAGACTTAAAGTACATAGACTAAGGGACGAAAATATTATAATCTTACGAACATAACAAACTCATTTTAGATATTTGGTACACATATTAAATTCAAATTAACAGTCTTCAGTCCATGAAACCCGAATTCATGACTCTAAGTTTTCGAGGACATTGGATTTTGGAATGTCTACGTCGTTCTCATCGAGCCATTCAACATCATGGTGCTCTAAATTTTAAATAAAGCACTTCAGTTCATTAGCCCTATGGCTTTAAATTATCTTTGAATTTGGGAATCGAACAATTGTGACCAATTGACGGAGTCAATCTTAAGAAATGAATCTATGTAATGAATATTACCTCTTTGAGATTGGCCATAATATATTCTAATCATAAAACGTCTAAATTATTGTTACAAAATCTCAAGAGAAACTTTTTGGCGATTTCTAATATTTCTAGTACTCATAGGTACCTGAAATGATTTCGTCACTCATGTAGCAGATTGGATTTATTCTTAGTCGCCGCTTGCAATTCTTCTTCAATTCTCTTTGATACAATAATATCTAGTTCCTTGTCGGACTTTGCTTATAATTTAGAATTTCGCCACACTTCGTTAACTAACTTTTTGGGTATAACTTGGATTTGTCTATTTGAAACGACATCTTATCAAAACGTTAAAGTTTAGCTAATGAAATTAACGGTAACACAAATGTTAACTTGCTTTGCTATGCTTACAATACGTCTACTCGCTATAGTATCCAAACGAAACAATACACTGACAGAAGAAATTCAGACAACTGAACAGCGCGCGGTAATTCCCCCAATCGGTTCTAAAGAAGTGCCTAAACGTATGCGTTTATATTTGCGGAAATCCCCGAAAATGCGTTTCGTTTTCAAGCATAGACAATGTGAGGGTTGCTATTCGTGTAAGGAAGTAAAAAACTACCGATGACGTAATCATCAGCTAGACTCCCCTACCCCCCATGTCATCCAAAATAAGCAAAGCAAAGACCCCCCACCCCCCATAATGATTACGTAATACTTGAACGGCCCCTTATTGCTCTGCATTGGTTCGAAAAAGGAGCAGGTAAATAAATAAATTGTCTAGTAGGAACAACATATATACAAGTGTAGAATATTTTACTTGTAGCTACAAATATATGAAATTCTCTTATGTTACGAGAAATTAGGATACTTGTAGCTATAAGCGAATTACTTGTAACTTGTAGACTTGTTACAATTGTAGATTTGTGTTATAGACCCCAGGATCCCACAGTCAACTTATACAAACCAAAACGACATCTAGATATTTCCTCACTTCATGAACTCAAAATTTGTACTGTCTTTCACCATATCAAAAATAACTTCAAACACTCTAATTTAGTTTTCAAACCCGTTAGTAACCACCATAACCATTCTACAAGGGATTCAAACAATTTATCAGTTGTGAAAATTAAAACAGGTTTGGGTCAACAATCGATTTATTTAAAAGGCATAAGATATTACAACGAATTACCAAATATTTTTCAATCCTGTGGCGAACTGAATTTCAAAAACGATTTGAAAAAATTTTTATTATCGTAGGTACTGTTTTACAGTAACATTTTTTATTATTTGTGAACTTGTGAATTTACATTAGTGATGTTTGGAAGTATTCTGATTTTATTACTGTAATTTGCTTTTCATTTTTATTTATATTATTGTACTTTTTTTCCCTACTATAAACATAATGTATGTTTCTTTGGAAAGGAAACATATTTTCTAATACGAAGAAATAATTTCCCTGCAGTGGCTACTTAATATATATTATGGAGATGGATATAAGCCTTCATTATAAAAGTAACTGAAGGTGAATAATTCACTCAAAAATAGCAGAAGTAAATGGAACGAACAAAACTAAATTAAATAAAAACTAAATTAAATAGAACTGAATTTTGAATTCATTGGAACTTCCAAACGCAATCAAATTTCATATACTTGAAATCGAAGTATCAAACTGTCAAACTTGTCTTTAAGTGTAGCTTTCTATATGCTGGCCTGTCCACAGACATTTTGTGTACCTGCTTATGATTTTATTGATGAACGAAAGGTCACACCAAAGTTTAGCTATTGAAACCGTCTGTATCAAAATAAACTCGTAAGCTGTCGCTCAATTAGAATTGCAGCTTTGAAAAATCGCATTTGTATCATCACCTTCGGTCAAAAAATGAAAGCTCTCACTTGGATAGAAAAATTTCAGTCCAAAATTTTTAAATTATTTCCATTTCATTTCTATTGCATTTTATTTCTTTCATTTTATTTTTGCTTGTTATCAATTCATTCTTGTCTTTTCTATTGATATATTCGATTAACTTTTTTTCTGAATGATTCACCTTTTCTTTAATTCGTTTGGATCAACTAACTCTGTTCCTCTTTTCACAGTTCGATCCATTAGTTTCAATATATTTTTTGACAAACGATTTATTCAGAAGAATAAATAATACCAATAATAAAAGTTCTAAACAAAACCCCCAAAAACAATTTTCTTGTGTTACCTCAATTTTAAATTTAATATTTTCCAGCCAAATTGATCATAAACAATTCCCGAATAAAATTTTCATAATTTTTAATGGCTGTTAGGCTCAATCATGCAATTATCTTTGCGTGACGAATACATTACAACAAAGTTTGATGTATTCTGGACAACTACCCAAGAGGTAATTTTCGTAGTAATGATCTCACAATTATCGCCCAGATAAAAATCTTGTACTGATCCTTATCTAATTAGCGCACACATCTGAGAAACAGTTCTAGAACACGCAAATCGTTTGTAAAAATCCAGCTAATTACAAGGCTTATGAGGATCATATCCTAATTATTGTCTTATCCACCCTATTAAGATTTACTGGTAGGTTCGTGCAAATTTGCGGTAAATATATCCTTCGTATAGGTAACTAGATCCTGGATTCAATAATAATTGCTGTAATTATCGATGTGAACTTTTCTTTTTCTTCTTCTTCGAGGAAGGACTTCGAAAAAATGTTGCGATGTTTTTGCTAGCTTGTAACCTGATCGTTGATTTTATAATAATTGCTCTGCTATTGAGGATTTAGTTACGAGGTAGTTCCTTATCGTCGATTAATTTTAACACGCAATATGCGTGCATTGAGGTTAAAGAATAGCTCTATCTATATGTTAATTCGATCGACTATTTCATTTAACTGAATTGAAAAATCAGCGAAGGCGTTTCTGTAGAATTATACCGTATTCCTATAAATAAAGAGAATTTATTTCGTCAAACACAATCGGAGGATAAACATCCACCAGAAACATCAGAACTATTACTAGTCTTCTATACCAAGAAACGGTAATATAATAAAATATCTTCGCGAACCTGTTCTTCTTGAAATAATCACTGCTAGCTCTGAAGAGAAATGTCAGCATGCCCCAATTAAGGCTTCCCAGAAAAACACTTTCCCATTGAGTTGAACCAACCCAACCAGCAAAATTGTTATATAATTTCATAGTGCTGCCACAGTTTGATTTTGTTGGTATTTTATAAATACTTCAAAAATGCTAATTGATCATATTAGACGTGCCGTTAACCCAATACAATCGTGGGCAATGAAAGTGTTTTATTGATTTGTCATAGAAACGTTTATGAAATGAAATTGAAAAACCTTTATAAAATACATTGATTTTTAGAGGTCGTGTAACAGCATAATTTGTCAGTTTTATTCGACTAGCGTTCCAATAACGATAAATTCAATAATGTCGTGTAAATCGGTCATTGGAAAATACTTCGAACTCTCCCACGTGACCTATTGTTTTCATTTTTTGCCGATAAGAACAGGAAAATATATACCCTCAAACCACTAGTTCAAAACTTTCTCGTAATTCACCATTTATAATTGATGAATGAAGTTTCTTAGCCAAAACATCCCGATAGATAGTAATGCTTCTTAATAGCTTTGCAGGGGTAATATAGTAGCTGGAATAAGTTGAAATGCTTGCTGTCGATACCAAACTATTTTAAAGAACGACGCCATTTGAAAATTATAGCTATCCAGAATACTGACATTAGATGAGTTGAAAATATGAAATACCGCACCTATAGTGACATTTACATTTGAAAAGTATTATAAGATTATAATACTTAGAACAAACTGAGTTAAGTTTGATTTGGAAAATCAGTAAGTTAACACAGTGATTTTCCTATAATATCTATTCATTAATGAATGAGTGGCGCTCTTAAATTTAATATATGCTATATATTCGTCAATAAAATTTCATTCGAAGTAAAAATATAATTCTCTAAAGCACAAGCAGTGTCTTCAACAGTTTCATATGTACAAAAGTAAAATTACTAAAATGGCTCCAACTTTTATATTTGTAGTGTTTTAAGATAGTTGGTGACATATCTATTATATTTTCCCAGTGTCCAATAGAAAATTACTACTTGCGCCTTCAAAAAACATTTTCACCACTTTTTTGTGTTTTGAATATTTTATAAGTATCGCTTGAATATGTTGCAAAAGTGCAGTAAGGGGAGTCTTCATAAAACTACTTTTTAATTTTATAGCAACTACCGAAATGTTTATAAAGCTGTTTTGTGGTGCTTGTAAAATGCTTAAAATATTAATAAAGACAGTTTTATAAAACGGTGCCATTTTCCCACTTATAGTTTTATAAACACATTGGAAACATTTCTGAGAATAACGCAGTTTTATAATTTGTTTCTCGGAAACGTTTTAAAAACTATTATAAAATATGAAATTGATAGTTGGAAAGGGAAATACCACATCAAAAAGTGATTACATTGCCGATTCTCTGACTAGGAAGCCTGCCAGTCTCAAACCCCTGGGACTAGTCCCCTTCATTGGCATGAGTTTCTGTGAGGCGAATTGAAGAGCACTCACATTGCAACTTCAAAAGGTGCTAGGAAGAAACCAACAACTGTAATCTCTCAACAGAACTACTCCGATTCAGAAAGATCAAAGATACACCTGTCAACGCCTATGAAGATTTTTGTATAACTACGGATGTTCTTATAAAACACTGCCAGCTACGACAGCACCTTTCCAGAATAGGAAAACAAGTTCAGCTTTTTACGAGAGGTGTGAACGGGAAGATGAAAGCGTGTCACCAAAAAGATTATTGTTTATCGAGTACAGACGCAACTTAGCCGACATAAAGAGTGGGTTACCCTGGCCAATGTGGAAGAAACACAATTAGCCTACTGAGGCCTGAGTGCACTGCGCCAATTTCCCATTCAACATTTCCAGATCCAGACCTATCCCTCCTCAAATCTTACCTGTTCATGTCCATGACTCTCAGGCGGGAAACGAATCGTATCTTTCCTTCTTACTTCATTGCTTTCACATTATCGCAGAAATAATCCGTCATCCTGTTCCAAACGGTTCCTCCTTGCGAAGAGTTGATAAATAGTAGGAAGCATGTGAGAGTAACCCTATTGTGTCTAATCGATTTGTCGGGAGTTTATCCTCGGTTGGCCCTTTCTGTTCTTGAAAGGGCCACGGCTCATGGGAAATCCCCGTTAGGGAGCGCCATTTATCAACTAGAAGTTGAATTGCGTTCGAATGGGGTTTTAGATCAATTGGTGAGTTAACCGGTTAATACGGTGGATAAGAAGATGGGTAGTGCGTCTAGTCGAATTCCTTCGAATATATAAAGTCAAGAAACGTTCCAAGCGGCTACGATGTGGATGGGCTACCGAGCTGGGAATCACACGTGAAGGGGTAAGAAGAACGTCAATTCTTAAAATCCATGCGAGTTATGCACTATACGTTTTCTACGGCTATAACAGATAATAGCGAAATGATTCAACAATAGGAGACAAACATAGGAGACTTGAGTTATTTTGTGATAATAACCACAAATGTATCACAAGGAAGTCGTCGTTTTTCCAAGTAAGGAAACGAAATTGAAGACATACAATGTACCTCACTGATCTATCAAGAACAGTTGAGATAAAGCAGTTTTGTGTTATAGCCGTAGAAAAAAAGATGTTTATACACATTAAGTATTAATTCGAATAATAGGTATTTAATGGAAACTACACGATCCAAAAAATATATTGGGTATATTAAAAAAACAGCAAGTACCAAAACAAAATAAAACAATGCTATTACTTCAATCATCGTCAAATTACCATCACAAAATCAGGCAGAAACTCGGGATACGCCCCTGGTATAAAACGCACAAAACTCTCAAGTTTGTGTTATTCGAACAAATCGAACATAAGTCTCTGTTCGAACTTAACGTATATAACCCGCCCTTAGTAGGGATGCTCCCACATTAGAGGACCTCGTTCCAAGTTGCCAACCTGAAATAATCGTGAAAATATCAGGGGAATGAAATTTTGCAGTAAATAGTGTTTCAATGGTTTCGTTTTGATCATCACTAACTTGAAAATTCTATTCGGCAGTATCTCCAAAAAGATATATATCTTTCCTGAAGCTGATGTCTGATTGACTGAAAGCACGTGTTATTTCCTTCGACAGGTCTACACCACTAGTGTCCAACTGAGTATGTGCGAAGATGGAATGAACAAGCTGCAGGTAGGTCTTGACATAGCACTCCTCAGTTAGCGCATGCGCTCTCAGATTTTGTTGGGGTTCTTTCGTTATTCTATAATTATAATTAGGTATATTGTGATTTTATCGTAGCAATCCAACTTCCAGTCAATCAGATATCAGCATCAGAAAAAATGGAGATTTTTTGAGGAAGTACTGGTTTTGAAGAAGCGAGTAGAATTTTTGAGTTAGTAATGATCAGAACGAACTCACTTAAAAAAAATTACTACAAAATTTCATTTTCCTGGAGGTAAACATTTTCACGAATATTTCAAGTTGGCAACTTCGACTGTTGTAAAACACAGGTTCTCAATAAATAAGAACGATAATTTAGGTTCATTCTATGATTATTTTATCAAATGACATTGAAGGGCGCCCTTTGAATCATTGTCTGGCTTTCGCAATGTAGAATTCTACCGTTGGTTACTGATCCAGTATTATGTGAAAGCATGAGAAACATCAACTGCAACTTTAAGATTTCATAAAAACCAATAAGAACTTGAACAGATTTGAAATGTTCATTAGACTCCAAGCTTCAATAAGCCTACATCTGCACTTGAGAATAATAGCTGTGATTCAAAACCAAATACGAAACAATATCCACATTTTTTGTAAGAGGAGGGACACCATCAACTGTACAAATCAGCTCAGAATATAAATTTGACATTTCACCATGGAAAACTGTTAAATTTTTGCAGCGGCTTTAAGCGCTGTAAGCTGTTAGACGCGGCCAATCATATTCATATTTGGGTACTGTTTTTGATATTAACCTTAAACCTCTAAAGCTAAAGTCTTTACAAAACAAAGTACTCGAATGTATTTTACATCTACCTTCAGAACCTACAAAAAAGCTTTACAAACCCAATTATCTTCTTGATACATTCTATTTTATATAAGTTGAAATTATGCACCATTTTATAAGTGATTATGAATAATAAAAAACTTTCCGTAATTAAATTTTCGAGATGTGTTATACACGATCATAAAACAAGGCAGTTCAGGAACTGTCAACAGTTTGTTAGGAAATCCATAAGGGTGTTATAATCAATTACCATCAGACATTAGAAATATTTCCAATTCAATTAAATTTCAATTGAATTAATTAAATTGAAACATCATTTTCTAACAAAATGGTTAAGGCTTTCGCGGCCGAGGTTATTAGTATAACTACTTTTCTTCGGGCTTGAAGGCCGTCGTTCTTTGGAATTTCTTCCTAACGTCTCGCTAGCGGAAGGGGCCAGCTTCTTCAGAGGCTTACTCATTTCCGGTGACTCTGAGAGCCTCTGAAGAAGCTGGCCACTCGCGCTAGCGAAAAGTTAGAAAAAAATTCCAAAGAACGACGGCCTTCAAGTCTGACGAAAAGTAGTTATAGTAATCATTTTCTAATTTCTGAAAGTTCCTATATATGTAACTTAAGATATATTGTCTTATGAAAGGTCGTAATGAAAAACTTTCTTCTTCATCAGGTCGCAACATTGGCATACATACACACATTCATTGCCATGGGTTGATGCACGTTCAATTGTTTTGTCAAACATCATGTCCAGCAAATCGAATATGTTATATAATAAGTGTCGTGGCTCTTATGGGGAATGAGAAAATAAGTCTTCGAACGATTAGGACACTAAGAGATAAACAAAAATGTAGTCAGTAAAGCCATTCTGCCCTCGGGCATGTATATTCAGTGATGTTGAGTGTTTATTTTGTAAGTATATGTTCTTAATGAATGATTGTCGTTTTGAGTGGATTTGTAAATCAATAAAGTTTGTATTTGTCTTTTTTAACAACTGATCCCATACCTGGTTATCAAAAAGACCATCTGAGCTAACTTAACCCCAAAGAAGGACCAAATTCCAACCTTACTTCTCGACAATATTTTTGTAAATATTCCCTACATAAACTTGTAGTTTCTTGGGAATAAACGATTGTTGATTGATTGATATAATGATAATAATAATGTTTATTGTAGGAATAAATAAACATTTTACATTCCACAGAGGCAAATATATTGCCTGTGAGTGGTAAGATTACAGAGCGTCAAGATCAATCAATATAAACATATATTTTTATTTTTATTAATTTTTTGTGCACGTACATGTATATATATATATATATATATATATATATATATATATATATATATATATATATATATATATGATGCGTTGTTTTTTCGGGTTTCATTCCGTGTTCTGTGGTTTTGATCCTCTGAAGGATAATTCTCACAACGTTTCGGCAAAGTCTCATTTGCCATCTTCTAGGTGATGTCTTGAGTTTCGATCTCCGAACCCGAGATCGAAACTCAAGACATCACCTAGAAGATGGCAAATGAGACTTTGCCGAAACGTTGTGAGAATTATCCTTCAGAGATATATGTTAGCATGAAGATTCTCACGGACGAAGTATGATGCGTTGTTTTTTCGGGTTTCATTCCGTGTTCTGTGGTTTTGATCCTCTGAAGGATAATTCTCACAACGTTTCGGCAAAGTCTCATTTGCCATCTTCTAGGTGATGTCGAGTTCGGAGGTCTAAAGTCTAGACATCACCCAGAAGATGGCAAATGAGACTTTGCCGAAACGTTGTGAGAATTATCCTTCAGAGATATATGTTAGCATGAAGATTCTCACGGACGAAGTATGATGCGTTGTTTTTTCGGGTTTCATTCCGTGTTCTGTGGTTTTGATCCTCTGAAGGATAATTCTCACAACGTTTCGGCAAAGTCTCATTTGCCATCTTCTAGGTGATGTCGAGTTCGGAGATCGAAACTCAAGACATCACCTAGAAGATGGCAAATGAGACTTTGCCGAAACGTTGTGAGAATTATCCTTCAGAGGATCAAAACCACAGAACACGGAATGAAACCCGAAAAAACAACGCATCATACTTCGTCCGTGAGAATCTTCATGCTAACATATATATATATATATATATATATATATATATATATATATATATATATATATATATATATATATATATATATATATATATATATATATATATATATACATGTACGTGCACAAAAAATTTATAAAAAATGCCTATATTAAAAAATTCACATCACATTTAATAAAATCATCAATCACTCAATACTACAATAGACTCACAGAACAACATACAACAAATATTTCGTCCCATTAAAATGGTCTTTCAGAAACTGACCGAATTTCTGAAGTTCTGTAGCCAATATAAAATCACAAAGATTTTTCTTATATTTTGTGAGTACTGTAGAGTTGCGGATTGTAGCAGGCAGATAGTTGAAGACAGTTGGACCCAAATACATGTAAGATCTTTGTCCAATTGATTTTGAGGCGAATGGTACAATGTAATTGTTTTTATTCCGAGTGGAGTAATTATGGTTTGGTTCGCTCAATTCTTTTCTTTCTTTATATTGCCTTACAGCAATTTCTTTAAAGAATAATTGTCGCACATCCATGAATTTAGATTCATCATATAGACTATCACTAGAGTACCTCGAGTTTTTATTCAGGATCATTCTCAAAAACTGTTTTTGAATAACTTCTAGACCATGCAGGTATGATTTTGACAACCCACCCCATCCAATCAAGCAATACGTCAAATGGCTCTGCACCAAACTTGAATACATAATATTTTTTTGTTTAATATCCAGTATATCCTTCATGTGGTAAAATCTGTACAAAATACACCTTAATTTCTTCACCACGTAACTGACATGTGAGTCCCATCGAAGGTGAGGATCTATCATAACTCCTGAATATTTAATATGTGGGGCAATTGTCACTTGAAATCTACTTTGAATTGTGAGGGATTGGAAATTTGGAAAAGAAGACTTCGAATTACAAAAAGGTAAAAAATGTGTCTTTTCAAAATTTAGCGAAAGTTGTTTGTAGTCAAACCAATTTTTTATTATTTCCAAATCAGCCTCCGCTTCAGTTTTCACTATGGACCACGTTTCTCCCGAATATAGAATGCTAGTATCATCAGCAAAGCTGATGATTTCACCTGAACATTTGATTGAAAACAGATCATTCACATATATGCAGAACAAAAGCGGTCCCAGTACTGTTCCTTGGGGAACTCCACATTCAATTTTTTCAGGACGACTTAAGGTGTTTTTTATTCTCACAACTTGTTCTCTGTTGGTCAAATAGGATTTCAATAAGTCAAATGCATTTCCCCTTATACCAATTTTTTCAAGCGAAGTCATCAAAATTGAATGGTTTACCGTGTCGAAAGCTTTTGATAAATCTATAAATACTCCAAGTGTTGGTTTACTCAGATCTAATGCTTTATAGATGTAGTTTGTTAGTTGGAGTACGGCGTCTTGAGTTGATTTTCCTTCTTGAAATCTGAATTGGCTTTTTGACAGTAAGTTATACTTGTTTAAGAAAGAATTTACTCGAATCTTAATGAGTTTCTCTATTATTTTACTGAGGCTTGTTATCAAGGAAATCGGTCGGTAATTGATCACGTTATCTCTAGCACCGTTTTTATAGATAGGGGTACCTATTGACTTTTTAAGACAAGATGGAAAATGGCCGGTTTCAACTGATTTATTGAAAATATGTGTTATGGGTTCAGAGATGTAGTGAGATACTGCTTTCAAGTTTTCAGCTCTTATATTGTCAACGCCAGACGCTTTGTGTCTTTTCAGTGAATGGATAGTGTTCTGGACTTCAGTACGAGTTGTAGGGGTTAGAAATATTGTGTGTTCATTCATATTCTGATGAAATTCTGAGTTTGTTGTTCTTCTGATTTTGCTGGAGAGCTTCTTCCCTGTGTTTATATAGCTACTATTGAAGCAGTTCACAATATCTTGCATATCCCGCACAATCTCCCCTGTTTCCATTTGTATACTTTCTATTTCAATCTTATATTCATTACCGAAAATCTCATTTATATTTTTCCACAGCATAGAAGAATTGTTTCTATTTTCATTTATTTTTCTCCTGTAATATTCAGATTTAGTTTCTTGGATGAGTTTTTTCAATGTGTTTTTATAACTTTTATATTCTGACATGAGTTGAATATTAGTAGGATCTCTTTTGAGTTGCAGATACATATTGTTTTTTTTATTGATTGATGTTACTAGTGCCTTCGTTATCCAGGTTTTGCGTTTCCTCTCGTTCTTTTTCAAATATTTATAGAATGTGCAATATGGCGAACTATCGTTTGTATGCCAACAACCGTCATTTTATGTCACGTCATACGGATGAGGACTTTTTCTTCTGTCGAAAATATCTATTGTCACAGCCAACTCCCGTACCCACCTCTCGTCGTGCCGCCTCTGACACTCGAGGAGCATCGCGTTGCTCTTTTACACCACTCGAGTTTCACAACTTCATGCTTTAGTTATCTATTTGCCTTTAAAGCCGATGAATGAACTGTTTTGATGCCTTTATTGCTACTATTACAGACAAAAGAAACACTCCAATAAACATTCCAGCACGAATAAGTCCATCTTCGCACTGCATCGATGTGGCTGTTTGCTGTTTGTACCCTTTTTTTTTTTCTTTTTTCTGGAACATGGTATTGATTTTTTTTCGTGACCTATTTCGAAGCGGTCGTGCCGTTCTCTTTGGATCTCCATCGTTAACCAGATCTCCAATCCTGTTTCGTGATAATGTAATGCGCTGAACATCTTCATTGAAGAGTGAAGCGAGTATGTGACGTAAGAGTTTATTCGCCGGGAGATGTAGTATGGAGGAGGAGGATCAGGAAAGTGGAAAAATTGAGGATTGACACTGAAAGTAGTCACTCTAAAAATAAGGCCAACTTTGATAAGCATTTACCATTTTCATTGTGTGATATCAAAGTTATCATTCGAAATAAAGTTATTATTTGAAATGAGGTTATCATTTTTTTGTGGTATAATTCTCATAACTCTGCCATCTCAAAACCCTTTATGAATTATAAAAATTACTATAGTGTAGCCGCTGAAAAGATAGAATGATCACGTGAACGGCACGCACTCTTTGAATGTTCCGCTCCACAATGTTACAAGTCCGATTTACACCACTCAACAAAAACGTTGCCTCAGCAGTGAATTCAACAGCATTTCCCTGTTCTCCCATGAACTCTTGGGATGCTTTTTTATAAGTGTTCATTATTACACTTTCTTCCTCTACAGTTGAATGTCTTTTTTTTAATCTTTTTCTTGGAAGTTAAAGAGTGTTTCCATCCATATTATTTAATTAACGACATTAACGTAACACACGTAAATACAAAGCACAAATGAGTACAGTACAGTGTAAACAGTTCTTCATTTATTTCAGTTTAGAAGGCATGGCTACGCCGCGCAGGCTATGTATAGATGCAGGCATTCACTGTTCATGCGTCCTTGAATTCTATCTTTTGAACGGCCCGACTATAGTATCGAACAGTTACAAACCTAAACTGAAATCCTGAGAAATGGTTCCAATTTCAAATTTTTTTTTTGGTAACAATTTATGATACCTAGGTAGGCACAGCGATAAAAAACTTGACTTGTAAAAAGATCAATCGTTGCTACTACTTACTAACTGTACTAAAATCTATGTTAGATAGGGAAACTTCACTGAATGTATACTATTCCTATGCGTAATCTGCGATCTCTTACAGCATTACTTTATGGGGTCAAGCGACTGACTCACAGAGAGTTTTCATCCTACAAAAAAGAATTTTGAGGCTTATCTTTAACCTTCCCTATCAGTCTTCATGTCGCGATACATTCAGAGATAAACAATTTCAACTGTTACGTCTATTTATCTCCTGAAACTTTTGAATTATATTCACGAAAATAAAAACGATTAAGAAAATAAAAGTGATTCACAAGATCACAATACAAGAAATCAAAATGACGCGAAAAGTCCGCCATTCATTTCACAAAAATTCACCACTTTATGGTACTATAACAGATTACCAAGTTATATCAAGAATAACGCTAAACATAACAGTTTTTAGAGTGAATTAAAGAAATTACTTTGGAAAGAATATTTTTACACTTCGGAAGAGTTCAACACATATCTGTCCAATTATACAGAATGAAGTGTTATGATTGTTTATTATATACAATGCTTTTTATTCTTTTGTAATTGTTTCTCCATGTGAAAGTTTGTTATTATTGTTGTAAATTATTAATGTTTTTTTTATGTCATTGTTTTGGTACTAACTATACAAGTACCTTGACGCGTCCAATCTTTTGTACAATAGGATTATGGATACCAATATTGATATCCCAGCGTTTATTACAATTCAAAAACGTTACTCGTTAATTGATAATAGAATAGAAATTCATATTTCAATATTGCTGTTTTTATGTTAGTGGAATATTGAACCAATATTGGAATTGGCTCAGAAGTTTGAAGAAGCTATATATAGTGCATTTTAAACTACTATGGTGAAATAGTTCATTACATACAGAGGCGGAAAGTGCATCATCTCTCCCGGAAGAAAAAGATAGCTTACCGAGGCTGAAAAGCCGTGGTGAGGTTAAAATTTTCCGCAATTTAGCTCCTTTAGTTTTCATAAATGCATTCGGCATTGATATCTCATGAATTTCCGTTATGTTTCACGAGGATTGGTGGAAATAGCAACATTTGATATACTTAGCAAAATATTAGCGGTATTTCGATAATAAAAATGCACTGGCCTCGAGTGACGAGAGTGCTGAAATATGTACTTCAGAAAACCGCTTATGATACGCAAACGTGCCTTCTTGAAAACTAGTGTGTTAATCATCGAAGACATTTGTGGTTTTCAAAGGGGAAACTGCCTATCTATATTTTGGCCCGTTTGGTACTGAGGTAATGTGTAATAACTGTAATATAATGCCAGGGTAAGCTCGTTTTTTGTAACTCACTGGTATGTATACGTTAGCGGAGATCTAAGCATTTAATAAACTACGATTGGCAGAATAATGTTTCGGAGAAAAGAAGAAAACGGAGTCGAGAAAGTGCCAAATGCTGGCATCTATCCAATACGCTTTTATTATTCCAATTCAGTCCAGACAAGTTGTATTTTGAGGTGGTTACCTCGGTCTCGGTCGTTTATGCTGATTTCTATTGGAGACTCTTGAAAATATCGTAGCAAATACTCAGGTAGCCCAGGGTCGTGGCTCTTCTTCTTCTGATAGATAGATAATTCATTAATTTTCGAGATGTTAAACAGTACATAAATATTCATTTCACAAATAGGACACGTCAGTCACAAGAATTAAAAAACATCATTTCTTGGAGATATAAGTGGAAAACATATGAGGTAATAAAGACATAAAGACAAAAATTGACTAAAATAATAAAGATCTCAAAAGTATTGATCGTTCTGCGATAATTTCATAATTAATTGTGCAGGGCAGTCATATATTCATCGGTAAAATAGAATGCACTTGAAATCAAGAGTTTTTTGAAGAGGTAGTAATTGAGAGTTTTGATCTGTTTGGGCAATGTGTTCTATAAATCGATATTCAAGGTGTTTTTCTGTGGTTTCTCTAATCAGAATCTCTTTGGCCTCACTACTCCTTGTGTAATGATTGTGGATGTCAGCATTACGTTCAAGATTCGTTTTATTTTTATGTATTTCTAGGAGTATTCGATAAATGAAAATGCATGGTGCTGTTGAAAAAATGGTTACAATATTGAACATTGACAGAAAAAAAATATGAAAATCGATTTGATTTTTTCAATAGGTTTTTTCCCACGCGAAACGCCAGGATTACATTAATACAATATTGTAAAGCTTGAAATTTGCTCCAAGAATCCGTACTTCAGAATTGCATAAATGTATTTCCAGAGCTGAAGAGCTTGAAAAGAATCGAATAAATGAGTAAAAATCAGCTGTATTTTTGCAAATCGCAATTCTAAGTGAGAACGAAAACCAATCTCATTGAAAATTATTCTACAAACGTCGCTATTTCAGTTTGTTGTTGCATAATTGTAAATATCAATTAGGATATATTGCATATATAATTTTGAAAAATCGAGCTAAGTGCATTGGATTTGAAATTCCACGCCTTTCATTCGATGATATTAGGTTGGCAATACATTTGAAGGAATTGATGGATATAGCCGTTACTATGTACTATATACCCCTTCAATTATATGATACTGTTTCGAAAGAAATTCAGTCAATTTTCCGTATTGGTTTGAATATCATAGACAAAATTATTAATCAAAATATTTATTACTAGTATAAGTAGTAAACGATTATGAAAATAGTGGGCGGGTTAAATTATTGTTAGGTCACAAAATCAGACCAACTGATACTTTCCTATTATAATGTTTCCAAATCCATTCATCAATATTATAATGATATTTACGAATAATCGACAATTTCATACCTATTATATGTCATACCATGCCTATACCGTATGTCAAAATTTAACCACGAGTTTTATTTCGCTGATTTTCACACATATGGTTACGAAAAACTTGTCAAATTGCAATCATGCACCATCAAAAAAAAGGCAACGTCGAATTTTGATATCCGCTTATATATTTCGAAGAATAATTGTAAACAAACGGGTTTCAACTTTTTTTATTGCTGTTTTTCATGCTTTGCGGCTCCAGGAACCTTCAACAACTTTGATCTTATGATTTTTGTGGCGAATGTCATGGCTTGCCATCTTCTTTTTATGAATTTTCACTGAAATACTGATTTTTGGAGAGTAAATTCAAAAAAGGTATCAAAAAAAAATTGTCAGTTTTTTTCTCCAATGAATATTTTATTTCGCTACTATCGGGTAAAAAGTAATGATGCATGGTTAGAACAGCATCCCCTTGGATATTTTCGGGGGTTATATCCCGAGTGCACCAAGTTTAATCGGTTAAAATGTGTGCTGCAATTCCATGATTCTCGAAATTTTGCTTAGCAAATGACTTGAATGTATGATTATTTGATAAAATCCCGAGCCTTCAACTGTTTCATCGTTTATTCGCATTGAGGGAAATAATCGGTTATAATTGCACGAGTGCATGAAAATTACCGATAATTTTGCAAGAAAGCGTGATATCTAAAAATTGCAAGTTCATTTTCATATTTTGGCGAAAGTGCCCGAGTCCTAAGGACGAGGGCTCTTTTACAAAATATGAAAATAACCGAATGCAATTTGTATGAGATATCACGCTTGTATGCAAAATTACCTGGTAATTTTTATGCACGAATGTAATTCATTGGAATATTTCACGAATAAAGATATTCTCAAGGAAATGTTATTTTTTGTTCATTTATATATACTTTCCTCTATAGATTGTATGGAGCACTCACCAAACAAAACGCGAAATGTTTTTCTATTTTTGAAGTCTATCTGACATTTATTTGTATTGTTTACTGAGGTCTAGCGATACGGTTTCAAATGTGTTGTTATGGTGACTTGATACAATGCAATTACCGCTGATAATTGCATTGCTCTTATGGGACATTATATATATGAGGGAAATATTCGAGCTATTGCAACAAAAAATAACCACAAACGAACTGGGTATCCATGGTTCAATATAGTTATCCGTCCAATCCAACTGGATTCATGGGCGCCGTTACAAAAAATGTTAAGGGAGGGAACTTTTCTTTTCACATCAAAGTAATGCATTGAATTGAAATGAAAATCCTTTCAAACAATACTTAAGAGTGTGGTTAAAAAAAAATCGGTCGCTATGAGCATCTTTTTTTTTGATTTTTTTTTTGTGGAACTTACGTAATTCGGTCTCCTCTACATCCAATTGAAATTTTCGACGATCTCGTGTATTTTCGGAGATACAGGTTCATTTTGTTGTAAAACTTCACAATTATTCACATCAAATTTCTGTTGTTTGAACACATAAAATTCGTCCTTCTTCTGATCAAACACCACCCACTCTCTTATTCACTCGTTTCACAGTGGACAGGACTTGGCTGTTCTGAGTGTTGTTAGTACCGCAGCTCAACTTCACCGGGACGTGGGGTACTGGTGAGCAGCTGAACACACAAATTTCTCTATGGAAGTTAGAGTACATCTTTTTTTCACAAGACTGGCACTAAAAATTGTTACTCTCCTGTGCCGAAGGGGGCACCCAGAGGCTTTTTCCGAATGAGTGTCCTGTAGCGTCAGCTGTTAACAACCCAAACTTTGCCGACTTTCGGGATGATTTGTGAAAAAAGGGGGTATCACTCGGGTGTCCATGCTTTCCATAGTGAGAGACAAGGTTTCTTAGCACATCCTACATGAGTTTCAGATCCTTGGGTTGCGTGAATTGAAAGCAAGATTGGAATTTTCGGCAAAGGACATCGAATTCTATAGAGAAGCACGGTAGCTATGGAAACACCATTTTTCCTATAAATACCAGACCGATTTTCAGGTAAAATCAGTTCGTCTTGGGCCTTCTATCAGGTAACAACAATCACTTTGGACCTAAATTCTTCCTCGGTACCAAGCTCTATAATAAGAAAATGGAGTTTGTCGCGACGCCATTAGATCTGGAACAAGAACAAGGAAGCACAGGTCCGTAAGATTTTGGAACTGAGTATCCTGAAGTCTCACATTAACTTCTTCCAGAATTTCAAAACTAGTCATTCAAAGTTAGAGATTGTAAATGGGAAAATATTCAATCACTGAGTATGAAGAACCGCGTTATGGTAACGTCTCCAGGTTTTAAGAGTATTTAGCCTTTAGTCACGAGAACGTATATCGCTAGATGGCAGAGCGAGTTCGCCTGATGAAATAAATACAAACTCCGCCCTACTTCTAACTTGGCCACGCTCAGGCATAACAGGGCCGAATTCAGTTCACCGTCGTGCTCGTTCTTTCAAATTACATTTCAGATTCAAACCTGTTCGATATCGTATTAATCTCAAAGTTTGCACGGCAATGGCAAATCATTCGAAGATTAAGAATCTTTTATCAGAATTGATGAATTCAAGATGCGAACGAGATTTGTGATTATGGTCCGCTTCGAATCAAAATTGCTATGCGGATTTTTTAGGGTTTGAGATTATAAATATTTTGTAAAAAATAATCAATTCAAGTTGAACGAGAATTTAATTATGGTCCGATTCGATTCATAATTGCTCTGAGGTTTTCGGGGTTGATTTAGGGTTTGAGATTATAAATATTTTGTAAAAAATAATTAATTCAAGTTGAACAAGACTTGATAATGGTCTGATTCGATCCATAATTGGTACGTGGAGGTTTTCGTGATCAAAATTATGAATCTTTTGTTAAAATCAATGAATTCAAAATGGCGGCTTCAAGGTGTCTGACGAGTTTTGTGATTATGGACCGATTCGAATTAAAATCGATATTTTGTAGTCTTCAGGCGTGATTTTTCATATTGAAATTTTAAAATTCAAAATGGCAGACTAGTTTTGTGAGATATTGTCGCGATCTATGGAAGATCTATGGTACCTATATGTAGCGGTTTTTGGGTTCGAAGAAAATTATTTTTCGCTCGAAAATCAGGATTTCGAGATGGCAAACGAGTTTTGTGTTCGATTGTCGAATTATATATGAGTGGTATTATGGGGCTGAAGGTAAATGAAATTTTCATCAAATTTCAAGAATTCAAAAATGGTAGCGACAAGATAGCTACGGGTTATTTCCTGAATCATGTTCGCGTTTTGTTAAGAATTGCTTTTTGGTTGTTTAGGAAAATGAATGCATGAGTTTGAAATTTTTCGAAAACATGAGAAGGGTGTTTAGTTGATCAGGTGATAATTATGAATGGAAAATTGAAAAATAAAGTATCAGATTTTGCCTTTCGAGTAAGAGACCTTTCACACTATCAGTTTTCTTTATTAGTTCGAAATGACGGAAAAATTTCATCATTCATAGTCTTTGATTCTAAAAAATATTTCATCTAGGGCTCTTGGGGGTAAATCACCAACTGCCGGATATATTTTTGAAATCGAATGAAACAGTTGAAAATAGTGATCAATAGGATCTCATCGAAACTATCTTGAAAACTTTTCTTTCGATTTGAATGTAATTTTTTGCAGGAAAGGCTCATGGTATACATATGTATGATTCCATATAAAGGGTAAGACAAAATTAGTCAATATCAGCCATGAATAATTCAATTCAACCGATGTAAATGCATTTATTGGAAATAAATGAAATTGGACAATTTTTTTCGAAATGTTTTATTCTAATATTGATCGATATTAAAAAATGCTACTGCTTTTTTTTGCATTTTTTCCTCTGAACTCGATAATATCAGGAGCATCCCTGATTTTCATCTCTCTAGGAAGACGCCCGTCCAGAATTTCGGGTAGAATACAATCTACGTAAAATGATTTCAGCTTTGGAAGCATTTTTGTTTCCCAGACACATACGTCTCTATGTATTCTTTCTATGCTGAAATCATTTTTGGTATATATAACAAAATCGCAATAGTTTCTTCTAGTTCTATTCAGCTGCCCTTGGATTTGATAATAATAATTGTGATTTTTCTTCAACCTAGAATAATTATTGAAATTGAAAAATATTAGAAGATCGGATTCGAATGATCAATACCTTATATCATTATCAAAAATATGAAAACACCTAGTGAATATATTTTCTTCCTCTCTCAATTTTCCGTTGATGGAATATAAACATTTCACTTCGATCAGTCCATCTTCTTTCACTAATACATCGTCAATGAATAACCCACAAAGTTTTTTGATACGATGTGGATTTCGTCTGTTACTCTTGTTATTCTCAACAACGAACTCAAAATCGGCCTAAAAGGGATAGGCCCTTTATCACCATTCATGCTATTTTTACATTGTGTTGTTACTTGACTCTCACATGCATCGATTAGCATTGTGTTATGCACATGCTTGACTAGTAACAGTTTTCAGAAAAATTGGTGGAAGCAATCTGACACTGACCGGGCATGTGCATGGCACAAAGCTACTCGATGCATGTGAGAGTCTAGAAATTTTAAGAATTTTCTGGAATTTTCCAACCTCCATAGATGGCCTGAGAAACAGCAAAATTGAATATGAATGTGTCCAATTCCAACGCTCAAACTACCTCAAACAACAGCATCATTCAGGTTTCGGAGGAATTTTCCAGTACAGTCAGTGGTTATGACATAATGCTTGCTGCACGTATCGCAGTAAAAATGCAAGTAGGAAATTAATCCTTTCCGTGTTTCTTTCATGAAATCCATTCTTCCCATCATGCATTCATATTTATGATTCAGAACATTTTCATACTCTTTGAGTACATGGCCCAGGTTCACAATCCTTCGACCCTCCATAATATCGGTTATTGATCTATAAGATTCATCGGCTTCACATTCCATTGGTGAAAAATTTCCATCTTCAATTTCCAATGCTTCATCAAATACATATTCTTGCCTGTAAGAAGTAAGGATATCAAATTGAAAATAATTCAAGTCAAAGTTTGGATTAAAAAAACAATCTCACTCACCCCTCGAGTACCCCTTCGGGCTGATGGATCTCCTGTGCAATGCGATTCTGATCTAATTTAAAATATAAACAATTATATCCATGCAAAATAATTTCAGCAAAATACCTACGATCTACGAAGATTTTGTAACTGACGCTTCACTGCTAACGATCGTCCAGTTCGTTTATGACGTCTAGATAAGGGCATCGCGATTGAAAGCACACTTTTCTGGCAAAAAACTTTGAACCAAAACAAACACTATTGAAAACAGAACTGCGTGAATCACTATAAATTCTAGTGGACTAAATAAAAAGTAACTACCAACAAAGTTTTCATAAACAGAATTAGAATAAAATTATTCCCCAAATCAACAATGCACCTTCTCAAAGTTCTGGTGAGTATTCCAATGCCGCCAACGGAACAGGCAAAGCCCTTAAAATCACCGGATATTCGATCTCGTAGGGAAAAGTTAATGTTTCGTTTGTGGACCTGGCCGCCATTAACCATCACTGTAACGTTTTCGCTTCAAAGGGACATCAAAGATGCCGCCGCCGCCCTCCCAAAATACCGTTTCATTTTAAAACAATTGGGAAGATATTGACAAATAAAGTATGATCTCCAACAACAATTCCCACAACTTAAAATAGAATGGGACCTAAAATCAAAAATTTCTTCTGTTATCATTGAGTTGACCCGTTGAATTCTGAAATGTCCGAAAAACCATGATATTACAATCCAAAAGCTCCTATATACCGATTTTAAATGAAATCGAATCAGAAATAACGGAACTCGTCCAACATTCTACAACCGCTATCATGGTATTTCTCAATATAATAATATCATGAGGTATTGACCCTCCATTGATGGTTATCAGTAAAATTTTAAGCCAACCGAAAGATATCAGATAGAAACGTGAACACGCACACAAACAGACAGGTGAATTTAAAAAAAATTGTAATTGTAAAGTTTTAAGTTTCGTCTGGTCAAAAGAACTTATAGCTCTTCCTATTCCCAGTCCGACCCTGTGCCAGCTTGCACACTGGCTTTATGATACTCTCTCTCTTCCTCACCAGACGTGTGGGAGGAGCAACCTGAGAGGCGTGTCAATTAAAAAGAATTCATCTTTATTTCTAAATCCAGAATTGAAAGTAACAATCAGTTTTCACTGGTCAACGGCTGAACCAAACCTTTATTAAATGACTGGGATGAAATTGAATATTTCACAAATCGAAAGGAGTAATGGAAGGAAATCCAATTTGTGAAAACAACACATTCTTGTAAAATTATTAATAAAATATAATGAACATCCAGAGAAAATGTGAGACAGTCGTTTAGCTAAGTAAATGATGGGCTTCAATACTGAACAGAAAACACACCAAAATATTCGTTCGTTCTGATGGTGGAATTGAACAAAAATGTCCAAAAATGAGAAAGAAAATCCTTTTCATTCATTTAATACTTGAAGAATATTTTTTTTATTATTTTTCCTTTATACACTCATACAACCCTTCATCAATCGTAATGAATAAATTCGTTTCTGAATCCATTTTATTCAGGGATGAAGACCCTTAAGGGTTGAAATAACATCCGGGTTGTTTTACTGACCTGCCGCTAAATTGTGAAATGGTTGAACTGAGTATGTTTATATTTACTGCAATGTTACTCATACACTAGATATGGATCCTCCCTCACTATAGGAAATCGAAAAGAGTATGAAATAAAACTACCAACATTTTGCTGTGCACGAATAAGTCAAAAAGATGGGGAGGACGGTATCGGGTTGATTGCCAGATGGAGTGCACCCAAAAAGATGAATCTCGCTGAGACAGAACCTGGCCAACTCCATGGTTGTGGGGGTATAGGTGTACCAGATGCCCATTAACACAATTGGTGACAAAACATCTCTCACTGAACTTTGATAATTATTCAGGCTTTTACATTCTGGATATTGTTCGTATTCAATTTTGACTATACGGGATATTTTCCTAAGTTAGGTATTTACTTTTCCGAATCAGATGAACTTCTTATTCAAAGGAGAGATCACTCTAAATGTGATATCAGAAGTTTCAAACTCATCATGGATTGGTTATGTATTTCGAACGGTCAATAGATAATGTGGTAACCTTTTTTGTATTTCATTTCCCTACAACTGGCAGAACTTTGTATCCCAAACGAACCTTACCAAAACCAAAACGAACACAACGTGGGAAAACCGTGACGATCAACGTGGCCGTATTTTAGCCGTACAGATAAGGCAGGGGTTGGTTCGGTTACACATTTGAGAAGCGGCGCCCTTGACTGGATTATTTGATATTTGTCTCGAAAAGCCGCTCCCGAGTTCTGTGCTGAAATAAACAGCTCCTCCAAGCGAGAGACGACTGCAAGGCTTCAAGGTGTACATTTCAAATATTCCTCTACGAAAGATAAACGTCACGAGAAGCCCCGTATGTGTTGCCGTCTGGCAAACGGCTCTCGCTCCCGAAGATGCCTCAACAAATGGTGTTTACATGGCAGATTTCTCAGAATGTAATAAATTAATTTCATATGCATGTGATGCCACAGCTTGCTGTTTCGTAATTAATGGTCCGACGTCTTACGAAAAAGAACTTTTGGTACAGATGATCGTACGCGATGAACGGAGATAAAAGAGAAAATAAACCAACGTCTGATCATAAGTCATGTTTCTTCGTGATCGGAGGAGGAACTCTCAGACAGCGTCGAAACGTAATATATCTGAAAGAAGTCTTTCTGTTTAAAATTGATAAGCATTGACATCACATACAGGTGTTCCAACGATTATATCCTTCGATGCAAAAAAATGTTGAAAGCCTATGCAAGCAAAACAAAGTTTCACAGCTATTATTTCTCTCAATACGGATAACCAATGAAAAAGTTGAAGGAAAACAGTAACAACGATTAATTGGACTAGACCTGTTTAACCGATTGAACTGATTCAAATAGACCTGGATTTCGATTCACTTTTCTGATACAGTATATACAATATACTGGGTTCGATTCTGAAGTTTTCTGAGTTTATATTTTTTCTGAAAATCATCTCAACATATATCCCTCCTACACCAAGCTTAATCGACTAAAATGCACGAATTTCCATAATTTTCATGTGGGCAAGCGCTTTCGTCCTTGATTATTCAAAATGAATATCAAATCATTATATACTCTTCTTCCCAACAACAATGGAACTGACAGCTGACGGCCATGGAACCAACCTCTAGGTGTCATCACTCTCTTGATTCTTTTAAGGCAACCCCATAGACTAATGGACTGGCCTTCAAGACAGACACGACGCGAAATAAATTAGAGAGAGAAAGGATATGCACATTGAAAATATCTTGTGAAGGACACAATGACAATTTTATACTTGAATTACTCTATCCTTCACAAGCACTCTCTCTCTGCTACATTGAGGAAGAAATACTTGAAGTATCCTATCTTTCTCCTCCCGAAGTCTTCTCTCTCTCTCCCATAGGGCCAGTCCATTGATTGTAATGTTTATGAGAAACTCAAATGACTGTATGTAAATTGAATGAAACCCACCAATACAATGAAGAGATACAAGAAACCGAAATGAAAACGAATTGCATATCTTCACTGTTTGGCATAACCTCACGAAGATAAGACGACGATCCTAATATATTGTGAAGGACACAATGACAATTTTATACTTGAATTACTCTATCCTTCACAAGCACTCTCTCTCTCTGCTACATTGAGGAAGAAATACTTGAAGTATCCTATCTTTCTCCTCCCGAAGTCTTCTCTCTCTCTCCCATAGGGCCAGTCCATTGATTGTAATGTTTATGAGAAACTCAAATGACTGTATGTAAATTGAATGAAACCCACCAACATAATGAAGAGATACAAGAAACCGAAATGAAAACGAATTGCATATCTTCACTGTTTGGCATAACCTCACGAAGATAAGACGACGATCCTAATATATTGTGAAGGACACAATGACAATTTTATACTTGAATTACTCTATCCTTCACAAGCACTCTCTCTCTCTGCTACATTGAGGAAGAAATACTTGAAGTATCCTATCTTTCTCCTCCCGAAGTCTTCTCTCTCTCTCCCATAGGGCCAGTCCATTGATTGTAATGTTTATGAGAAACTCAAATGACTGTATGTAAATTGAATGAAACCCACCAACATAATGAAGAGATACAAGAAACCGAAATGAAAACGAATTGCATATCTTCACTGTTTGGCATAACCTCACGAAGATAAGACGACGATCCTAATATATTGTGAAGGACACAATGACAATTTTATACTTGAATTACTCTATCCTTCACAAGCACTCTCTCTCTCTGCTACATTGAGGAAGAAATACTTGAAGTATCCTATCTTTCTCCTCCCGAAGTCTTCTCTCTCTCTCCCATAGGGCCAGTCCATTGATTGTAATGTTTATGAGAAACTCAAATGACTGTATGTAAATTGAATGAAACCCACCAACATAATGAAGAGATACAAGAAACCGAAATGAAAACGAATTGCATATCTTCACTGTTTGGCATAACCTCACGAAGATAAGACGACGATCCTTCAATTCAAGTTCCACCTTGAATATCAACAACTCTACTATAATATTCAAAAATTTCAAAATTATAATCGAAACTTATACATTTAATATAACATATCGAAAACGCTCTGCGTTTTTAAAAAATACGATTTAAATCATTTTAGGTACTCTGTAATACCACTGACGAAATCTAATTTAATTTTTAAATTTGTACTGAGAAAATTTGAATTGATATTTCTATACGTATATTTGAATACATTGGCCAGAACTCGTTTCGAAGAATATGAGAAAAGTAAGGAAGGGTAGAAAAGATCAGTGTCGCCCAACATGCTCTAGACAATGACCACAGAATTGGTGAAAGCAATCTGAAGCTGATTAAGCGTGTGAATGACACAAGGCTACTCGATGCATTCGAGAATCTATAAATATCAAAATGTAAAAGTAGCATTAATGATGATGAAGGGCATATACTTTCTAGCCCAATTTTTAGTTTATTGTTGAGAAATTAATAAGAATAATCAGTAGTTACAGGCAAAATCCCTATCGGAATAAAGTATATAAATAGCTAACCCCAGTCTTTAGATTTAGTTCTCGTCCTGAAGATGCTAACCTTGTTAGAGAAACGCACGTCGAGTGCAAATAATATCAATTAATATTTATATCGTTTTTGAATGATTATGAATAATTAAATTAGGTTGGGTACTTTACGACCTGATTGAGAGTCCGTTGAAGTAATCGGTGCTGAGAATGGACACCATATCCTGTAATTTGCTAGAGTGAAAGCACAGCCTAAGCACCGATTATTTTAACGGACGGTTAATCAGGTCGAACCCACTCTTAGCCTACAATAAATTCACGTTCAATTAAATGTCATGTTGAAATTTTTCTTCATTCAGATAATAACATATTACTTGAGAATAGATATTTCGTTCCTAAATGGGTGTTTTCATCTGAGAAAATTTCGAAGAATAATCGTCCAAAATGCAACTCCATTAGATAAATATCCATTTTTATAACCTAACATTTTGTTATTTTCAAGGAATACCAATCGAGCAACTATCATGCTGTTTGCTCTTATGTTATGGCTAGCAGAGGTTTTCGGTTATAATTGCACGAGTGCATAAAAATTACCGATAATTTTGCAAGAAAGCGTGATATCTAAAAATTGCAGATTTATTTTCATATTTTGGCAAAAGTGCCCGAGTCCGAAGGACGAGGGCCCTTTTACAAAATGAGAAAATAACCGAAATTGCATTGCAATTTGTATAAGATATCACGCTTGAATGCAAAATTATCTGGTCATTTTCATGCACGAATGTAATTCATTGGAATATTTCACGAATAAAGAAATTCTCATGGAAATGTTATTTTTTGTTCATTTATACTTTCCTCTATAGATTGTATGGAGCACTCACCACTCACGCGAAATGTTTTTCTATTTTTGAAGTCTATCTGACATTTATTTGTGTTGTTTACTGACGTCTAGCGATACGCTTTCAAATGTGTTGTTATAGTGACTTGATACAATGCAATTACCGCTGTAAGTTTTCGATAATTGCATTGCTCTTATGGGACATTTTATTTATGAGGGGAATATTCGGTAAAACATGGAAATTTATAGATAACATTTTAAGTTCCTGTGATGAACCTTGAAGCACGTTTTAATAGCTGGACTTTTCTGTCCTTTCTGATTTATCTTCTGGACTTTTATATGCACTTTCCATGTAATGCAAATATAGAAAAATTGGGAATTTTACAAATCAGTTGTCAAGATTGCAAGAAAAAATACATTTGCCAAAGTCGACAATTTATAAAAACTTGCTTCAAGGATCATTAATCTCACATAAAATGCGGAAGGACAGAAAAATTCTGTGACGCCCCGTAACCCCTGGATAATGATCGTAGAATAAGTGGAAGCAATTTCGATGCATCCGAAAGTATCTATAGAAATAGCAATAATACCATTCCTGGATCTGGAAAATGTTGGAAAGTATGCATAGCTTTTTGCACTCAGACCGATTGTGCTTGATTCAATACGCTAGGGTAGTCATTAGGAATGTACCAGTAAAAATATTATAGAGGCCTATCCCATTATTCAGCCCGTTATAATTAAGACTAATATTAGTGAATCAATTTTTAAAAAGTCTGGCAAGGTCTCAAGCTTATCAGGAAGATGAATACAGGTTGTGCGGTTTTACTACCTTTGTAATATTCTTCCAATAATAATTAATTTAACGAGTCTGCATACTAAGTGACAACGGAATGACAGTTAGCGATGACAATGCTGAAATACATGAGAAAATTTTGTCTCAATTGGATTGGAAATGTGTTGAGTGGTTATGGTTGGAACTTCCATTTTTATATTGCCTTTTATACAGTATACAGCCTTATGTCTTTGAAAAAGACAGAAATAAATACACCCTGTCAAGCACTCTGGTATTCTTGAAGGTTTGCACGCACCAATAGATTAGTCACTGTGGCAAAATCTCTGAGGACAGGACCGGATTCTTGAATATCCAGCTTAAATCCAGTTTCAATTCTTCTGATATCTCCCGATCATCCTCTATTCTTAGTTGGTCATGAAACGACAAATTCAACTTTTTTATATGTCACTCGAACATCAAAACGGAAAGCATTTGTTCACTACGCGTTTTTCAGAAGAAGGTACAGCTTGTCCAATCCATCTTGGCACAGAAATGATAACGTATATGCCCAGCAATCTCTGTGGAGTATACTAATATGAAAAAACACTTATTACATGTGTTCACTGGGTTGAAATTCATTTCTAGAAGGTGTTTTTTCTTTCGTCATGGTCGACACTACCATTGTGCAACTGGAAAAGTATCTGAGTTTGTGCCAAGAAGGATTGGATAAGCTGTACGATGCTATTGAAATTATCACTTATAGTAGTGAATATTCAATTTTCATCTCCTGAAGAGCTAACCTTGAAACAGGCGTCTAGTGCAAGTATTATCGGTTTGATGTTAAGGTAATTGATATCTAGCAAAATCTTACTAATATTAATGTTTAAAAAGTAATACCAACTATCCTTTAGAATGAGTACTATTAGGAAACTCTAATTATCCAAAAGGAAAAAAAGATGGTAAGTAGGAACAGTTTCACGTAGAAAATAACTGAAAAAGTCTCAACTTCATCAACAGGAATGACCTATACGTATACAGTGATACGAACTTTGAACACGAAGGCCACCATATTGCAATGAATATCCAAAGGAAAACTGGTTTCAAGGTGTTTCGAACTGATAAGGGAGAATTTCAATCAATTTATATGGGCAGCTGTTGTCAGTTTGACTAACATGATCTCAGATATTAGTTTGACTTTTAAAAATATTCAAAGATGTTTCGAAAGCTATTTACATGAGATGAATCGGTTGAAGAGAATATTATATAATAGTTCTTGAACCAATACTGTTTCTCATGTATATCAATTCGATATTCAGAATGTAGGACTAGATCAAATTAATTGCAAAAAATACTACAAATACATATTTTTCGGAAAACGTTAGTGTAGATGCCTCACTTTGATGGACAAACCATACTTATTGAATATTTGAAGAAACAATTTCCAGCAAAGAGATATATTTCACAGCATTGTATCATTTGAAAATAATTCATTTTGGCATTCCCAAAATTGCAGCATTTCAATTTTGATCGCAAACAGCAAACAATTATACTTTACAGCTTTCGGAAAAAGAAATATAATAACCCCTTATCACTGAAAGGTTTAGAATCGCTTTCCCGACTGCATATTTGAATACTTGAGTAATCTGGAGTTATAAGCAAAGAAGACGGATCCAATACTGCGACACAAATATATCAAAATTCCTTTTCTCTTATTCTCGTGAAATAATCAAAACCATCCTCTATTTCCATTGCAGCAATACGACCCTGAATTTGAAAATGCAAGCAGTACATTGACCGTCTAAAAACAAATGGATAATGTCACTTGTGCTTATGATTCATCAATTTATTTATAGAGAAGAAATTACTTCGTCTACCGTTAAAGCTCTGTAAACCGGGACCTCGAGGATTAAACTCTCCAGCATCTGAATTAGCACTCTTGGCGGTATTATTGCAGTCTTATTTATTTGTTCAGATTCTTTATGAAATGTATCTGGACTACAATCCTTTCTCCTGCTCCATTCTATTTCCACTTCAATACACAAGGGCGTCGAATGTCTTCTGGCCTTTCTTTTTTCGCTATTATCATTGTTCTCGAAAGAAAACAATGATATTTTATATTAACGCGAGCTATAGTATTTCATTTAATAATGGATTTGAGAAAGTAAATGCATCAATTTTGAAATCGGTATTCAGAGCAACAGATAATTGCAGAAAAATCAAGGATAAGGTACGTGGAAAAATAATACCGTTGAAGAATCCATTACCATTGTTTATAAAAATATAGTTAGTCAACCATATGGAAATATTTTTTGAAGGAATGGATACTGCGGGTAGATGACACTAGTGATTTCGTTCATGTATTTTTTTTTGTTTTTATTTACTTCGTAAACTTCTATTGTCAGTTCTATTTTGACCATTACAGTTTTTAGTGTTTTTTCACTTTTTATGTGGACATTTACCATGAATATCGCGTAAAAAACATCAGTAATTTCAAAATAATATCGTAGCGCTATTTTGACAAAGACTTCAACTAATAAGCACTACTTTGACGATACTTTCACATTTTTTGAAACTTTTCACCAGAGGGCATATTGCTCATCTTGAAATCCCAATAGTAAAGCACAATTATTTTGCCAGTTCGGACTGCATAGAATCAAAATCGTGGCAGGTGTTCAGATTTGAAAAAAAATCATAACTCTTGAATATTGTTATATAGTAGCCAATCTAATAAACGTTTACAGTTTCACATTCAGATAGTACGCTTGAAAACTTCCTTTCATGGAGTGCCAATGAAAAATTCGAAAAATTGATTGAATATATATATTTTTGAAATTTTCGAAAGCACTCCGAATATTTTTTGGACTAACAGCCCATTGCACCGACTTTTTCTTATGGGAGTAGTAAGCTAATGTACCATTAAGGGTCATTTAACGCACTGCAGCGATTGCACCATACTTTAAGAGATTAATTATTAAACACCAATTAATGAACTTTCACCTATCTTAAAGAGTCCCTTTGTTAATGGTCTCATAAGAAAAAGTTGGTTCAATCGGCTGTAAGTTTATTATTCATCATGGCTAAGATGCCTAGGAAACCCTGGTGTATCTAGTGATTCGATATTGTTTAGAATTTCTTGGCGAAAAACAATCGGCGATTACAAAAGCTTTCTAATTTTTGTATAGGGGGCGTTATATGAGCATTTTCGAAAATCTGTCAAATGTCGGTTTTGTCAGATTGGCGTGACTTTGAGGTTTATTGTTGTCAATGAAAACTGAAACTATTTCTTCGCACTCAACAGTGTTTAAAAGTCTATATAAGTAGAATAACTCTTGAAGTTATTACAAGTACTTTTTCACGATGTGTAGAAGATTTCGTATTTTGTGTGGTCAGTCAAAATCTGGGGATCCAAATATTCTTCTTTATTCAGTACCTAAGGTAAGTACAAAACAAATCGCCCCAAAATAACAACATGAATGTAGCGTTTTAGCTAATTTTATTCGTTTCAGCTTGAGCGAAAGTCTTATATCGAGGAGGAAACATCTGTAGCTCTTATCAATGAGATATTGAAAAGTTTTGTTTGAATAAAGGATATTTCGATGTGATACGTATTTTGAACCGTTGCATAACAACTGATGTGTGTATCCCCAATTCCAAGACAGTCTATCACTTTCAATACACTAGCATGAACTTTGTCGTACATTCTCAGGTAAATGGGCAAAGTAAATTTTCTCGGAATCGAAGTCTAGTCTTACAAACTGATATAAAAACACTACACTAAAAACTTGTAGAGGTAGCAGGTGACAGTGACGGTATTGACAGATTGTTAACGGTAGGTTTCACGTTACATGCACGTTTTCTGAAACGCATTTGATTGGCTGTCAGGGCTGTCAAAATCTCAGTAGACAGACAGTGGTAGAATGTTCGGTTGCACTTTCCTCTCTACTGAAAATTAAGCAACATATGGTATATGACTGATCGCCATCTACAATAGCGATCTGAAACTTTTGCGATCTCAGAAATCAAGCAATCGGTTTTCGCCAAGTTTATTCCAAAATTATTCAGGTATAAGTAGATACACCAGGGTTTCCTAGTCATCTTAATCATGGCTATTAAATTGTCTGAACTGAATAGTGGTGGTGAAAAATTGAGATGAAAAACCTTGGTTTTATTTAAAAAAAAATCATGAATGGAGGTACCTAGGCCTCTATTTTTGAGATGAATTCGTATACCACTTTGTGTTGGGTCGCATTTCAACACATCTAGTCCATATCGCTCTACGTAACTATATTCGAAAGAAAATAAATCTGCATGACTCATGACTGAAGAAGTGGACATTTTCGTTTCTCCACCTACTTAATGTCAATATTTCCATGTCCAACAAAGTTAGGAGCAGATTTCTGTTTGTCAATTTCACTGAAATATTGACGGAAAGTATCAAAATAGTGTAACAATAGAAGCTTATACAGAAAATGAAAGGGAAAGCTTTGATTATTCAACAGTATATAAATGATCTACGATATATACAAAGATTTTCACTTTTTTCAAAACTCTTTTCCATCTAGTTTATATCATTGTTTATAGAAAAAAAGTTGGTCAATGCCTCTGTAAAAAAAATTTGAAACGTTTTTGTTGCGCCATCTGCACCATAATGTCAATACTTTCCCTTACTTGATAATGCACGACGAAGTTTCCTTCTCTAAAAGAAAAAGTAGGTGTAGAGTTCTGTCTGTCAGTTCGACTGAAATGTTGAAATAAATATAGAAGCTTCAGAATAGAGTTGACGATAGAAGTTTATGAAGGAAATGAAAGTTTAGGCATTAAAATAATCTTCAAAACAAAATTCCACTTCTGTTCTTGAATTATTCGCCATTTTTTAGCAGTACGTATAAGCAATCAAGAAAATGTATGGTTCAGGCTACGACGTCCGTACGAAAGACGAAAGAAAATACATGACTTAGGACAGGTACTTTACGATCTGATTAACAGTACGTTAAAATGACTGTGCTTTAACTCTAGCAAATGACAGGATGTGGTGTCCATTCTCAGCACCGATTATTTTAACGGACCCTTAATCTGCCCCCAGATTCTATTTCACGAATTCGATTGTCGAGTAGCTCTGGGCTGCAATTCTTGAGACGAGTTTCATTTTCATACGAATAGAGTGACGTAGAGATAAACGCACTGAATGTGTTGAACTGCAACACAACACAAAGTCGTAAACGGATTTATTTCAAGAATTGCAGCCCAGAGTGTGGCTGTAGCATGCGCTGTACCGAAAATATACGCATAATCTAAACCAGTGGTTCCCAAAGTTGTCTGGACAACAACCCATCTGAAACAAGTTACCAAACTCGGGACCCACCTCTAGGAAATTCAACCGTTACCAATACGAATAGAGGGATTTTTCAAATAGAATACAAAGTTCAAATACAATTTTTGGTGCGCGTTTCCTCAGACAGGTCCCAATAAATATTCGCTCACAACCCACCAGTGGGTCGCGACCCATAGATTGGGAAACCCTGTTCTTAACAATTCGATAATCGAATTCGTGAAAGAGAATCTGCCGTGGGACTCTGATGAATACAAATGTCTCATAGAATCGAAAAATGACGCCAGCATCAAAGTCTCGGCACTCTGATTCCTATCCTAGAAACGCTTCGATACGAAAATATTCATCCAATCAATTGGACTCTAATGAATTGACCTATTCATATTTTCGTGTCGAAGCGTTTCTAGGATAGGAATCAGAGTGCCGAGATTTTGATGCTGGCGTCATTTTTCGATTCTATGATACATTTCTATTCTGCAGAGTCCCACCTGGGTACTATTTTCAAATGTATGCGAACAGATTTCTATGCAAGTAGAATGAGATGGAGCTATATGGAATATGGTTACTGAACTGCGAAATGATATTTCTGTAAGGTTGACTAACTGTATCTCTATAAACGATGTTGCCAAGTAAACGGAAATATCGACATTATACTGTAGATGGCGTAATAAATACGCTTCAAATCCTTTTTTTACAGGCGTTCACTAACTACATATCTCTTAACAATGTGCCTGTGGAAAAAGGAATTGAGACATTTTGTTGCACCATCTACACTATAATGTCGATTTTTCCATTCACTCGACAATGCTTGACAAAGTTTTCTATGGACGGTAAAATAGGTGCAGATTTATGTTTATGAGTTCGACCAATGTTTATGGAGATATAGTTTGGTAGATGTTTGTGTTAAAGCATAAAAGGATTTGAAGCGTTTTTGTTGCGCCATCTACACTATAACGTTGATATTTCCGTTCACTAAATAATGCACGACAAAGTTGCCGACGGGTGCAGATTTCTGTGTGTCAGTTTGACTGAAATGTTGGAAGCTAATGCTAATGAAGCTTCAAAATAGAGTTGACAATAGAAGTTTATACAGGAAATGAATCTTTGGGCAATGAAATGATCTTCAAAATTCGAAAGATCTACGATATTAATGGAAAATTCCATTTCTCTCTCTGAATTGATTTCTATCTTTTGGTGTCATATACATAAGTAATCAAGAAAATATGGCATTCAAGCTACTACCTCCGTGAGAAAAATTAGAGAGAAGACATGACTTGGAAACGAAATCACTAGTGTCATCTACCCGCAGTAGTCCCTTCATATGATATTCAGGTATAGTTGGCTAACTAGATATCTCTATAAAAAATGGTTCGACTGAAATTTCGAGGAAATTAAAGCTTGACCTTCAAAATGATCATCAAAAAATAAAAAATGAACGACGTTTCTGAATCTTTTGACATTACGTGATCAAGGAGAAGAGATTACTTACCTTTTACTTTCCATCCCTTCAAATTATATTTCCGTTGGCTGAATAGGTACCTTATATTTCTATAAACCATAACCATGGTCTAAGCATTGTCTAAGGATGTATAGTCAGTCATAAGTCAACCTTATGGAATTATCATTGGAGGACGATGGAAATCATTAGTAGATGGCGCCACCACGGTGATTTCCAAAAAAGAGATGAAAAAATGAGATAGAAAGTGTCGTAAATGGCCGCGTCTAACAGCTTACAGCGTTTAAAAGCCGCCTCACAAAATTGAAAATTTGACATTAGACGCGGCCATTGAGTATTGATTGATTAGGTATTTTCATATTCATGTTTCGTTTCGTCGTCGTGCTTCGTACTGCGAATTTTTGTGGTTTCTGGTTTCATTGTTTTCTTTTAGTAATCAGTTTGTGTTATTTCTGCTTTCAGCAGTTTGTATTATTTTAACTTTTATAACACAATTGTGAGTGAGTTGTGCCAACACATCGAAAAAAGGTAAAAATATATTCAATAATTATTATAGTTGAAATTTCATGTTATGAGATCCCTTCAGATTGTATTTCCAAAATAAACGATTCAACAAATATTTCAGTTGCATAAATATCAGTTACTCATCAGAGTCATAGACATTATGATCAGATTTAATAACAGGTTATGTCGCAGCTCGCAGCAACTTTGGAGATTTTTTTCTGAGGATGTTGAATTTAGTACAGTTGATATTTAAAATTATTTCTTTGGTCAGAACCCTTATAAAACAAGTGGGCTGATTTTCAAGTTGGTATTGGCCATTTAGCAGAAAAAACTTTTATATTTAAATATGTGATGAATGTGCACTTAACTGGTGAAATTTTTATAAAAATGAGGGTATTTTCAGCAAATGAACCTGATTGAGTTGTTTCCTTTTACATTTTATCTTTATTTCTAGATGTCTGATAATAAATGTTCCTACAACAAATGGACTCTCAACGAGAAATGACCCTAGTTTGAGATTTTACCGTTTTTCAGTCAAAGTCTGGCAAGATATGTAAACAATGGATAATCCATTCAGGTAAGAAACCTCAACAGCTCCCAGAATATATCAATTTCAAATTATGTTGATGTAAAGTAACTTCCTGCAAGAGGCTTAAGGTGGATTCATGCAGCTACAAATATCAAGTAACAGTGAACAAGTATCGATTAACTCAAATATCAAGTACAAAGTAATGAAGAAGAAGGTATTCATGTACCTGAGTTTGACAATTATCAAAGCTTGGGGAAGGGTATCAACTTTAACCTTATACCTATTAGCTTTCATTTAGCATTTTTTATTCATTTTCATATTCCCTAGCTTTGTTCTGGAGACATGAAGATATAAATAAAAGAGAGAAGGTCCACCAGAATCGCATCTAGGATTTCAACACTGCTCTCAATAAACGAACAGATAAACAATCCCTAAAAACAAATTATTTGAAGAAAAATTTCATCATATAATCCGTCATAACCTGCACATTAGAGACACACATTTTACAATTGAAGTAAGAAAGTTGAAAGGTAGCCAACTCTTGTTAATTGATAGTTGATAACTTGGGTGCATGAATCATCTACAGTAAATTAGGCAGTCCAAGTCTTTATTGATAAGTGTTACTCGCTACTTTTTTATTGTTCCTTGATAATTGAAGCTGCATGAGTTCTGCTTAATCTTATATAAATGTAACAAAAATTCAGGTGTCTTTATGTGAAAGTTTCGCCAATGAATAATGATATATGATCCTTCTTGTCGAAACAGACCCTTTTGAAAACCTGTTTTTGACAGTTTGGAAGTTCGACAGAGTACCAATGAACATTACTGGTTGGTGGCAGTTTGTCAGCTGGGTTCTTATTTGATGAAGCAAGAGACCCGTCGATATTGGTTGGACTGGGACTTTTTAAATGAAAGTATAGGCAATTTTACTGTACTAGAATTTTTTTTTATTAAAAATGATATTATCAGTATTGAAGATTACTTTACAACACATATTCAAAACTTCCAAATTAGGAGGTATTTCAACACCATATTTTCGTGGAATAACTTCATCAGGTTGCTTCTATTATTCTGCAAACATTTTTATTGATTCATGCTTTCTATACTGTTCTTCATGTGATGTATAACTCCAATAAAATATGGGTATTTCTTAGCGCGTATTCGAGCTTTTATTCAGTTCCACTTGTTAGTTTGTTTGTTGGTTTGTTGGTTTGGGTCGAATCTTGCAAGTGAATTTTGATCCACTTCTACTCTGACGAACTTAAAACCCCCCCAAATACCAATTTTGCATAGAACCGGAACATAATCACAAACTTCAGACCACTAGAAGTACGTCAAAATTCACTTGCAAAATTCCGCACGAACATACATACAAGCTTGAAAAAAAAATCAATAAATTCGAGATAGCGGACAAGATTTATGTTTATGGTCCGTTTCGATTCACAGTTGGTGTATGGGGTTTTCTTTTCCTTATTTTTTACTTTTTACTATTTATGATGTTAAATAACTATTTGTCAACCAATGTACATATGCAGCAAAATTTCAGCTCAATCCTAAACCAGCAAGTAGGTCAAATTTAACTGTCAAGATTTCATTACACACACACACAAATAGATACCAAGATAGGTGGAACTAAATAAAAGATTGTAAAAAATAAAAACTGTGACAAGTTGTTATCGAGTTACCAATTAGTATTTTTTTTTTCAGGCAACATCATATTGCCTGGTATGAGCCCAAAATCACTGAGCAACAAATTTTTGAGCAGCAGGCATTTCGTCCCACGATTTGTTAAACGCAAACGGTTGCCATCAGATGCTGTCAGAGACAAATATTTCTCACAAGATGAATCTGAAGATGAAGACAGGAAGGAAAACCTGATATTTTATCGAAGTACTGTTAAAAAAACATATGGTGCTCCTATATATGGGTTTGAACCAGCAACAAGATCAGCCATCAACAAGTGGATCAGTCTTTGAAGAAACAGTTTCAAGTGAATCAACAGATAAATGGTTGACAGAAATTCAAAATTTTTCCTGTTACATCATCTCTTTCTTTTTTTACGTAGCACTCTTCAGAACTAATCAAGCTTATAACTCATGTAGAACCCCCATGTAGTGTGCATATTCATATTGAATCTTAGTTTTTTTTGTTTTCACCACACATTTGTACAAACTTAGGATTGCCTCTGAAATATATTAAATGATATTCTCATATAGTTTCATTGATTTTATCACCTTTTCTTTGTTCCGACACACAAAAACTATGATGGAAAATTTCTAATTCTGAATTAATCTTTCATTTTCAATTGAGAATGTTTCCTTTAGATTGCATTCATATTAAAAATTAAACATCCAGAAATTGAAATCTTAAAGCATTTGAAGAAGTCTGAAACTAAAAATTTATTTTGACTGATTGAAACGAGAAATATATTTTGATAAGACACAAATTATGATAGAGGTCTTCGTAAAGTGAGATGCCGTTTTGCATCATAAATATGCTACGAATGCTTTCTTCTGGTGAGTACATGCTTTGTACTTTGAACAGGCGCGGTCAGACCAATATGGTTTTGCATTCCTTCCGATGAAGGCGCCACATTACAGGATATTTTTCTGAGTTTCTAGTATAAAATTGTAGATGGCTCTGGCAACACCCATCCAATGCTTTTACCATTGCGGTTGACTGACTATACATCCTTAGACAATGGTCTAAGGATGTATCGACAATGCCATAACGATAAAAATACACTTCTGAGGCATTTTGTCGTGCCATCTATGATATTATATCGATATTTCAATCAATGTTTGTATGACGAATCACGCTACAGTTTTCTTCTCTGAGAAGCAAAGTGTAGGCAGAATAAGTTTGCACGAGAAATGGGAACCATTAGAATACTATATGATCTATAATAGTCTATAGCATTGACCAGAAAAATTCATCAGTTTCTGAACTGAAAGTCATCATTTGCCATGTTGTATAAATGACTAAAATAATGCGCGACCATGAAAATGAATGAAATGAATTGACTTCCTATTATTCCACCTTTTCAGTAGTTTCCGTTCTCATCCATCTACCGTACTATTCTTTACCTTATTTCTGAACAATAATACTAGTTACGTACTTACTGGCGCCAAATTCAAACTGTTTTTTGACATTCGTGATTCCACACTTGAGCTTATCATCCAGTTTTTTTTTGGAACAACTGCGCCTGTAGATTCCATTCATTAATATTCAATCAATAAAAAGTCGGAAAAACAATCCAACCTCTTTTGTCTTCATTTCTGTTAGCCATATAATCATCTCACTAAACAATAGCATTATCTGAAAACAATACAATTTAAAAACAATATTGAGAAAAAATCTTCTTTCTTCACTAGTTTCAAAATTTATAAAAGTCTCCTAAACAATATCTTATTTCAAAAAAATTAAAATACAAAACAAAGCATTTCATATATCAATAAAAGATAAATCGACTGATTCAATTTTTTTTATTTGTCAAAATGAAATTATCGACTTTTATTGCGAATATTTTCCTCATATATAAAATGTCCCATAAGAGCAATGCAATTATCGAAAACTTACAGCGGTAATTGCATTGTATCAAGTCACCATAACAACACATTTGAAACCGTATCGCTAGACGTCAGTAAACAACACAAATAAATGTCAGATAGACTTCAAAAATAGAAAAACATTTTGCGTTTTGGTGAGTGCTCCATACAGTCTATAGAGGAAAGAACAAATGTACAAAAAAATAACATTTACTTGAGAATTTATTCGTGAAATATTCCAATGAATCACATTCGTGCATAAAAACGACCAGATAATTTTGCATTCAAGCGTGATATATCTTGTACAAATTGCATTCGGTTATTTTCATATTTTGTAAAAGAGCCCTCGTCCTTCGGACTCGGGCACTTTCGCCAAAATATGAAAATAAAAACTCTTGCAATTTTTAGATATCACGCTTTCTTGCAAAATTATCGGTAACTTTTATGCACTCGTGCAATTATAACCGAAAATTTCACACTAACAGTTTTGGACCAATGAAATGCTTATTTTATTTCGCGTTACCATGGTAACTCAAGTATTTTTCGTGGATTTTATCGGAAAGTTTTTCCCCGCATGGGTAACCTACAGCGAATTATAGTGGAAATTTTTTGGCATAAGCACGTAGAGCATATTTTGTTTACATAACAGGTCACTTACCCACTTTGAGGAGAGGTAAACAAAATGGGACGTTCAAGTAAAGCACTAGAAGTATTTAGCAGCCTAATAAAAATACAATAATATTACACATCTTTATTCACGAGCCACTGACACTGTATTTTCTTGACCGAATCGATTGATTTTGTTGATGCTCACACAATAACCTGAACTAAATGTGACAGAACAACGCAATTTCGATTCAATTGTTCAATCCGTGATGTATTCCAAAGCATATCTTGACGAACTTTTAAAGGCTATAGCATGAATTTAAAACAAATCATTGAAGTTCAATTTGGTCTGAAATGTTTTTAGCGAATACCACGCGTACTCGAATTATCATTGGGAATTTTTTCTTGCTCACGAATATTTCAAGAAAATTATCCCTCGGCTTCGGCTCGAGATAATTTTCAAAATATTCGTGAGCTCTTAAAAATTTCCGGAAATAATTCAAGGACTAGTGGTGTCACAAGTGAGAATTGGTTACAATTCCAAAAAAGATGTTGAAGAACGCTGGATGAAGTGTAAAATGCATCTGACAAATGATAACTTGTGTTTTCCGACGGTAGTGTTGTGCTAAACAGAAGGCGGAATATACCCTTTTCCAAACTTTGAAGGGGCAACATATTCGAACAGCTACTCATATACTTCGTAGGTCATTTTTTAAAACTATAGGTGGTGTGCGATAAACGAATATTTATGCCATAAACAAAAAATGAAATGCTGACCGGAGACACAAGTCTATTTTTCAGTTTCTCGTAATCAAGAATCAGACCAGTTTTAGTCGATTTGTGAAAAACCTTGTGTATACAAATTTGTGCTAGTTTCTTGTACAATTATCACTAGAAACGGGTTTACAAAACCGTGACAGTGTCTTCTGTCTGTCCAAGGAAGCTATTGTATAGCAAAACACGTGTCGTTTTTAGTGTGTATCGTACAGGAAACTGTAGTATTTTTTGTCAAATATTTATTGCCATTCTACTATGATTTGATTCCGAACCATATAATAATGATCAAGTTATATTTATCTTTCAAACTACAGATTAAAAAATGGATTCTAGAGTCATCGAAATTTATTTTATGAAATCTTTCACTTCAGTTAAGTAAATTAGTTCATTTTTTCATATCATTTCGTTGAAATCTACAAATTCTTGAAACATATACAGCTTATCCAATATATTCTGGCACAAACTCAGCTACTTTTCCAGTTACACATTGGTAGTGCAGGAGGCCATAACAAAAGAAAAAACACTACCTACTAGGAATACAATTTTAACACAGTGAACATATATAATAGCTAGGTGTTTATTTAACTTACGATACTTCACAGAGATGGCTGGGCATATACGTCATTAGTTATTTGCCAAGATTAAGATGTCTAGAAGGATAATGTACCGAGTTATACCTGGGCATGTTTGGGGTATACTTAGCGACACATGCCTACTATGATAATAAGCATCATGACTTTTCGACATCAAATCAGTTCAGATGGCGTTTGCAACGAAAAGAGTTACAAATTTCCTAGGAAATGTATAAACGGCCGACCTGACGGCTGGCTATACTTTTACTTTTGGACGCTGACTGATTTTGTTTTTTATGAGTATTACAAACAATATCGCATCGGTCCCAGCACCATCCTTCTAGACATCTTAGCCAAGATGGATTGGATAAGCTGTGCATAAGATGTCTAGAAGGATGGTGCTGGGACCGATGCGATATTGTTTAGAATTTTATGGCGACACTTTTCTGTCATTAGTGTAATTTTTACGTATCGTGGTGTGTTTCTCAATTTCATCGCTAGTTGACGCTAATTATTGGAAGTGCATAGTCAACCGATCGATCGACAAACTATATTCTTTGATTCGAGCAGTCAACAAAATGAGCAAAATCTAATGTCATACTCATAAAAAACAAAATCGAATGAAAGGAACACAATTACGTTGCAAACGCCTTCTGAACTGATTTGATGTCGAAAAGCCATGAGCTTATTATCATAGTAGGCATGTGTCGCCAAGTATACTCCAAACATGTCCAGGTATAACTCAGTACCATAGGCGCCGGAACTCCAAAATGACTATGGGGGCTCGGTCTATGGGGGCTCGGTCTCCAGAAATTGACATAAAAATTATATATATATATATACATATATATATATGTATATATATATATATATATATATATATATATATATATATATATATATATATATATATATATATATATATATATATATTAATATTATGTCAATTTCTAATATATAATAATAATAATTTCTAATATATATATGATATAACATCATATATTCGGGTGATGTTCACGCACATAAAAAAACACAAAGTGAATACTAATACAAAACGACCTATGTACAACATGTTTGAAACAATAAAAATAATATATAAACTCTTCGATGAAATATATAAAAAAAAATAATAATAATCACAGCCAGTTTCAAACTTTGAATGTCAAATGGCGAGTCGGAGTATTACTAAAGAAACAAATAGCAAATTTCTACATGAACTATATAATATATATGTAGCAAATAGGATCAAAATTATAATTTTACTCATAGGTCTGCCGTCTTTGGTTATTTTTTGAAATGAAAATATTTGCTATCTCGTGATTACTTACCTCTTACTTACTTCTTTAAAAAGAAGGTCTTTATAGGAGTAGGAAATTGCACAATGGTTTTGTCTGTGCTGTGTAATCGTGGAAATACGTTTTTAATTTGGTATATCAGATATCACATCTTTTTTTTTTTTTATTACAATACACGTCATCGCCGTAAGCGGAGCGGACTAGCAAGTGTTGAGGTTGCGTATCGCATGGTACGACCACCATATTCGACTGATACAATTATGGAGATGCAATGAGACCAATACATGATTTGTTCTAATCGAAACATTTTTGCTATGAGAGCATGGTAACAGTTTTGAAAAACAGAACTTCACTATGGGGGCTCCGCTCCCACAGACAATTCTCTATGGGGGCCCGCGCCCCCTTTGCCCCCATGGTTCCGGCGCCCCTGCTCAGTACACCATCCTTCTAGACATCTTAGCTGTGCATACATGAAATTCTGATCTCTGATTTTCTTGCAACAAATTTTTAAATTTTTTACAAATTGATGTATATTTTATGAATTTTGAATCAACTTCATTATCACCATAATTATCTTCTTCAAATATCGGCCAGTTCAATTGAATGTTCATCACAATTTGTTAGAAATGATTTTTCACTTCATTGAAGCAATATTTCAAAACGATTGATAAATTCCTCGTCATTTTATGTACACAAAATTCATGAATGTTTGCCTGTTGAAGCTGAAGAGGGCATCGAAGAAAAAACCGGTTCACTTGCTATAAATAAGTTTTAATTTTCAAGTTTCGATATAAATAACAGGATCTAATAGATTACATGTTCAATGAGAGTATACTACACATTACATTTTATATAATTTCATAAATCTAAATACACAACACACAATAAACAATGTGTGCATGGATAAGAATCAGAAAAAACGATTAGAAAAAACTTCTGGGTGTCAATTTCTCCACGTCTCCGTTAGTAATATATATTCTGCAACTTGATCCAAAATAGTTCATGGACGATTGCTTCGAAAGTTATTAACAAAAATAAAGAATACTGGTAAGATACGGCAAATCATAAAAAATTGACAATGGTGTAAAAAACTACGATATATTTCTGGAAACAGTCTTAACACTCAAAAGTTCATTCCATATTGCACATGTAACACTTCTCAATCCATGACACAATGTATATATACTAGAAAAATAAAGTGCAACGAACTTTATTCTCAACACTTAGGTCCAGTTCATGTAAAGTTTAACAAATACGTAATTAAAAATAAAGTCGTTCAGTGATGTATTGGTACACTGGTAACATTCAAATACTTGTTTTAAAATGCATTCCACATATTTTTTGAGAATTAATCCTTCACCATCATTATCAGTCTGGTTCAATAGAATGCGATTATTGGTTGTCAATAATAAATGAAAGCTTCATGGAAGTGTTTATAATAAATGTATTTGGAAATATTTCCAGAATATAGATGGAACATAGTGACTCTGGCGTGATCACAAGAACACCAATGAATATATGAATATGTTTTATATGATTTCCAAGTCAGCCATAGAATGTTTTGACCTGAACTTTGCATCACTATCGATACCAACCATTCAAGATAATTGAAGTAATGATTTACTAAAAGTGCACATTTTATTTTTTAATTAATTTAGAAATATGACAAAATATAAATTGAATAAATATATAAAATATAAAGGGATAAAAAAAGACTCTAAATAATGTCAAGGGCTACTAATTTAAAATTTAGATTAAATTCAGTCTATATATTAAAAAACGAAATTGTTTCTTACTGAAATAGTTCACATTTCTATTCTTGGATAAAAAACTTTTCAATGAGACCTCCAATATGAGTATATAATAAAATACTCTTAAAACATATTAAAATTGAATATGTAGCACAGAATTAAAACTGAAATTCCAAAAGTGCATCTGTGCAATTTTATTCTTTGAATTTGTTTACTTCAGGTAGAATTGTGAAAATTTTCTCAACATAATACTAATGAACCAGTTATTAGTATATTTATGGCACATTTAAAAAATATTTGTTTTTATAATAATAAAAATATGAATTCGAAACATAAATAAATATAAAGCGAAAGATATTTTTCTGAGGCTACTATGAAAAAATCAATGAATTTCAGATGAGAAAAAAGTTTTCTTTCAAGTGAATTAGTTTTTGAATGGACTCAAGCAGTCATACCGACCTAAATAATTCTTAAACGTCTAACGATGAAATAAAAACAGGATAAATGCCTTTAAAATAAGACGCAAAGTTAACAATTGATATACTGCATGCAAAAAACTAGCAGTGAATGTATCAAACAAATATATTGGTATCTTAAGCCAAAGAACCGATCCATTTCAAGATTAAAACAGTAATAACAAAAATTGAAAACCAATTCTATGTTGATTTGGCGTTCACTCTCTAGTAAGTTTTTAAATTGCTACGCTGTGTAGTTCTTGCATGTATCAAACTTATTCGTATATAAAAATTTTCTTTTTATAGTTATAGTAAGGATAATGCATATCAATGTGATAATAGAATAATGTGATTTGATACGCCAATTTTATTTCACCTCTGCTGATTGGTGTACCCTAAAAAAAGTAGCCAATTTGAAAAACGTTCACCTAATGAAATGAACATTGAATAAAGCAACATGAAGAGTAACACAATAGCAATGATAGGAAACTTTCAATAGGATAATAACAAATCCTAACAAATCAAAGTTTTGGTTTTGAATTGAAAGTGATGTCAGATGAAAACGTCTTATTCACATCTCAGCAACCATAATTTGAAAAAAAATGTGATATATGAAGAGCATGGCTTATTTAGGATTCAAATCTATTTCAATAAATAATAGCTACAATCTTCCACGATTTGGTAAAATTAAATATTTTATATTAGAATTCATTTCAAACATTCACATCTCATCTTGGTATAACTAAAAATATTATTGTTCCTATGTTGAAAAACGTTTGATGCAATCAATATAAAAAAATAATTATTTTATGTGCCATAAAATCAATAAGTGACTTTCATAAAAAATTAATTTGTACTTATGAACAATAAAATTGACACTATCAATAAAAATAATCACAGTGCGTAAAATAAAAATATCACAATTATAAGAATAACTACCAAAATAATTAAAGCAGTCCACTGTCTTCCATCTAAAAATAAAAAACATCCGTTAGTCTCCAATTGAACTGAAATTATATCAACTTAATGTTTTAATGTAAGTGATGCTTCCGTGTTTTTTTATCCCATGATATAAACGTTTTAATACGCAAACTATTGTTTTACGTTTTAAGTTTTGTTCTTGTATGATATACCAAAGTTATGCATTGCATATTATATTAGTGAATATGTCTACGTAAATACTCACCATTAGATATCCGCAAAACTTTGGCAACCTTTTTCATTGTAGAATCCAACTTTGAATCAGTGGATTCTAGTTCTGTCCCGAATTCGTCCAACATTCTGAGTAACAGAAAAAATTTGATGCATTTTACAATAAGAAATGAAACACTGATGAATTTCGGGAAGTCTTAAAATCGCAAGTGACAAAGACTAGGCAGAGAAAAGTATGCTCATTACTTTATGAAGTTTTGGTAATTTATTGATGGGATTCAAAAATCAAAACTTATTAAAAAAAATATGTTATGATAATAATAATAATAAATTTGAGTCAATAATATAGATTGGTATTCATAAATGCCCACAGCACTCACCGCAGAGATATTATAAATCTATATTTCGATGTAAACTAGGTCAGGTAAGTGTGAAACCGAATTTTCCACTATTAAATAGCTAATCCGAAGTTTATTTCTGATTAATTTAGACTGAGCTGTATATAAATATAGCACACTCAAGTTAAAATGATCTTCACAAAAATATAAACACGATTTTGGAGATAGTAGTAGTAGTATTTATTGGCCATATTTACATACAGAGTACAATTGGTAGGTCAAGAAGGAAAAGCATCATGTGGATATAAAAATATCACGTTACACATAGATAAAAATTCAAAAATTTCAAAAATATAGGTAAAAAAGAAAAATATACTATATTATACGTATTTACACATTTAACAAAATTTACTCAGTGAACATTCAGTGTTTGGATTCAAATGCCAGGAATTCCTCTATTGAATAGAAGCTATTTTCTGAGAGATATTTTTTTGTTGCATTTTTAAAAATGTTATAGCTATTGATATCTTTTATATATTTTGGCAAGTTGTTATAAAGAATTATGCAATTATAAAATGTAAACTTTTTAAATGTTGCAGTTTTATGTTTTGGTATTTCCAAAATAGAACTACTTGATGGGTAGTTATGATGACTTCCTAACACTTTGGAGTCAGAAATGTTGCTTTTAACGAAAGTTACACATTTTAAAATGAATATAGAATGGAAGGGCAGAATGAAGTGTTTCTCGAAGACAGTCCTACATGACTCCCTGTATTCTAGATTGAATAACAGTCTGATTATTCTTTTTTGGGAAGTGAAAACTCTTTTACATTCAGTAGCCAGTCCCCATGTTGCAATATTATTTGATATATGGCTATATGCAAACGCTTAATATAAGTTCAGCAACCATCCCTGGTCCAAAATTGGTTTCATTTGAAGGATTGCATAGTATGCTTTATTCAGTTGTTTACAAACAATTTCTATGTGGGAGAAGAAACTAAGGTCAGAGTTAGGCCTTGTCCCAAGTAATTTGATGCTGTCGCTAAATATTAGATTTTTATAGATTTTTGTAACTGGCTTTCTCATATGGAAATTTATGCAGGTTGTCTTATCAGTGTTTGAAATGAGTCGATTTTTTTGGCACCATTGTTTCATTTCATTAAAAGCTTTTTCTATATTACTGTGCAATTCTTCTAGGGTTTCTCCACAGACTGTAACTGTTGTGTCATCGGCAAACATTGTTACTTGTCCAGCGGTAATATGATTGGGAATATCGTTTACAAAAAGAAGAAAAATTAAGGGTCCCAAGACAGATCCTTGGGGAACACCAAGAGAAGTAGTGCATTCATTTGATAATTGTTGTTCTTCTTTGATTAGAATACTTCTGTGGGAAAGCTAAGACTCAAACCATTTCAACAAGATACCTCTTATACCCAAATAACTAAGTTTTTTCAATATGAAATTTATGTTTAGGCAGTCAAAGGCTTTTGAGAAATCGCACATAAGAGACACGACATACTCTCCTTCATCTAAGGACGTGTAAACATAGTTTAATAAATGATATGTGGCTGATTCAGCCGATTTATTTTTCCTAAAACCATGTTGAGAAAGCGTTAACAGTACGATTATTCCTTCCCATCATGATACACCATTGTTTTTGTACTTTTGCATCACTTGGATTACGAATAAACACTGTATCGAATATATTTCTAATAGCGTTTTTGCTCTTCAGTACCATACGATACTCAAGTGAAAAGGGTTTTCAGTTTCTTCCATGACCTGTCTAGACATTGAACGCCTATAGTAAAAAAAACATGAAACACGTCACTTGCTTATCTAAAGCGCGCTAAATAGTTCGAATATTTTCAAGTCTGTTTATAATCCCATCACACTCTCGTGCATTTTATGAAAAGAGCCCTAGGTATGTAGGAATCATCATATATAACAAGCTCCCTAATGTTTTTGAAACAATTACAAGCCTCAAATTATTCAAACAGGCTGTGAAAAAAATGATATTAAACAGTTCATTTTATTCTGAGCAAGAGTATCTAGATTTTAACTTTTAGTATTTTGACTCCTGTTTCATTCAGTCAAGTTCACCTATTTTATTTATATTCTGTTTTATTTATATTGTATAATTGAAAGACTTAGTTCTCAAGAATACTTTTCTGACGTGTCCCATATAATGTAAATGATCTTATGGACAATAAAGCTACTATTACTATTATTTTATGATATAAAAAAATCAAGCATCTTCCCCATTGATCTCAACAAAATACTTACCCTGCTTGTTCATCCAGTTCGACTCTTATGTGTCTGGAAACTGTCTTCAACGATCCCAGAGAATCGCCAATGGCCTCCAGGTGTTCCTCCTGTTGCTTGGTCAGATATTGTTGCTGGTTAAGCGTCTCATTCAAAAACTGGCGCTGAGGACTGTCTAGGTCATTTTCGAGCTTGGAATACTTCGTAGAGCTATGCGAGTTGGTGATTCTGACAGGACTGTTGTCCAGGAGAGGCTGAAAATGATCTTGTCAATTGAAGATCAAACCACAGTCTGATTATAAGCTTACCTGTCTGGCGATACGATCTCTTTCCCGATTTCTGCTCATGTTTACTTTTTCTTTCATCAACTGGAAATAAAAGTTTTCAGAAATATTGAAAAATAAAAGAGAATGGCTCATCACTAATATTGCCACCTAGGTATGAAAGGCAATGCTATACTTGCATAAACCTTTGTTTCAGTTTTTTCAAAGTTCACTCAAAAGTCTCTTTGTGTCCGCGTTTTCAGATACTGAGTGGTCCACCAAGAACTATGCGCCTCGCTTTTCTCTGTAATTTAAACAGTGTTTTCGCATTTGATCTTTGAGTGAGTTTCAATAAAGAGGGTATCATAAATATTTTGCTTCACAGCCCGAATAAAGGAGAAAAGCTAGGTGCATACTTTTCGTTGGACCACTCTGTATATGGTCAAATGTCGCAAAAATAGTTTTTTTTTTGTTTCCATGCTCATTGCATTTATTATGAAAGTTTTAAGTCAATAATTCATCACAAAAATTATGATGATGAAAACACCTCAATTACTAACTCTAATAATTCATATTTGTATATACTCACTTATTTCATAAAAATAATGAGAGAATCAATTGAAATACTTTGAATACATCATAATCAAGTCACATCATTATCAATCATAATTGTATTCCAAGTAGAAAATAAATTGAACTGAAAAGATTCAGCAATCTCAAAACAGTCATTTGTTACATTTCATGTTCGAATGCATTTTTGAATATCGATGAAATAATTTTATCAAAGAGCAAATGTTTGATAATTAGGAACTTGGGTATTTTTGTGGAGAGGAGTTTGATGAATTATTTTTTGACTTTTTTTTTGCTGAATCAAAAAATAGAGATTACTTCTATGAAAGAAGTAAAATCAAAAATATTACAAACACCCTGTTGATAGGTGTGTGTCAAAGACGTTAGATTCATTCACATAAAGAAAAACTCCATCTGAAACAGCTACTCCCCTGCCTATATGGCCCGACGGGCACTGAGTTAACTAGAAATTACTTTTCCGTGCTCGATTATAGCCCTTTTCAGAATTTATTTTTATACTTACACAAGAAAGAAAAATTCCCCAAGAAACTATTAGTGCTTGATCACTTTTACAAAAAAAAACAACGAAAATATCAATGACAGATCTCTAAGTTTACAAAACAAAAGGACTGGAAAACTGTAATCCATGGATCAACAGTGATAAAACTGATGATATTTCAGAAGCCATAGAAATATCCAAAGAAGTGGAACAAATCCCCAAGTGTGCCCGTAAGCGAGGGAGTTTGCGAGAGGATGATCACTTTTTCATTGAATTACACCAGATATATTGATGAATAAAAGGTATTATGTATAAAGAATTGAGAGAAAAAGAATACATCAATAGTTGAAATACTCACCTTAACTTCGTTTTTTGTAGAATCAATGAAATGCTTTCTAGTAGTGATTTCCTTGTTGTCTATTTTAAATTTAGTAGGATTTTTCTCAACAATATGTGTGAAAAGTTAAGGAAACAAGAAACCCATTATTTTATAAACACATTTCACACAGGTTTGTTCAATCATAACAGTATGAAATGGTAACAGTACAATGTTATTAGTAAAAATGATATTACTTCTCTAAATACAGTTGGAAAAGTATTATATTCTGATTCACACAATTTCAATTCATTTTATTGAGACTAAGAGTTCCATAAAGCGAGTATAGAAGTATTTGATATTAACTTCTGCAAATATTTCTGCTGTGTGGAGATAATTGTTCAAAAGGGAGTTTGTTTCAAATCTTCCAAAACAGGACTAATGCAGTTTGGTGTGAAACTCACTAATTTAAAACTCTACTCCAGGAACAATTTTTATGAGTTATCAGTAAAAAAACTGCTTCATGTGATTGAGAAATGAATCAAAGCCCAAAACTCTCAACTACTTATATAAGAATATTATTACAAAATGAATGATACCAATTGAAATCTTGATTGGTTAAGGCAGATTCAAGCAACCCAACTGAATAACTTAACAACTCTTGAGTGACAGATAAAACATGGGAATTTCCAAGCTGAGTACTTGTCTGAATGCCCTTATTCAATCCTGATGATTTATGTTTCCAAGTTGATAAACTAAGTTATTCATAAGTTAAGTTGACTTGCTGGAATCTGTCTTAAAGATCTGCAATGCTGTCATTAAAAATAATACGTAGATCAATTTCAATTCAGCCATAAACTTTCATGCCGGCAATTTAGAGAAAGAGCAAGCATGATTTGAGTTCTGTAACATGTAACATATTTGGTAATACTTCGGTCGCTATGAGCACCTTTTTTTCGAAATTTTTTTTTGTGGAACTTACGTAACTCGGTCTCCTCTACAATAAATGTAAATGAAATAATCGGCGGTCTCTTATATTTTCGGAGATACAGGGCCTTTTTGGTGTAAAACTTCACAATTTTCCGCATCAAATTTCTGTTGTTTGAACACACAAAATTCCTCCTTCTGATCAAACACCACGAACTCTCTTATTTACTCGTTTTTAACATTTTCAAGCATAAAAAACCATTAGTTTTCCAAAAAATGCAATTAATTTCAAACCATAACCAATTTGTTGTGATGTCATAGTGCAATGACAGTCGAAAGTGATGTATTTGCAGTGTTGCCGCTCTCATTGGTATTGTTGAGAACTGAATGCATTAATGTTGACTTTTGGAGAAAGTTGGATTTTTTGAGGTAATAATGTTTTTTTCTGCTTAAAAATGTTGAAAACGAGTGAATAAGAGAGTGACTAACGTCTGATCAGAAGAAGGAGGAATTTTGTGTGTTCAAAAACCAGAAATTTGATGTGGAAAATTGTGAAGTTTTACACCAAAAAGGCCCTGTATCTCCGAAAATATAAGAGACCGCCGATTATTTCATTTACATTTATTGTAGAGGAGACCAAGTTACGTAAGTTCCACAAAAAAAAATTTCGAAAAAAAGGTGCTCATAGCGACCGAAGTATTACCACATATTTTTATAGTGTTTACTATTACACCAAAAGTAAAATTAGTACAAAAAGGATATCAATTGTATCTTCCAGATCCTCCAAATCCCATTCAATACTACGTAATGAGTTTTTCAGCTCAGTATTGGTCCAATCTACTTCATCTTTTGTGATGCAGAGAGTGTCATCTTGGAGTTCAGTCCATCTGAGATATAATCCTCTCGTTTTGTTCAGTGCTTTGAAAACCTCACTGTAATCAGGAATGATATCAACATAAATCAATAAAAAATGTAACCAAAGAAAGCCTCAACAAAAAATGACCTGTACCAGAGGTAAGTATAATAGTCAAATTCAATTACCTAGTTTCTCATGCAATCGATTTGCAAAATAAAAAACGCTTTCAATAATACATATCATGCAGAGGATTCATTCAAGCTGACAACTTGCTTACTCTTTAACAACAAAGAAGGGATCCTCCAGAGTCATGTCAAACTAAACAGGATAGCGTTTTACTTGTACAGTACAAGACAAATGAAGAATCATGTAGGATATTAGGAGGAAAACAAAATTGTCGGCAATAATCTTTCAATCCATAATAAGAAAATAGTTATGAAAACTATCGATCATCAACAAATAATCTGACAACAAATTGACTTTTGACAGATATTGACAATTCTACTTGACAAATCTTGACATTGACAATTATCTCAAGGCCGTACAAAACGTTCGAATATTTAAACGTTGAGCAATTTTGACAGTGATTATGTTCCTGGTACAAGTAACGTAGGATAAAGTTGGATTCATCTAAGTGCGAAATTTGCAAAATTTGTCCGAATAAAAAAAGATGTAACTGAATAGTTGCCATTGATATTCCAGTGTTCGAACTTCATCTCATTTTAATCGCAATTTCTTTTCGAAAATTGTGCCAATAAGAACTGCCTTCTCCCTTTTAAGGCAGATCCTCATAAATAATGTCGGTTGTCAGTCAAACTTTCATTGTTGTTTCGTTGTTTCTGTGGTGTTAATAACTTGACAGAATAGGCCAAGAGCCAGGTACTTTTTTTCTGCAATCTTCTACAGAATTGATATTCTTGTTGGAAAATGTTCGGGGGTGTCCCCTGAATGTAAATTCAAGTTGGCGGGACGGGGGGAGTTGAGCTTCAGCCGCCATCTTGGAAAACACGTTTTATCGAATATCCCGTGAACCGTGCATCGTACGATAAAAACAGTAAGGATCGTTTTTGTAGATAATGAAATTCTCTGCAACTTTTATTTGAAACTTGTTTTGTATAAAGCATAGGTTTTTATTTATGGCGCGCCAAAATACTGCCATTTATACTGTTTCATCAACCGTTAACTATATATTTAGCAATAACCATGCTGGGAAAAGTTTGGCGCGCTATAAATGAAAACCTATGCACTATACGGAAAAAAGTTTCGGATGAAAGTTGAAGAGAATTTTATTATCTACGAAAATGATCCCCACTGTTTTTGTCGTACGATGCACGGTTCACGAGATATTTGATGAAACATGTTTTCCAAGATGGCGGCTGAAGCTCAACCCCCCCCTGTCCCGCCAACTTGAATTTATACTCAGGGGACACCCCCAAACATTTTCCAACAAGAAAATCAATTCTGTAGAAGATTGCATTGTGAACCTACTCTTTTTGCTCTGGCTCTTGGCCTAGAAGGAAAAATTCAGAGGTGAGATTCATGAGAATTCGCCTTGATGGAATGAAACAATATATTTTTAGAGTGAAAAACTATGTTGATCTCATCATTTGGTATAGATATGTAAGATATGAGGAATAGTTGGCCAACCACAATGACTTTGGCCAACCATACGAGAATATCATTTGAAGTGATGGATACTGCGGATAGATGGCGCTAGGAAGTTTGTTCCCAAGTCTTGTTTTTTCTCGCGAGCGTCGTAGCTTGAATCGCACATTTTCTTCATTGTATATAGATAATGCCAAAAAAATGAAAATCAATACCAAAACAGAAGGGTTATTATTTAGTGCCATCGATTATGTGTAGATCATTTATAATTTAAAAATTATTTTAATGCCTAAACTTCACCTCCTGTATAAATTGCAATTGTCAACTCTATTTTATAGCTTCATTAGCTTTCCTTCAATACTTCAGACGAATTGACAAACAGAAAGACGCATATCTGTGTTACCTCGCAGACACAGAAAAGGGAGGGTTACAGAAGCGACATTCTCCTCATTTGACAGTTCCAAATTCCAATGCGCAAGTGGTAGTTTTTCAATCAATGTCATTATTGTCAAATGTCATTAATGTCAACCATTTTGAATGTTATTGTTTGTGTGTGTTTATGATAGTTGTATCGTTGCTTTAGCAAAGTTTGCTAAAAATTGAAGGAAACTGACAGTTTTGTTGTTTTCATTCGCAGATGATTCCCTTTTATGTTTTGATAAGTTTTAATTTATCTCTAAACACTTTTTCATATATTATTACGATTTCTAGAAAAAACTTCGTTAAACTTAATATAATTCAATAATTATTCGTCAGATAACAACTTGGAATACCGAATCAATATCAGACGTAGAACTGGTAGAAGTAGTATCCTCCGAAAGCGAGCTGGCTAAATTTTCCTGAATGGAGGCAAAAGCCATCTAAATGTGACAGAAAAACTACCCAAGGTCATTTTATTTGGGATCACCAAGAACAAAGGTGCCGCCGGACTGTGTCGCTTCTGTAACCCTCCCTTTTCTGTGTCGCAGAGAAGGAAACTTTGTCGTGTAATCAAGTGATCGGGAATATCGACCTTCTAGTCTAGATGGGGTTACAAAAAACCCTCAAATCCGAATTTCGTATTTTTACTCTGAATTGAAAATGCATGAGGGTCGATTTCGAAAATTGCTACACAAAAATTTGACTGTTTGCCATGATAAAATATCAAATTTTGTGCAATGGCTTTAGGGAGGATCCCAAATCCTTGTGCATCGAAGTTTTGGGAATTATTTTATCAGAAATTCGGTCAGAGTTGTTAAATTAACAATGAAAATAAGGAAACTTTCACTTATTTTTGGACGAGAATTGGAAAATTCTAGAGGTATGTTAATTGTTCCGAGTTGGAGTGGAGCTGGAGGGGAATGCATGTCAATAATTGCAGAGTTTCGGAAGAATAATAATTTATCAAAAATAGAAGTATATTGGTGTCGCATTGATGTACTTCTATTCTTGTTCGTTTATGGTTTCTTCGAAACGCTGAAATGATTGACATGCCCTCCTCTCCAGTTCCACACCAGTATCAGAACAAATATCCGGAACCAAGCTTAGACGCAGTCACCACGTTCACTTTTGGCAACATTGCATAGATGACAGATGACGTTTTCCGCTCTTTATTCTCATTCTTTACAAATGGTCTTTTCCGGTTCATGTCGGCTGTGAGTAGACGTAACCGTAGGTAATAGAAGAAATATTGATTGTGTGATTGGTAATAGGTGAGTTTGTCAACATATTTAGCCAAAACAATGTTTCTTGAGATATACTTGTCCCAATTTGCTCTATGGAAGGTTTAATTTTCACTTGAAGTCGTTAATAAACTTTCACTACACGTGGTTTATACTTCTATATCAAACATGAAGGCGTTTCTCAACATCTAAACTGGTTGGTATCGTTTTTTGTTTGCTTTCGGGTGCTTTTTTTTGTAATTTTCACTCTTGCTAGTCTGTTTTCTAATTTTAACCAGGATACCCCAAGAAATGAATTTTACCATGATGAATTACTCTTATTTTCTGACACCTCTTGTCTGAAAAATCTTTGTTGAAATGTAGTATGATCTGAAACACCACTCCGTGAAAGTAAACGTGACTTCCAAAAGAACTATTAATTCAAAGAAAATTTCTCAGGTAATCTACCAATATGGATGAAGATTGGACTAATGAACTGCCGAGTGGTGGTGGAGTCATCGCCCCCAAAATGGCAGAACTCCCTGAAATCAAATTATTTGGTCGATGGAACTGCGATGATGTACAGGTGTCGGATATGTCCCTTCAGGTAGGTACGTTGATTTACTGATACTATACTTCTAAGCTGGCATCTTGTCAACTCTTATATCGTATTTGATATGAACTTGTTTCAATTTGAAAACCTCAGCTTTCTCCAAGAGTGATATTTTTTTTTTTCAAATAATTGTGAACCACAGCAGCAGTCATATTTTTCTTGAGATTCCTCAGTATCCCAATTATTTCCAATTTGGTGTAAATATCGTATTTTGAAATTCTCCTGTAAGTAAATAAGCTCTTTTTAATAACCTTCAATTTTCATCTGACCATTCATCTGATTTTCAGAGATTGCTTTGTCAATCTGAAGAATCGTGTTGTAGAACAACTCATTATCATCATATGTACATAAAGTAGCCTAATCAATTTACAGAGTGGATAATAAGCAGGCTTTTATTGTGGCCAATATGTGTAATAAGCTTTTCAAATGTAACACAAGTGAAGGAGTTTCCCTTTGAACATTTTGATAAGGACTATCCAAATTATTCAGTGACATTCAATGATATCTTCAATGTAAAAAGATTTTCTTTATAAGTGTATCACAGTTTTTGTGTGATTCTTAGGATACAAGAAGATATGGTTGCAGCAGACATCCTAATTTTCGCATAGATAACTATGATGAGAGATAAAAAATTTCTGACACCTCTTCAGAAATGTTTTTGTTGATACTATTTATACTATTCTGATGCTTAAAAATTGAAATATACTAATCCTGTATGTAAATCCTCGATTATTCATTGAATTTTTCCCTTTAGGATTATATTGCCGTTAAGGAAAAGAACGCCAAGTATTTGCCCCACTCTGCTGGGCGATATGCTGCCAAAAGATTCCGTAAGGCACAATGTCCCATTGTTGAAAGGTTAACCAACTCTCTTATGATGCATGGACGTAACAATGGCAAAAAACTGATGGCTGTCAGGATTGTCAAACACGCGTTTGAAATCATTCACCTTCTCACTGGTGAAAATCCCCTTCAGGTAGGTATTTCTGTTGTATTTTCTATTACAAGACATTCACTCACAAAGTAAATGGTAACAGCACTGAAACTCGTGTCAATTCCAGTTGAATTACATGGAAGATTGACCTTTAATTTTACAGAAGAATCCCAGTAAAATTGATTTCTCTTGTTCAAGTTGGTCTTCTTGGTATCTTCCTCTTCTTCTTTAGGCTTGAATGATGATAATACATTTTTTTCTGACACCTCTTCAGAATAATTCCTGTTGATAATAAATGAAGTATCTGATAATTCCAAATTAGAAAAAAAAATTTTTTTTCTAAAATTGCAATTCAAGCTATACTTTTTTGCATATAGATCTTGGTATCTGCCATCATCAACTCTGGGCCACGTGAAGATTCTACTCGTATCGGTAGGGCTGGTACAGTGAGGAGGCAAGCTGTGGATGTCTCACCTCTCCGTAGGGTCAACCAAGCCATCTGGCTGTTGTGCACAGGAGCGCGAGAAGCTGCTTTCCGTAACATTAAAACCATTGCCGAATGCTTGGCTGATGAGCTGATCAATGCAGCAAAGGTAAACATTGATTTTTGTTCAATAAAATAATGTTTTTTTTTACAGTAATTGAATTATTGTCCTTTCTAATGCTACTTTATTACTAAAATAATGCTGTAGTTTCGCTAAGGACTATATCAAAGCAAAATTTTACCTTATGGTAGACTTTTTGGTTGATGCTCATAAAAATACATTTTGCTACAATTTTATATCAAAGTCTGAAAATTATAATTATGTCCTTTCCTATGCTGCTTAACTTTATGCGGTAGTTCTGTAGTATCATTTAGGACTAGAGAAATGCAAAAACTTACCGTAAATGATTTCATTTAGGGATTATTTACCATGATTTTTGCAACAACCTATTTCAACGTTGACTGAAGAGCTGTAGTTAGTTAACCAGCTAAAAATGGATGTGCAATCAATGAATGAAATAACTTCTTTCTGACTCGATATTTTATTTGAATTTTCCGCCTATTTTGTACAAAATTATTTTTTAATTCAAAATTTCATTTTGATATTGTACAGATGAATAATTAAAATAACTTAGTTCTGACTTAATAATTCATTTAAATTTTCTGCTTATTTCTATCAAACTTTTAAATTTTGACATTGCACAGATAAATAAAATAACTTCTTTCTGACTCGATATTTTATTTGAATTATCTGCCTATTTTGTACAAAATTTTTTTTCAATTTAAAATTTTATTTCGATATTGTACAAATAAATAAATAAAATAACTTCTTTCTGATTCGATATTTCATTTAAATTATCTGCCTATTTTGTACAAAATTGTTTTTTAATTTGAAATTTTATTTTGATATTGTACAAATGAATAAATGAAATAACTTAGTTCCGACTTGATAATTCATTTAAATTTTCTGCTTATTTCTATCAAAATTTTAATTTTTGATATTGCACAGATAAATACGATAACTTCTTTATGAATCTATATTTTATTTGAATTATCTCCCTATTTTGTACAAAATTGTTGTATTAATTTGAAATTTTATTTTTATATTGTACAAATAAATAAATAAAATAACTTCTTTCTGATTCGATATTTATTCAAATTATCTGCCCATTTTGTACAAAATTGTTCTTTAATTTAAAATTTTATTTTGATATTGTACAAATAAATAAATAAAATAACTTAGTTCTGACTTAATAATTCATTTAAACTTTCTGCTTATTTCTATCAAAATTTCAAATTTGATATTGCACAGATAAATAAAATAACTTCTTTCTGACTCGATATTTTATTTGAATTATCTGCCTATTTCGTACAAAATTGTTTTTTAATTTAAAATTTTACTTGGATCTTGTACAAATAAATAAATAAAATAACTTGGTTCTGACTTAATAATTCATTTAAATTTTCTGCTTATTTCTATCAAACTTTTGAATTTTTATATTGCACACATAAATGAAATATAACTTCGTTCTGACCTGATGTCTTATCTACATTTTTTGCCTATTTTGTCAAGATTATTTTTTAACTTCGAATGATATTTTGGTATTGCACAGATTCATTGAAAATCTTATGATTCAATATTAATTTTTTTCAGGGTTCCTCAAATTCATACGCTATCAAGAAGAAGGATGAATTGGAACGTGTCGCCAAGTCCAATCGTTAAGCTTATTTTTTACCTATTATTCTGTACAAAACCTACAGAATGTATTAAAGTTCTATAACAAAATGATTGTGTCAAGACTATTCATTTTGAATACCTGCTTAATAATTATACAATTTTGTTTGATCATCACTTTGATTCAACAAGACTTGAAATGGGTTTTTTGCAGCATTTTCAGATCAGCAAGAAATGATGAAAGTTCATAATTCCAAATACCACACACACACACACACACACATATATATATTTATATATATATATATATATATATATATATATATTCATGGAGTATGCTGTGCATTATCTAAGCATGATCTCTGCATAATGTGGTATACATTGTAGGCTGACACTTGTAATTTTGTCCTTTCTAATGCTACCTTATTTCGATAATATTGTAGTTTCGCTAAGGACTAAATCAATGCAAAATTTTACCTTATGAGGAACATTCAAATTGTTACTTATAAAAATACATTTTGCAACACTACTAGCATATTCATTTTTGAATAGATAGATAGATGTTTTATTGGTTCTTTAAGATCAAACACTTATAATATACCGTGCGTCACAGACTCATGGTACACCCCCGTTTTCTCCTTTGTTTTTCTAGCTATATTTTTGAAATTCGGAAATTGAATATGCTCACTGAACAGCATTTCTCGACATATCTGAAAGAAAAAAACAACTTTCAATTTTTCCGGAAATGACATCAACTTTTGATTCTTGAATGGGACACCCTGTATATTGTTACATGATCGGCTAGGGATGATCATGAGGAATCCAACGATACCAGATTTGATGATGTTATCTCCAATGACTGCGGAGATATCGCTATTTATATTATCCATAAGCTCAATGAGTGGAAGAGAGAATTGGATTGACCCGTCAGAAAAAGTTTCTCTCTCCTACTCGTTGAGCTTATGGATAATATAAATGGCGATATCTCCGCAGTCATTGGAGATAACATCATCAAACCTGGTATCGTTGGATTCCTCATGATCATCCCTAGCCGATCATGTAACAATATACAGGGTGTCCCATTCAAGAATCAAAAGTTGATGTCATTTCCGGAAAAATTGAAAGTTGTTTTTTTCTTTCAGATATGTCGAGAAATGCTGTTCAGTGAGCATATTCAATGTTCCGAATTTCAAAAATATAGCTAGAAAAACAAAGGAGAAAACGGGGGTGTACCATGAGTCTGTGACACACGGTAGAACAAGTCATAATATTCCTATAAAAATAAAATATTGTGATACAATAAATAAGAAAACACAGATATACACATATATACTTTACTTATACATCAATCTTAGAATTTCAGTGTTCAAATCAAAATTCAAATAATGATAATAATGAAGTGTATTCAAAATTCATAAAAAAGAGCGTATACACCAATTCGCAAAAAGGTGAATAAACAGTTCAATTATACCCGCGAAGTTAAAAACTTATTGCGAGAGATACGAATTACATTTATGTATAATATATTTGATAAATTTGCAGAATTCAACAAAATAATATAGAAACATCAACTAATTTTCTTAACTGAAGTGAGAGATTTCATGAAATAAATTTCGACGTGATTCTTGAATCCATTTTTAGATCTGTAGTTTGAAACATACTAATGACTTGATCATTTTTATATAATTTGGAATCAAATCATAGTAGAAGGGCAATAAATATTTAAAATTTTTCTGAGACATTGTTGTTTTAACTCTATTTTTCAATGTGATATTATTTTTATTCCTTGTATTATAAATATGATTATTGAAATTTCTATTCAATTTGTGTTTATGGATATAAATCATGATGTTATATCCGAATAATTGTCTTATGTACATTTTATGTGTTTCCATGTACAGATTTCCACTTGGATACAAATAACTAAGACTTATTATATATTATTTTCAAAAACCGTTTCTGAAGAACTTCAAATAAACCTATACATATTAAAAATGTAATAAAAAAATATAATATCGGTATTCCAGCACACAATCACATGGTATTCAACAAAGATATGAAAACTTAAAATTACTTGAATTGAACTGGCCGATACTTGATGAAAATCCATATTAACAAAAATATATTACAGTTTCCTGTATGATTTTCACTCACAATGGGTTTACAAAACCGCGACACGTGTTTCGCTATTACAATAGCTTCTTCAAGCAAGATAAATGCTTGAAGAAGCTATTGTAATAGCGAAACACGTGTCGCGGTTTTGTAAACCCATTGTGAGTGAAAATCATACAGGAAACTGTAATATATTTTTGTTTTACTTAAAATTACATTTGAAAAAAAGAAATTTTTGTTTGTCACAAAAATCGAAAAAGCAGATAAAAGCCGTCATGTGAAGTTTTTTTCCTCAAAATACTCTTTCTTCAATGAGTAGTATGCCTTTTGTGTCAAAATTACCATGATCTGATTCTTAAATCTAGTTATTGAATGCTCTTTGAAGCAGTCTGGTAAATGGTTGAATTCGTATAGCCATATACTTTGGAAAGTGGTCAGTGCTTTTTAGTTGATGTACACGCACCTCAAATACATTAGAGTTTTTTGTTTCGTATTGTCTTGTACCCAATGTTCTGAGAGATTTTATCTCTTGTTTAGCATAGAGTACCTAGTACATGAAGATATACAATGAGTACACTTCTCTAAAGATGTTCCTGCAACTCATCCTTCCGCATTTAACAAAATTTTTTTCATTGCTCTTTTTTGAAGTTTAAATATTCTATTGGTTTCATACGATGCACTCTAAGTAATAATACCATATGATATTATTTCCTGAAAGCGAGCATAGTACAATGCAGGCACAGATACATCAACTGTTTTACTTAGTTCGTATAGTAAGTAAAATTGTGGACTTAGTTTTTTGCAGGTTTCATTAATGTGGCTTGACCTTAAACAGTTCTCGGTTATTTGTATGCCAAGGAATGTTGTCGAACTTACTTGATGTATTGAGCTGTAATTATTTGGTTTTATTAGCATTCTTCGATCGAGATGTTTCTTTGTGTGATTAAATCTAGTAAAGTGAGTTTTCTTTGTATTAAGCACTAATCTATTTGCCAAGAACCAATCATTTGCATTTTTTATCTCCGTATTTTCCAATGGCAACTGAATTTAATAAGTCATTTTCAGAGATCAGAATAGAAGTAGGTAACATCCGCATACATTACGCAATGCTGGCTTCCAAAATCATTCACGTAAATCATGTATAACAGAGGTCCTAGTACGGAACCCTGAGGAACACCTACGGCGCTTTTTACCCTTCCTGGCCTGGAGTCATCTACTTGA
>JAVJAQ010000232.1:0-28915 GCA_032362365.1 Zygogramma bicolorata
CTTCAACCTCAAATTTTGGAAGAGAAATTTTGAAAGGCAATGTAACAATAAACCTACCAGATGGATCTCGAGAGTGCGTATCATAAAAAATTTGTTCACATTTTATATCTTCTGGAGACAAAAATGTTGTTTTTGGCAATTCCTCTATTTCCCAGAATTGTTTTATAGTTCTGTCTAGAGAAAACAAATCATTATTATTGCTCAATGTGAATAGAGAAGTGCTCTCTGAAATTGCTGTCTTTTCAGCAAATTTTCCCATGATAACCCATCCAAAAATGGTATTGATAGCGACAGGTTCCATAACACCACCTGTTATACGTCCGTCTTGTAGTATATAAGGAAATACTTCTGCACCAATAAGTAAATCGATAGAACCAGGTTTATTGAAATTCGGGTCCGCTAAATTCAAATTCGCGAGATGAGAAAAGTTAGAAATGTTTATGAATTTTTGCGGCATTTCTGAACACAGCTTTGAAAGTATAAACGCATCAATATTTATTTTTGGAAATGTTTTACCAACTGGTCTCAAAGTACAATTCACTCCACCGAAAGTGGTTTTCTCTTGCATATTACTCAACCCATGAATAGAAAGTGATAAGTCAAATCGTGACAAACCTAGCCGGTTAAAACATTTTTTGGAAGTATAGCTTGTTTGCGATCCACAGTCTAATAAACCTCGGACTGTTATAAAATTTCCATGAACATCTGAAATGTCGATAAGCACGGTCGATAAAAGAACTTTGGTAGAACTAGAAACAATTCCACAAAAATTCGTTTTTTGTTCGGCTGAATGCGAATTGGTAGCAATAATATCGATAGGATTAGTGGTTGAATGAAGCGTGTTCGTTTCTTCGGAAATTGGAGGATTTTGATTTGTTACTCAATTGTTGTGAACAGTGGCTTCCTCTCTTCTGGCAATTGGAGAATTTTCATTTTCAATGTGCAAATTTGAGTGATGAGAGCCATTGCAATAGCGACAAGTATCAGAAGATTGACAATTCCTAGAAATATGTTGGCTACTAAGACAATTTGTACACCATTTATTTCGTTTAGTGATTTGTAAGCGCTCATTGGGAGACTTACTGGAAAATTGGAAACATTTGTAAATACTGTGACCACCCTTGCATAAAATACATTGGGGTTTATTAGTGTTAGAAAAGAATGAAGATGATTGCTTTGTTCGACTGTGCGGGTTTGAGTGATTAGTGGATATTTTTTTTCATTTTCATATTTGACGAGAGAAGACGATTTACCGCTAACTCTATATTTAGCTGTATCTAATGATTTGCAATGTTTGATTACGAATTCTTTAATAGATTCAAAGGTTGGGATTTGCGGTCCTTTTCTTTCAGCTTCGAACCTAGCCAATATATCTTCATCTAAATGTTTACAAAACAAAAAAAATAATAGAAAGTCCCAATCTTCAACATTAAAGCCTTGATTTTTCAATGCAGCAAGATTTTCACTGAAAGTATTTACTAGTTCACGATAACCCTTGCGATTCTTGGAATTCGTAATAACTGGCGCATTATCGATAGCCTGCAAGTGAGCGAATGCAGTCATACGTGGATTATCGTATTCTGAGACCAACAATGCATAGGCAATTTGATAATTATCCTCTGATAATTGAATGCGTTGAACAGTAGCAAGTGCTTCTCCTTCAAGAAATGATAATAAATAATTGAATTTTTCTATTCGCGATAGACTCTGATTTTCGTGAATGACCGAAGTGAACATGTCATTGAAAGTTTTGAATCGTGTGAGATCTCCCGAAAATGTTGGTATGTTAATCTTTGGCAATTTGACGTTTGGGCGAGATGACTTCGTGCTGGTTTCGGACTGATCAGTATCACCTGACTTTGCCTCGTCTACCTTATCAAATAGAGTCAAATAGATAGCATAAACATATGAAGAATCAAATTCGAAAGATTTACGAATACCATCTTCAACCTCTAAATCTTCACCGTCTTGAATAGCAACCAAAGTAATTAAAGATTGATGATGTTTTTTAAAGTCTGAATTAATCGTTTCGAAATTTTGATACATCATATTAAATTGAATTTTAGATGTTTTATCATCTTTACAAGCTCTATCAGCGAATCCTTTCAGTTCGGACATTTGATTAATTGTCATTTGGCGTAAGGCCTTATATTGTTTTATCTTATTCACTGTACTAGTCATTTTCGTCGGAAAAATATTTCAATAATAGTTATTACAATGATTAAGTAAAATTCCCTTCCGTACGTCTATGTGCAGACCGTTCCTAGAAGTGAAGCGAACAAGAAAAAACGGAATGTTTTTTGCGCGATTTGTGGACTGTATGAATAGAAGCGAACTGAATTATGAATGGAAAAAATTATAATTCAGATTTGAAATTGAGGATTGGAAAATTGGATATGATTCGAAAATTACTAAATACACTGACTGGAGAGTAGAATAAGTTAATCCTTGGCTCGAAGGTACCAAAATGTTGTCGAGTGCGTGATTTCGAATTTGAGAAAAAAACGGCAGTTGAGAGAGACACTCACCTGTTGATTCCTCAGCTGCTGGTATCCCACTCAAGTGACCTTTGTTGTAGCACTTTGGATGGTTTGCGGGTTTTATGTAAGCGAAGTAAGCGAACAAGAAACAGCGATAGCGTAAATAAAAGCGATTCGAAAAATTGCGAGAGCGTACACACTGAATGTCGGTGCGAATGTGTCTTTTTCACTTGCTCCCCGGTAGAGGGTGTTCGTGTCACCTCAACTGTTAGGAAGCGCGAGCATTTGAAATAATAGAAAACTACCTCCAATCAGTGTGATAAATGAAAACTTATAATTAAAGTAAAAGAAATTATTTGAACTGAAATATAAACTGAGACTAGGAGTGAACAGATACCATTCCTACTTCTGGTGGATCCTCTGAAAATCTTGAAATTTGTATTAATGCCGTTGACAAATATCATACTAGATATCATGGAAATGACCAAATTCTAAACCAGTGTATTGTTAGTATAATTTTGAGTAAATTGAAAGATCGAGCACAAATATTGATCAGTTCACGAACAGAATTAAATACGTGGTTTTTCATAAAAAACTAATTGAGAAACACTTTTGGTGACAGATTGAGTCTTGATAACTTAGAACAAAAACTGTTTACTTTGATACCAAATAAAAATGAATATATTTAGATCCTGATATGGATCAACCAACAGAAAGAATTCATATTAGACAATATGAATCGCAATCATTGAAAGTATTTTTACGAAATTTGAATATTCGACTACAAGATAAAATCTTAGTTCAACATCCAAACTCATTAGAAGAGGCTATGAACTTAGTACTCGAAGATGAAAACTTCAGACAAATGCAAAACATGACTTCACAAAACCAACAACCCCAAAAGTTTCCGAAACCTCAAACTGTACAGCAACAATTTCACCAACAACCACAGTTTGTTCAACAACGCGTACAACCGCAACATTCTCAACAACGTGGCATGGTACAGACTCATGTGCAACAATTTCAACTACATTATCAAAATGGCATGATACAGTCTCATGTACGGAATAAATTTTCAAGTCAACCGATAGCAGTTAAACCGCAAGCTGTCAATCATAAATTTCTAACTAACAAACAAGTATTTGGCCCCCAACAAAATGTCTGGAAGCCAAGGAATAAACAAATGAGCACACCAGTTGAACACAAGTCAACTACATCTAGTAATCCAACAATGATAAAATCAAATAATAATATTTTCAAAAATAATCCCAATTTGAGAAGAAATTTCATTAGCAAAGAACTAAACACTCAAGATTGTGATGTAACACCCCAGGTATATTCATATAATACGCAACAATTGTTAAACCATCCTATTAGTTCACAATTTGGAAATTATATACCTGACCAAGAATTTGAGGATTTCTATACAATTCTTGATGAATTCAATGAACCAACAGACAATGAAAATGAGACAAATTTTGACAATCTGCCTGAAATGATTTCACAACTTGCCACAGATGAACGAGATGACATAATAGAGTTTCATTCAGCAGTAGTAAACAGCATACCGTATATAGAAATAGCTGAATCATTAGATATTGATGATATGAATTTTGAAAAAATAAAACCTCGTACAGTTGAAAATAATGCGAACAACTTTTCAATAATTACTTCTACCATCAAGTCAAGCACTGAACGAAACTAATTTGAATTCAATAAAAGAACTACTAGAAAGCATGAACCATCCAAAGCTTCAGTTGAGCCTGATAGAAAAGAGGATGTGTAACATCAATATCAAATTCGTCTGATATTTCGAAGTTAATTACCGTTTCAAATGCAAAATTCAAAGATATTTCCAAAACAAAAACCAAACATTTTTCAACTTTCAATCAGAAAGATGAATCAACAAGCATGAAATCTAAACCTTCTCTCAAACTAAAAAATGAGATATTGAAAACGTTCAAAGAAAACCAAGAATTGAAGAACATGAAACCTAAACACCCAACTGTAGAAAAATATAAAACACCAAAAACATTAAGATAAATCTGAATTTTTAAGAATAGATGTTAAATATTTATGACAATAACTCCAGAAGAAATACAAAACCAAATTCTATTATTTCCTTTACACGAATTCTTTGACGGTATACTAGTACTGAAAGAATTGAAACATCTTAACTTAATAATTGATTACAAAAAACCAAATACTACAGTCAGATATGTTGAAATACCATTTCAGATAATACAAAAATTCCCAGTTGAAATTCGATTTAGATGTACCAGAAACACTCACTTTTGCTGAAAATTTTCGAGCAAGATTCGAAATATACAATAACAGGAATGAAACCAAATCCTAATAAAATAAAAGCAATACTCCTTTACCATCAACATCCAAAGAAATTAATAGTCCCAGGAATGACTGTTAGGATAATACAGAAAATAAATTAAAAATTTCGCTGATGTAACTAAGTCCTTCACTATTGAAAAAAGGAGAAAAAATCATACACAATGACGAATTTATTGAAACTTTTGAAAAATGCAGGGATCTTTTAAGTAATGAACCAATTTTACAAATACCTGAATTCACAAAACCTTTCATATTAAGGACAGATGCCTCAAATAAAGCCATTGGTGCTGTCCTTTCACAAGGAACCCTAGGTAATGACAGACCCATCGCCTATGCTTCACGAACTTTGAATAATGAAAAAGAGCTTTTAGCAATTGTTAATTTCACAAAATAATTCAGACCTTATTTATTCGGACGTAAATTTATCCTGATAACCGATCATAAATGGTTATGGTTATTTAACCTGAAAGACCCAAGTTCAAGACTTGTAAGATGGAGACTAAGACTAGAGGAATTTGATTATAAAATCCTATATGGAAAAGGCAAACAAATTGAGTTGCAGATGCTTTATCTCGTATAGAAATTAATCCCATGGAGACACAACTACTTTCAGTCAATATTGACCCACAAGAACATAGAATTGGGACAGACTTCCCCGAATCATTTGATCCAAATTATGAAATTCCTCCACTCTCAGAAAGTGATTTGAATGATATGAATGAACTCATTGAAAAAGAAACAAAAGAAGAGAATAAAAAAATAAACATCATTTCGGACATTCAAATTCGTCCACCTACAAAAAAGAAAAAAGATGAAGAATCTTTAGAGACTGAACACACAAGTGCAGAAAATTCAGTTCTTGAAATACCGATTTCAGAACAAGAATTGAATAAATTTCAAAATCAAATTTTCCTTCGTTGTAGCCGCGATGCTATTTCACCACGTTAAACAATACAAAAAGTATTTGATAAAACCAGACTCAATATGGTTTTGCCCTATAAAAACTTCCAACAAAACCTGGTAGAGACAATGAAAAATTATTCACAACCAAATCATACACATGGTATAATGATTCAAAAAGAATTACAAACAATTGTGATTTCAACTATTCAAAAATACTTTAAAAACGGTGCATTAAAATTCATCCAAAGTAATATTTTACTTTAAGATATTACAAATAAAGAGGAACAACGAGAGAAAATAAAATATCATCATGAAACAAAAACCATACATAGAGGAATCAATGAAACGAAATTAGCCCTCTCTCGAATAATTCCAGCTCTTTTCAGTGATTGGTTTTCAAATTTTTTCCTCGAATACGAATGAATAAAAACATTATCCATGGAGCACTGTATATTGGCACTATCTTGAAGAAGTGACGTCATGAGGGGCTGAGAATATTCTGAATGGAAGTCGGGTACAGGAATATCGACCTCAAAGTATAGAACATGTCAATTATTTTTGTGTTCGTTCTGTTACAATGAATTGCCAGAATCCACGTTAACAATCCAAGAAAGTGAAGCATTTTGAACTCGATATCTAGGACGGACTATCATAGATTGTGCTCACAACACGAGTTGATTTTCCGATGTATTTTATCACGACTAGTATAACCATGTCACCGAATTCTGGCTTGGATGGTGTAATGTACTCTTCTGGCAGGAGAAATGTTGGAATAAAAATTTTCAATCAAGAGCAGGCAAAATTTTTCAGACATCTAAGTCATTGGGATATGTCATTTTGGTCACTTTCTCTAATTTTTAATTCTAACTTCGAGACCTAATTCTCGAATCAAGACTCATTTTGAACCGACATCAACATATCGAAATAACTTTAATCAGGTCTAACCTTTTTAGTTAAATGTGACAAGATGGAATATATTGCTGTTTATTTCTCATCAACTTGATATGAGATTTTTTTCCATTGGAACATATATATTGAAAAATGAGGTATGTACACTGACGAAATAACAGTTTAGAGTCCACTCTAGGAGTACCGGATCAAGTCATTGCACACAATTTTTTCCGAATGAGAGGACTTTTTATGGTTTCCGCGATAATTTTTTCTATTTTTTTTTAACCTCAAAAACTGAATGTTTGGGCAGGAATTTTAGGTGACCACATCATAGGACCTTTTTTTATCGAGTATAATTTGACTAGTGATAGATATTTGGATATGTTGAAGAACAGAATAATACCGTGCATCAATAGGGCAATCGAGGAGGATAAAAATTTATTCGAAAACGAAATAGTTTTTGAGGAAGATGAAGCACCTTATAAAAAATTGGTGACATGCTCTGGGGGTGCGATAGGGGAAGTAAAATCAAACCAGTTACACAAACCTACTTGATTTCCAAATTAATGGATGATGGATTTAACAAGTTTTGGAAACGGGCTTCTTCACTAGGTATATAGATTTATATATATATATATATATATATATATATATATATATATATATATATATATATATATATATATATATATATAAATCTATATACCTAGTGAAATATTATTGCTCTACAGAGTATTGCATATTGATGTCAGTTATTGAAACATGATGATTTGTCCATAATTTCTTCGGAAAGGGTCCCACAATCAGACAACAGCTGATCAATAAAATAGGTCAACATCGCGCCGAATAAAAATTATTTCACAATGCGACGCTCGAAGCGGAAATATTTACAGGAGTTTCCACTTATCTCCGCCCCGCTTGTTTGCCATTCAGAGCGGCTACATACAAATCTCCTTGCTGAACGAACTTTAGACTCGAAGGCGCCAAGTAAATCCCAAAAATTACTTTATAAATTCAGTTTGCGAAGGAAAGGAAATTCGAAGTGGTTGACATGTTTCCTTCCAATTTAACTGCGGCTTTACGAAATCATGGCGGAAATATCGAGAAAAATATTAGCCCATGATTGGTCCGAAGGGAGCGATTTGTGATTTGTGGGTACTGTATATCCGAATTCGTTTATGCACGCTCATAATCGAAATCGACATATAAAAGGCGTATAAGGCATAGTTCATATAGGTACATTTTCGGAAAGAAATTGCGTATAAAATGAGATAGAGATCGAACACTGGAATATCATTGGCCATTTTTTAGTTGCATTTTTTTATAGTCGGACGAATTTGCAAATTTTGTACCTATATGAACTCTGCTGAAACATTCGAATTTTTTTTCATTCGCTATATATTCCTCTTATGTGTCACCTCAATAATATTTGCTTCAATCTCAGTTATTCATTCACTTTTTGTGGAATGATCGAATGACTACTATTCAACAAAAAACTTTTTCACCTACAGTACGGAAAGCAACTATCAGGTGTTCAAAAAGAAGGTTACATACACTTTATCAAGGAATGTAATTCCATGGATATGAAATCATTGCAGGTAACTACTGTAGCTGCAATTCCATCATCCATTTTCGAGACATTCAAGATACGTCATAGGTATTTCGAAAGCAGTATCGCTTTGGATTGATATTCTCGGAGATTTGGTACAATTACTTGTTTCTTATTCGATGCGGGAGGTGAGGTGGGTACGACTGGATCTATCGACCATAAAAGTGATGCTAAGATATTCGAAAACACGAGCAATCTTGAGCTGATATACGCATTATTACTTCTTCACTAGATTATGTCAATTTTATTAGAGAAACATACGTCGACTTGTTCGATTCTCATCGGATACTCAATTCCGATCCTTACCTCCCCGTGTGGTAACCTATCCGTAGGGGGGGAGCAACTGGATATAGTTTCGAGGCCTCTCCGCAGCGCTAGCATTTGGGAACACGCCTGGTGTACATCATAACTAGTGAGCGGGCATATCGGAGGTCATCCGGGTGTGTGGTCATGAGGGGGGTGGGGGCTTGCCTCCACCAGCCGGCCAGGTAGATGGAAACTACAGTTAAACCATCCAGGCCCACTTTCGGCTGAATGTGCTGAGGTGGGCATTTTGCCTGAGGAGTATTCAGAGTGCATCCTGACAACGCAACGGAACAAATTGATTCCTTGAAGGAGGCAATTTTGACCAGAATCTTCTAACTGGGAGAGTGAATGACATAAAATCGCATTTCCATAGTTCGCATATTGGACCTGGATGGTTGATCTCGATGTGCGCTAAGTGTGTTCAGACATTATCCCGCCGGACATATTTCTGCCGGACCTGAAACCGCAACAATAAATCGATGGACATAACAATGGCCCTTTAAGGTTCGGAGGAAGGGCATATTTCGCCTTCTTTTTTTTGTCCGTCGGCCATATATGTCCATAGGTTTTTTTCTCGCGGTTTCAAGTCCGGTGGAAATATGTCCAGCGGGATAAGTCTCATGATCGCGCCAAAACAGCGACCCCACAATGGCTCAAAGGTATCATCCCGGATATTGAGCTCTAGGAAGGTTTATAGCTGGAGGTCGCGAAAGAGGCAGAAATACCTCACAGCGAGATTCTTGTTGCGTATCTGACAGGCAGTTAAGAATAATCAGCTGAGAAAATCATTGGGATAACTGAAGTTCGAAATAAAATTCTAACGGCTTCTCACTGAAGGATTCTGAAGAGGGTAGAGGAGGGCTGCCTTGTCACCCTGACCCTCTTTGTGGATTTTTATTTATTTATTTATTCATTTATTTAACAGTTTGGGATACAAACAGGTACTAGACCCAGAGCAGTATCCGCCGGTAGATTACAGATGCTCTGTCTTATCAGATACTACACTAATTCATTAATAAATCTAATATACAAATAGTAATATAACAAGAGACATGTAAAACTCATTCAATGAAGATATTTTTTATACTTCTTTCAAAGGAGATAAGTGATATACAGGAGGTATCAACATTTGAACAATATTTGTTGAAAGTTCGACTAAGCCTAGTTATTGGAGCATTGAGACCGAGATTAGTATTACAAAAACGAACGTTAAGAGGTAATCCACTTCTTGTGTTCACGTTTGGTACAAGAATATCTACTTGAGACAATAGTTGGGAGGCATCATTCAGATTGGAAAGGAGTTTAAACATGAAAATCAGATCAGAAATTGTTCTTCTTTTTTCAAGTTGTAGAATGTTGAATTGTTTTTTTACTACATTTATACTTTCCACGTTGTACACATTATGTACTCTGGAATTGAGAAATCTTACAAATTTATTTTGAAGTCTCTCGAGTCTAATCTTATGAAAATTATAGTACGGGTATTACGCTATTACGGGTATTACGCTAGCAAAACTCATTTTACTATGTATCAATGCAAAGTATAGTGACTTGATTGCTTCTTGTGATGAATTTTTTTTACAAATTCTACTGATAAATCCCAACATCCTGCTGCATTTGTTGACTATATGATCTATATGTAAATCAAAGCATAGTTTGGATTCAAAAATCACCCCAAGATCCTTAACTTGATTGACCCTGCCCAAGTTCTTCCCACATATGTTATAGTCAAATTGTACAACAGAACGATTTTTAGTGAATGAAATAGTTGAACATTTATTCAAATTGAGGAACAGCCGGTTGTTATTGTAATATTCTAGCAATCGAGATAGATCTGATTGAATATTATAGCAATCTTGAATTGATCTTATTTGAGAGAATAGTTTCAGATCGTCAGCGTACAAGAGAATATTTGAGTGGTAGAAACAATTCTTTATGTCGTTTATAAATATCAGAGATAATAACGGACCAAGGTGTGAACCCTGTGGTACACCAGAGGTTATTAGGATTGGTGAGGATTTGAATCCATTAATAGCTACTATTTGGGATCTGTTAGATACATAAGAAGCAAACCATCGCAATAGATTTCCGTGTATACCAATTCCAGCTAGCTTAGAAATAAGTATGTTATGATCGATTTTGTCGAATGCTTTGCTGAAGTCTGTATACACCGAATCCACCTGAATCCGTTTGTCCATGGCATCCGATATATATTCACAGTACATCATAAGGTTCGTTTCTATTGAACGCTTTGCGAAAAAACCATGCTGCTCCTCAATTATAATGTTCTTAAGAGACCTGAAGAGATCATCATATATCAAGCTTTCCAAGATCTTACTAAATACACAAAGTTTACTTATTCCCCTATAGTTCGTTGCAGAGTTTTTATCTCCTGAGTTTTTATAGACAGGAACCAAATGTGCCGTTTTCCCGATATTTGGGAGATTGCCCTCTCTGACTGACAAGTTGAATAAGATTGTTAGTGGTATTTTTGATGAGTCTGCACAATTTTTAACAAAAACAACAGAAATGTTGTCATAGCCGGCCCCCTTATTTATATCTAAAGATCTAATCTTATTGCGAACATCCTCGTTATCAAAAAATACTTCATTCATCTGAATGCTGTTAGAATTTGACACAGCTTTTATAGGAATTTGTTGATATGGTTCATAAACACTTTTGAAATAAGTAGCGAATAAATTACATATATCATTACCTTTTGTTGCTTGAATATCATTAAAGGTTACAAAAGATGGAACTCCAGTCCCCTGTTTAGAACTTGAAGCAAATCGCCAAAATTTCCTAGGATCTTCCTGTATGCCAATCTCTTCGTTCTCAATATATGTTTTATAGTCTTCTTTCAACATTTGTTTACATCGACGCCTAAGATATTTGAATTCATTAAAGTACGCTATATCTTGGTAGCGTTTCCATTTTTTGTGAACTTTGTTTTTTTGTTTGATATTGTCTAAAGTTGATCTGGAGAAGAAAGCTGGATATTTTTTGTTTTTCATAGATATCTTGGGAACGTAGAGATCTATGACACTTTTCAGTAAATCATAAAATGTGCTCAATGCTCCGTCTATATCATGATTTGCGAATAATTCATTCCAATTTATTTGGCTTGAATATGAATTAATTTCAAAGTAGTTTCCTTTTCTGAAGTTATAGAACTCACTTGATTTGCTGTTGAGATTATGATTAAAAGCGTTTTTCAAATAAAATTCGACTGGTGGATGATGATTATCCACTGAAACTAAAGAACAGTCACTCTTATGCAGGCTGTGGATAGTAGAGTCGATATTACAGAATACTAGTTCCAATATCCTATTATTGACGTTCTTGACAAAATTGTATTGCACGAATTCTACAGATAAAAGCATGTCAATCAGATGAGAATTCTTATCTTCAACATTGCTAGGGTTATAGTAATTATTGTTATTTTGGACAATCCAGTTTATATTAAAATCCCCATAAATAACAGAATAACCAGATAATTTGCTAGCGATCGATTGTAATTTATTTGTGAAACAGGTTCTAGCGTTGTCATCATTGGGAGGTAAATAAACACAACACAGGTGAAGTTTTCTATTATTATTGTCCAAATGAAGAGTGACCCAGATATCTTCGGCATCGCTCTGCCATGTTGTTCGAAGTACAGCGTTATAATTTCTGCGAACCGCTATCAAGACACCACCGCCTTCCGTTTTTTTGCTTGAGGTGGTCATTCTATCCCGGCGAAAAACATTATAATGATCAGGATTGAAAATTTCGTCGCTACCAATACTATCATTGAGGTTTGTTTCGGTAATCAAATATACATCAGCATCAATACTGGTCGAGTTCAACTTACATTCATGAGTTTTAGTTCGGAGTCCCCGAACATTCTGCGCATATATTAAAAGGTCCATTGAGAGTGTAGAAAAATGTATATATATATATATATATATATACATTTTTGATCGATATAATGTATTAACTGCTTATTGCAGCGAAATCAAATCCTGTGAACTGCGAATGAGTTATACACGTGATGTATCATCTTTCCTCATGAATATTTTCCCCCCTTTGTCCAGACGAACTTGAAGTTTTTCGATTTTCCAGCATCGCGAGCCTGTTTGAATAGGAGTTTGTTCTGAGGTGTTAGGTGTTCATTGATGAATAGGATCCCCAACTTTTGAAAAGATCGAACGAATTGATTTTGTGATGGACTATAAGTTTGTCCACACAACTCTACGGATGGAGAGTAGTAAATCAAAAAGTACTTCAACAGGACCTTTTCCCTGTACTTCGAATGCTGGAAACGATTCCGTTGACAAATGGCAGGAGCACGCTGATTGCAGAAAGGTGTCTAAAACGGGCGGCAGTGCCCCAGCCAGCGGCGATAAGAGAAAGGGTAGAAACAGATCCAAAATTACCCCAGTTGAAATGAGCAAAAAGCTCGAATTTTTACAGATAAACCTCCAAAACTTTGAAGTAGCGACTACTATGCTCAAGAGGAGGATAGCAAGGGCTCGCCGTGAAATCATTTGAGTTGCTTTATTTTAATATACATGACAAACCAAAAGCAGCGTTACTGATCGGAGCTAGTTTAAAATGTACTCCTGTTCCAGAGTTCATCACCGGAGATTGAGCAACCACCATTGTGGAAGTGCCAACTGAGGAAGGCAAAATGAAGTTGAATCTGGCCTAACTTCTCGGTGAACTAGCAGGTACCGCTCCACCCGAGGCAGTCCAAAGCCTCATAAGATGTCGGAACACCGCCATATAACGTTGGATGTTGAATCGAAATCGAACACACACTTCGTGGGGTACAGGGTTCCAAGTTGACTGACCTGGAAGCTAAAGAACATCGTGTTGCTGGAGAAATGAATGAAATTTATATGTCTCTCTACACCGCTGAGGAACTAGGCTCAGCCACCGTACAGCTTCGAAATGCTCTGATAAAAGCATGAGACGCGAGCCGTCTACAGAGATTTACGCTATTGGAATGAGGAACTGGCTGAGCTGGGAAAAAAGGTTAGACAGCTCCCCAATAGAGTCAGAAGTATAGAACAATGGGAATACTACGAAATGGCTCTCAAAGGATATAACAAACAGCTTGAGAGAGAATATCTTCGAGGAGTTTTTGAATCAGCCCCCGCATAGCGCCTCCAGGAAGTATCATCAAGGGAACACTCCAACAGTAAAGGTTTAGTGAAAAATCCAACGGTGAATACATCATCAGCTACAAGGAAACGCTATATGAGTATTGTGCTGGATCTGGTGAAGCGTCTGAAGGTTTCATTGCTGGAAGAATCTTTACAACTCACCGAATTTAATGGGCGATCGGAAGCATCAAATCTTTCAGATCGCCTGGGAAGGATAGTATTTTTCCTGTTCTACTTCACATGGATTTGAGATCATAAAACCTGTGATAGAAGTCTATTCACAACAGCTTCATCATCGGCTATATACCGAAGGCTTGGTGGGGAGCGTTAGAGGCGTTTATCCCAAAGATTGGCAGGAGTCCAATAGACGGGCCAAAATCTTATCGCCCCATCATCCTCACCTTCTTTTCCCTGAGAACAATAGAGAAAATAATCGACTTATATGTCAGAGGAGACTATCTGATAGATACACCGCTTCACAAAAGCATCAGCAATTTGCCTATCAAGCAGGTAGATCCACAATCAGTGCTATAAAATGTTTCGTAGAAGGTATTGGAAAGATATTTGTGTCGAATGAAATGGCTCTGTATGAGACATTGATACAGAGGTCGCATTCGAAAACACCTCGCACGCATCTTTTGTCAGGTCACTTAAGAAGCGGAATATTCATCACACTCCGACTACATGGATAAAATCAATGCACAGAAGTTGGCTCGTAGTGCGTGCACTCAGAGAGGAAATAGTCTAGGCGGCTGCCCCGAGGGTGGAATACTACAGTCTCTGCTGTGGGCGCTGTTTGTTGACCACCACCATAACAGGCAAGCATGATAGGATGATCTTAGAACTGTTGAAAACAGTCCTGAACCTAATTCAAAACTGCAGTGCTAAAGAGGGGCCAAAGTCAATCCTAGCGAAACATTTCTGATTCTAGGTATTGAGAGGTAGAAGTGTTAACTCAAAAGCTCTATTCTTGAATGGAAGCCAGCTGATATTTTCCAAAGACGTAGAATACCTGGGAGGTATAATCGACCAAAAACTAAATTGAAACAACCACATCAATGAAATTCTAATTATAATGATAGTGGAAAGCTAGGCATGGATGACAAAATTGCACTAGTGGTAGGATCAAACAATCATCAAACCTATGGTTACATATGCGTCATTGGTATTTATGTTGGCGAAAAATGAAACAACCAGCGGCGCAAGTTGAATTGCAGAAAGTGCGAAAACTCGCCTTTCTGGGAATCAAGAGGGCTATTCAATCGTGTCAAACAGCAGCTCCTGAAGTGATGCTGAAGATTTTGATGTATGTACGTACATACATATGTATGATGAAGGAGGCAGGAGTAAGTGGCTTCAGGACTCGCCAGACAGGTAAGATTACACCCCGAAATCTGTAGGGTTACATGATACTGGACCTCTTGTCCTTGACCGTAACCTCTCTGTGGGCTTTCAAAATGCCACATGAAGGAGAAATTTCGCCTATGGAAACTAGATCAATTAAAACGTCACTGGAACAGGAGTCCAGGACAAAGACAGGCGAGAAGATGTATCAGCCTTTCGCTCAAAAAAGTCTGAACAGCTTTCAGGATTGCATGAAAAAATATCTGAAATTAATAACTGGGCTACTCACGCGGCACTCTCATCGAGGTATCACCTGAAGAAAATGGGCAAAGCCAGTGAAGAGTGCCGAAACTGTAGAACATCCGTCTGCCAGTGCCAAGATCTGTTCTGCAACAGGCTGACGGTAATGGAAAGTATAACATTTTCACCTCTCGACATGAAGGAGCGAGCCCCCAGGAATTTGAAATTGAAGTTCAATATCGCTTCTAGCGAGAAAATTGATTAAGAGTTAATCGAAAAAATCAACTGAATTGCGTGTGGGTTGGTAAAAAATTGAAATTCTTGAAGTTTTTGCCAATGACTCATATTTTGTCTTCTGTTTCCTATTACATTAAGTTGAAAATAGTTGCATAGTGCCGCCATATCAGATTTGGAAAATATGGCTTTTACGCCACTACTCGAATGAAGGGCCTCTTGTGTTATATCGTTGAAGAAAAATTTAATGTTTATCGAATGGTCTACGAGAATATACCAGGTGTCGCTTGGAATTCTTGATTATGGTCCCCTTCAGCCAGACCAGCCGTGAGTCACAACAGTTCAGTTGATAATATCAGCTTCTATGAACTATATTTTCATCCCAAATGTCTTCTCGCCATACAGACAATTGAAAGGCGCCGTGTATTATGATTTCGTTTTCATCCGTTATATACAAGGTTTCCCAAAAGTAGACGACCAAACAAAAGAAGCTGATAGAAGAGATCATTCGCAAACAAAAAATCATATCTCATTATGGTTGTTGGTAATTCATTTCGTATGTTACCTGTGTTTTTCATCGGCGTCTCTTCAAACAAGAAAAATTTTTATAATGAACTGAAAAATTATATATTTCATCCAACTTGACACTGAGACCAACAAATATGCATGCAATTCATACCTATAAGAAGCTACCCTCTTCATGTCTCTGCATTGGAACAAAGTAAAAAATAAAATATAGCATTTATTCAAAACTAAAATGTATTAAACACTTCTTAATAGTTGTGATAAAGGTGTACAGTGTACACTATAGTTAATCTGGCCTGGATTCTATTCTACGAATTCGATTATCAAATCGTTTAGAATATGCATATATTTTCAGTACAGCGCCTGTACAGTCACAGTCTGAGCTACTCGACAATCGAGTTCGTGAAATAGAATCTGGCCTCTAGAATTTTAAATGATGTGCTTCATCAGGTTCCGATGATGTGCTGCCCAAAAACTCCTTCAACTTATTATCATTTCACATAGCGTTATGTTCTATCAAGCCTGAGGGTGGATACATGCAGCTTCATTCATCAAAGAACAATCAACAAGTATCAAGTATTGAACTCCTTATTTTACTGTAGTTATGAAACCAAATTATCAAATAATAAGGATCAAGTGAAAGTTGGCCTACTTTCAACTTCGGTTGTACAAGATGTATCTCTAGAACGCAAGTATATAAAAGAGTGTTTTTCCAATCGATAAAAGTGAGCGAGTTGAAAATGAACATTGATGATTCTTTTCTGGTGGACCCTATCAGCCAATTCCCAATCATATATGATAAACAAAATAAAGACTTCGAAGATAAAAATAAAATTCTTGGAAAACAATTGATGAAACTCTCGGAGTTGAAGGTTTGTACAAGGCTACATCTATTTTGAGAATTCATCTGAAGGAATACTTTTTAGTGACTGTCATCCAGAACAGGTGGAATGTTTTGAGGACCAAATATGTGGTTGAAAAAATAAAATAAAAGATTACTCATCGTGATCTCCACTTAGAAAACCCTGGCACTTATTGGATGCCATGTCATTTGTTGACGAACATATTGTACAAAGGATGCGAGTGAAATAGAAAGTAGTACATTGCAAACATGACTCACTATAAATGTGAATGGAAATTATTGATTTTTTTTTCATTGTTTTAGGACAGCAGGACATATGAAACTGTCAGAGTCTCCTGTGGCAACTTCTTCATAACGTTTTCCACCATGGAGTTCGTTGAGTTCAATTATAAGTACAGATCAGCCCGGTCATAATGTACCCTCTTAGATAAGAAATTGAAGAAACTGTGAATTTCCTGAAACTTTCAGAGGGAAAGGTCCAATTTCATCAACCACTGTTGAATAACAACTAGTTTGTTCTTCGTAGTTTTCAGGTTTTTGACCTATCATAATTTGAAAAACAATTCAATTATATTGAAATCTATACAAGTGTGAAATCGCAGACTTCTAAGCTACTCCGAAAAATCTCCCCTCCTACACTTGTATAGATTCTGATGAAAATTTGGTTACAGCAGTTGAAACGTTTTATTCGAATCAATATGAGTTTTTGCATTTTCAAAGGAACTGAACGAACTGACTCTTTTTTTTGACAACTTTTTATCAATAACAACCACAACTCTCTTTTATACTAAAATTCAAGAGATACCTTATGAATTTATTTTTCCAACACTGAACCTCAATTCAACAGTATCATGAATGCCTAATTCTGTACGCAATCTAACAAAGTTTTCCATAGGTAGTGGCTTCGTCAGGATTTCAGCCTTTTGATTCTTCGATTCAATATAATTGACATCAATCTCGTGCTTACTCGAGATATCTCTCAGAAAATTATATTCTATATCGATGTGTTTCAAACGACGATGTTTCCACTTTGGAAGGAATTGAATGCAAGACTGATTATCTTCGGAGACATTCGAAAATGTTTCCTGGGATTGATTTCTTTATCAGCCGACAAGTTCATGATCCAAATAAGGGTCTGTAGCTGGGTTGGTTGAGCTACATATTAGGCTTCTGTCGATGATAATGCAACTGTATTTTGCTTCTGTGTTGACCGAAAATGGTGCAACTAAACTCGAAACTGAAATCCGCTCGTAGATCTTCACATTCAGCCCAATCAGAATCAGCAAAACCAGCGAGGAGAATACTATCATTTGATGGATAGAATTGACCGTAATGATTATGGGTACCTTGTAAATATCTCAAAAACGTGAATATCTGATGCATGACTTTCAAAGCTGCTGAAAAATTCCACAGGAAAACTTATATCTGGTCTGGTATTCAGCATGAGGAACATTAAGCATCTTATCAGCTCGCGGTAAGGTTTCTTCTCAATGATGTATTCGGAAACGTTTCCACATTTCGTTCTCATTTCTTCAACTGTTCTCGAATCCATTGGCTTTTTTGTCGGTTTAAAGTGCTCCATTTGAAATCTCTTCACAAGATTCTTCAAATAAACAGATTGACTCAAAAAATTCCATTTTTATTCAGATCGATTTTAATTCCAAGAAAATGTTTCAGTTCTCCAAGATCTTTCTTGTTGAATTCGGTTTTCAGTAAAATTTCGATATACTCACACTCGAAATAAAAAAAAATGTTTATGTAATTATGTAAAAACACAAGGCTCCCTATTCGTTTGAAAGTTACAGCCCTCCAAAGGTAAAAAATGGCATTTTTGACATTCGTTCTTGAACCAGAAACACAACACGTTTTCACACAATTTTGATCACTATGTCACCCCTGCACCTCATTCCAGCTTTTTTGTACCCATCTACCCTTTTTCTTCCATTGAAATCACAACTCTTCTTCTAGTAACTTGTTGTCAAATTCAAGGAATTTTGGTTAAGTGTGTTATTGGCATTACTGCTCATTGTGCGAATTTTATGAATCCAAGTCGGGTATCTATAATATTTGGTTTTTCACAATTCAATTGTTTTTATAACGCCATATTTATAAAAATAGTTGTATCATTTTTATCATCATGAATTTGGGGAAAATAAAGTTAGAGAAAACTTAGTTCTATATTTAATTGGAGTTTTTGCGGCAGAATCAACACGTACTAAATGTAAAAACTTCTGCTGATTGAATTCTGAAATGATGTACCGGTGTAACAGAAAAAAAAATTTAGAAGAAACCAAAGAAGAAGGTTCATTACGTTTCGTGCAATTATATGAAAAGTGCACGCAAATGCACGTTTTCGACTGCCGTCTAACGTTGGAGAAGGCAACATTATTCGTTGCATACTTTTGCCTCATCTCCAGAAAAAGATAGTCGATTGGAACAATTATTGTCAAGTTCTCAACTGAATGAAGATATTTTTCCCAAAATGCTCGCTCTTCAAATGTATTCCAGCCTCTCCCAACCTTTGAATGGCAGCTCCTTTCAAATGATTCCGATATCAGATGACGTGCGATAAATCACTGTTTGAAAGTCTGTTATTCCCAGATACCTACGAGTCTTGTGAGAAAAAAAAATTTCGTACTTAAGCGTTTTGATGCATATAGCACGAATATAAAATCAAAACTAGTCGCTCTCCAGTTTGTTCGATGTTATGTGGTCCTTCGAAGATAAAAAAGGGCATATCTCGCTTCCTTTTCTGCATCAAAAATACTGTAGAACCGGTATCTGAATTTTTTATACGTTAGATGCCATCTACATTCAATCCCACCTTCTTCACCACTTTTAACCAAATCATATAATGGGCGCCAGGCGCCCCCCGCCCGCCCCCTCAGCCGGAGTGGGTGGGTGGGTAAGATCAAAATCGATCGGGATAATTTTTTTCGAATTCATGAAAAATGTTTATGTGATTCGGTTGAGAGTGATGAAGAAAGTGGAATTAGATGTGAATGTCATTCAACACTTTAAACTGATTCACATAAGGGGCGCCAGGCGGCGCGCTGCGCTTTTAATATTTCCGTTCAGATCGAAAACGATCGGGATAATTTTTTTTTCACTTTCAATATGAAAAATGCTTATGTGATTCGATTTGAAGTGACGAAGGAAGTGGAATGAGATGTAAATGGTATTTGATGTATAAAAGATTCAGATTTGTGTTCTATACAGTGATACACGTACGAAAAAACATTTGTACGAAAAGCTCGCATGTGGGGATATCAAAATATTACCAAATCTGTATGTAAACCATTTTGTGTAATCAGTAAAACTTTATATTTTTTAGTTGTGCATGGAATGGCTGAGCCAAAACTCGAGAAAGTTAGGAGGCGTTGGAAAAATTGTGGAAATATACGAGGCGAAATTTGGAAGAGGGAAGTACAACCGAGGTAGAGTTGTGGAACGCTAATAACCCTTCGGGGGTATTGGGCGGAGATCAAAAAAGTTCTGATGGTAACGGTGCCAGCTAGGACAATGAAGACCCTTGCCGTATCATAAAAACTTGGATTGACCCTGGAACCACTATCACGAGCGATTGTTGGAAAGCTTACGATCGCTTGGAGTCAATAGGTTATCAACATCTAACCGTAAACCATAGCATCAATTTTGTTGACCCCGATAGTGGTAAGTTTTGAACTTATTTTTCTGATAATTGATTTTTTTATATTTCAGGCGCCAATACCCATCTCATCGAACGCCCGTGGAGAGATGTCTGCCACGACATACCTCGGTTCGGCTATTTGGCAGAGTACTTGTTCAAAAAGACGTTCGAACTAAATAGTCGTTTCGAGAAGTTCTTCGAAACAACTACGAACATGTACTCTGCTGAACAGGAATGGAATTTCGTCTCGTCTACACATATTGTTGTGGCCTTCTTCTTTGGTTTCATCTCAGTTTTTTTTCTGTTACACGCTTACATCAATGTTTTATCATCTAATCGGCAGACGTTATTTCAATTTGGACATGTTGTTTCTGCCGCAAATACTCTAACTCCAAATAAATATGGAATTAAGTTTTCTTCAACTTTGATTAAATAAACTAATATAAAAATAGTATTGAGTTACTAGAACATGGCTCTGTCAAGAAAGGTTGTAATTTTTTTCAAAAGGTAGATGTGTACAGAAAAACTGATGAAAAAGCTGAAATAAGATGCAGGGGTGATGTGGTGATCAAAATCGTGTTAATTAGTGTTGTGTTGTAGGTGGAAAACCGAATGACAAGAATGCCCCTTTTCGACCTCTCGAGGGGATAACTTCTGAATGAATAAAGAGCGCCGCGTTTTCACTTCGGATTCGTTTTCTACGCATCGTTTTCTACGTAAGAACATTTTTTCAAAAAGCTCGGGTGTGGGGATATCGAACTTTTACCTTGTTTTCAGTTTAACTTTGACATTATCAATTTCATGCTCCTTACAACAGATTCCAATACCAATGCCCTATTCAAAAAGTGTAGGCGTTCCTTATTCTCCATATTGAGGAGGGTCGGTTGAAAACTCAAAAAGCTATGGAAAAAAATTCTGTGACCACGAAATAATGAGTACCTTATCTCTGTTCTGTTGAGCATATTATTATGGAACCGACATTTGATTCTTGTTTTGTATGTTTTTCGTTTCGGAATCAATATTTTCTTCCATTTTAGATGTCTCAAACAAAGAAAATGTAGATGACAATAACTCTTTTCAACTCAAACGAAAAAACTAGCTACTGAAAATAACGCTATACCATCTTTAATCAAAAAGTGTAATAAAAGTGAAGACATTGATTTAATGTTCAAATTATTTAACACATTCAACACCTATATGGGCAAACAGTCCTGTGGTAGTTGCAGGAGACCATATGAAACCTGAGCAACTTGGGATTCCGTAAAATCAAAAGGCAATGATATTTTGCAAAATAACAAAAATGATATAGGGCGCAAATTGATATAATGGAAATTGTAAAAGCCGTTCTTTGTGATCACAATGAAAACAATTGATTTCAATAAGGTATATTTGTTTTCGTCTTTCAAATTTCTTTTATTCTGTTTGAGAAATATGTTTGTTCTTTTTTAGTTGAATTATTCAATGAAAAAACTGTTCAGCCTTCGTTGTCAAAACTGTACTTTGGGTTAGCATTTTTTATTTTTTGAAAGTGAACATTTATTCATGAAGTGTTAACAAAAAATTAATCTTTCATGAAACTTGATATTTTCTAAATATTGGGACACTGCGTTCTGTCATAAAATATCTACTCAAAGTGTCTCCTCTGTTCCCTCGTTTGCTCTTTTGAATTATGGGCCCCAACTCTACCAAAATGATTGGCACTCCTCACTGATCCTCCGTTATGAAGATTTTTGTATCCGGCTGGAGAATAATTTCTTTTTTATATCGGTATTTCCATTTCACTTCTTTGAACGGAATTGTGGAGATCCACAGTGGGTTACACAATGCTGTTACAAGTTTTAACAACGTCTCAAATTCTTGGTTTTCTGAAGATTCTCCATTTATTTGCCGGTATTCCGAAAGTATTTCCAATTGTGGAATTGAAAAACTAGTTGAAAATTCTCGGGCAAATATTCTCCTGGATAGGGACGCATGATTTTCTCATGTTGTGGAAATGCCTGGAAACATATGTGTTTTCCGTCGATTGAGCCAACACAGTTTGGGAGATTCCATTCTCCTACAGAGGGAACTCTCAATACTTTCGAGACCGGTATTTCCACTAAACATTGGTGTTCTCAACTGCACTATGCCCCAAATGATGGTCACGGGCTATTTTTTTTTTCATACAGCACACTCCAGCGAGATAACTAGAAGAGAGGTAATTTCAACAATAGGTATTTGTTTCAAAGAGGTAACAATGTAACGAGCAATCTCTGAACTAGTGATCGGGGTTTCTTCAAGGGATCTCTCTGAAGTTCTCCCCCAACTTGTTGCAGCTATAGATCAAACAATTTTGGTGCCATCCTTGTCTACGAAAACAAAAAACCCTCATGATCTTGAAGGACCATTACAGTGATTATATTTTCGAAATGCCCCTTTCACTTTCCTAGTCAATTGACAAGCTTCACCTCCCATTTTCTTTTGTTCCTCTTTTATCAGCATTGATAAACTTGCCGTCGAGAACATGAGAATCATGAAAAATGAATTTGCCTCCGGAGTTCCTTCATACATTTTTTTTCATAATGAATTTGAAATTTCGACTTTTCAACAAAGATAGTTATGAAAATGAATGAAATGAATGAATGAATGCATAACTAAAGTGGAAGTAAGGTTAGCGTTGACCCACACAATACTTTCGTTTGGAGATGGAATTTCCATTTTTATGGTCCATGTTTGCAAAATCGAGAAGTTTCTGTTTGAAGTTATTGAAGAATCCATAATCTATGAATCAGAAACAAATAATTTTTTTAAATTGTTTTTGTAAGTACTTTTCAAGTCGTTTCGTTGCTCTTTCGTCTCTGAACAACCTGTGAAATTCTACAATATATCTTTTACTGCATGGTGCACAGTCTTTCAGAAGGAATTTTCCATCATCACAGCCCAAGGAACAATTCTTTTCTGACGCCGAAATATTCTCTATTTCGTTTGCATGAATCTGATTTATTTGCTAATGATTAAATAGTGATGAGGTGGAATGCACCGCCCTAAATTCCCCTAACCAAAGCTGAATTCTGAGTTTTTTGCAGAAAATTATTGAAGATTATGTTTTTTTTTATTGATGATTGAGCTAGGATGATTTTTAGGGACATGATTATTTTTGTGGAGAAAAGAAAGTTGAGGAGGTGATTCTTGTTTCTTTCTTCTATGGAGAATGATGTTATATGAGCTGCCACCAAGAATACCCATAAGAGTTTATTCAGGTTTCGATAGGGTTAATAAGTTGAAAATGTATCCAACTGGCGCCATCTTCGAAAAAAACACTCGATGTTTCACAAGAGGATATTGTTCTTCATGCATTTTTTTGTATTGTATGTTCTCCTTACTAAACTCACAGTATCAAATATTTTTTGGGCGAACACTTATCGATGTACTTTTCAAATGGATATTGTTGAATTGTAACCATTCTGTTTATTGCATCAGTGTTTTTGTCAGGTGTATCGTTTCAACCAATGGAAAAAAAATATTTTTTGAAGCTACCAATAAAGTAATGCACCAGACTTTTATCGATGACTTCAGAAACTCGACCATATAGGTATACTAACGGATTGTAACTACCAACAATTCATTTGTCTCGGAAGAATTTCTCTGAACTAAAATTGAAGTTATTGAGCTGATATAAATATGAAACAGATTCTGAAAAAATAAATGAATATCGTTCGAAGCATGAGTTCTCAGAATTATTCCGAAACATTATATTACTTTTTTCTTGAACGAGATGAACATATGAGAATTTTTAAGAAACCATCGTTTAAAAGAAGTGAATACCCAATTCCCTGATATTCTACTTCACTTCATTCTTAATATTGAACCTCAACAAAATATGAAAGTGTGATTAAACTTGAATTTCGCGAATTCTACAACCAGGTATACCATGACATTGCGAGAACATGCCAAGAATATATACAAAGCACCATATCATTCAAAATATGAAGAGAGGTGAACGTCCTTGGAAATGAACATCGCACAGCTGCTGAGTCAAACTTTTCGTCGGTCATCGGGTATCTCGAATACTTCTTCAAAATTGATCACTGAGAAGATGAAACATAATTCCGGAAAGAGCCGATGCCCATTGATATTTGGTAAAATACCAATTCGTTTCAACCTTGGCGATGTTGGAGCGTATGATCAATTTGTAAGATTTGGTAACATGTTTTCCCACTCAACGTGATTCACCAGAAATGTCTCTTCGATATTCACAGTCTTGCCTTGAAAATTCATTATTTCTATATTTATCTCTGCATGGATGATCGACTGAATCGAATGAATGAATCGACATCATTTGCCCTGTTGAATAATGATGCAAATATACTGAAAGTGATCGATGCTTACAGCTATTACACAAAAAAACTCTTGCCTTGGTATTCAAAAGTGTTATCAGTTCAGATATTATCAGAATTTCAGTGTGGAAGCCAGTTCATATGAGGAAATATAAAAATAAAACTAATAACGAGGGGGATAAGTACCAATCACGCACAAGCGAGAAATTGAGAGCACGAGGCGCTAGCCGAGTGCGGTAATTTGCGAGTGCGCGTAATTGGCCTTATCCCCGAGTCGCTACTGTACAGCTTGTTCATTTCAACTTGGCACGGAAATGATGCCATAGTGCGTAGTGCGATACAAGCCATATGAAATCTATTGTCAGATTAGTGCGCACCCGGATGTGGAACCAATTACCGTGCCAAGTTGGATTGGATAAGCTGAAGTTTTTCTACCGCCACCATATTGACAGCTGTAACGTAATGGCTCACTTACAATGCACGTGTATTGTGAATCACTGACGGCCGCTAGTGGGAGTAGGCAAAATAATATCTTCATTGGCTCTCTTTCTGCTTCGACAAGGTGAACATTCAAAATATATCAGGAAAAGGTAGAAATGGTGACTGATGTTTCTTGGATTGAAAATATAGTACTTATTTTACATTGCTAGTGCGGAAAGTGACATTTCTCACACGAGTGGAAAATATTGTAGCACGAGGCGTAAGCCGAGTGCGAAAATTCCACTCGTGTAAAAAATCACTTTCGCACGTGTAATGTACACTATTTTTCCTACGACCACCAATTTATTCGAACAAAACGTGAAAAATATCAGATTGAGTGGCCTGACTAATCTTAAGTTATATTTGTAACAGTCAATGTTTAACTATTGTTTCTATGAAAAGTACACATGAATTTACGATTACTCTTGTAGCGCGTCCTGTTTATGTATAGTTTGAAAAGAAATACTAGTAATGACAAATATAGAAAAAAATCTAATTTTATATCATCAATTTCAATATTCTGGGCAAATGCCACTAACTCAGTGAAGACGGGGTGGATTAATAATAGGTGTTCAAGGGCGCCACATGATTCTGAACTGCCCAGAATAAAAGATCGTCTTCAAGTCCCACACAAACCATGAAATGTAAAACCTTGTTAAAAAGAAAAGATGATACTGTAGATACTTACAATATATTGACTTTTAGTGCGATCAAAACAATCAAATAGACGATAAGTAAGCAATGAGTTAATCGATAAGAGTATATAAACAAATCAGAATATTTGCAGAAATTATCATTCGAATGTTGTGCGATAAGTAGCGGAAATTTCCGAATAAGCACGGATTTTACCCCACTATAACCCAAAGTTTAAGCTTAAACTCAGGCGCAGGAAATAAAAGTATGGTACCAATTCGACGCAATGTACGTAATTTCCGCTTTCCACAAAAAAATAACGGTGATGTGTTTGGTTAAAAGAAATATTAATAAGTAGGCCGCAATATCTGACAATTCTCAATCTGGGTACTTGCGTGGTAGAGTAACTAGTGGCGTCTTCCTCAGGTAGAGACGGCTCCAGCTTACATCCAGACCCTTTTTGAGCCTGATGTTGATCAAATCTCGAGCGTAAAAAAAAACCCTTTAAGAGAAAACGAAAAAAATCAGTTAATGACACCCTCCCAAAATCAACGAAGACTGAATGTTTATTCAATCAACATGTACAAAGTCCGGTTGGCCTCACATGTTCAATCGATCACCCTGTATATATTAGATCATCCAGGAATATTCATCTAATCACCCTGCATGAATTTAGGGGACCCTCAAATATTAAATGGATCACCCTGTATATATTAGATATTTCAGAAATATTCATCTAATCACCCTGCATAAATTTAGGGGACCCTCAAATGTTAAGTTGATCACCCTGTATATATTAGATCATCCAGGAATATTCATCTAATCACCCTGCATGAATTTAGGGGATCCTCAAATATTAAATGGATCACCCTGTATATATTAGATCTTTCAGAAATATCCATCTAATCAGCCTGCATATAATATGGATGATAAGCTTGAGTGAACAACCTGTATGAGGATACTAATTGAGAGCAACTGGAAGAAGTTCCAAATAAATTAGTATTCGTTTCCCTTTATTATTATTTTTCTCTATGTGCATGGCCCTTGATCTTAAAAAAAAAACAAAAAAATAACAAGGGACATGAGTACTTCGGAAAGATTCCGCAGAGCCATCCTGTAAGCGAATTCATAAATAGTACCAGTAATATTCCTGTAATAATCAAACTAAATTTCGAAAAAGGTTTTCCATATCGCCCTGTATAAATAAATTTAAAAGCGCAATAATAGTACCAATTATATACATCTTGTGAAAAGCCCATCTGATAATCCAGGACCTTCAATGATATAAAGGTTTAATATAAAAATAAACGTACGAAATTTTGCAACTCGATGCCCCCGTAATCAATCTTGAGGAAACAATCTGTTTGAAACGTTAGCACTCAAATTGCGAAGTGCTCACGATCAAAAAAAAAATCATAATATGCTCAAAGCAAGTTGCTTGAAAATGTATGCCCACCGGACACACCCTGTAAAAGTTTTTGACTTGATCCCTAAAATAGCCCCTTCCATTTGAAATATCTCAATGTCATCTCTAATGAAAAATCCTCAGGATATATTTTTTTCGAGGTACTATCGACATACCCCAATAATCAAAGAAAATACCAAATATAGTTCCTTTCATTCGTTAAAAAAAATACGTTTGAATGAAGCTCGACCAAATAAAATAAGGAACGAAAATAATAGCAATCATAAAGTTCTATTTCAACAAGAAAGTTGTGCTGTTTACTTCATATGAAGGAAATGAAAAATCATTTATGCAAACTGAATGTCATATTCACACACTGACACTGATACATTCTCAAAGAACTATTTGCGAAATCAAAAATGTACTTCGTGATTTTTCCACTACGTGTGCACAATCGAAATTGAGTCGAAATGAGAACTTTGATATAAACGAAAAAAAAAACATAACACATTTTCTTTTTAATCGGAAAATACAAACTATCCTTACCTTTTCAGAAGGGTTTTTTTGCTCCTCCAGATAAAAAATTATTCGATAGAAATACCGTTCTGGGCCTTTGGTTTTTTTTTACTCCAGATGTCCCCTAACCCTTGTTCAGAACAAAAAAATCTGACGGGGATTGGAAATTTTCAATTTTCATTCACCACTCACTGAGGGATGCACTTGGCGAGAAATTCTCCAAGTTGAGGAAATGATAGTCAAATTTTCCACTAGCGTTTCGTGGTTCTCAATAACAGCAATTGAATATGAGCAGCTCAGGTCATTCAAATCCCTGAAACGGTTTGTGATCGGCCTCGACAACAACAGAATCAATCATAAAAATCAAAAAGGCACGTCAATCACGAATTTTCCAGAAGTTTAATCCCCAATCGTGGGTAACAATAAAATTGATTGTAACACTTCCTGGAAGAATCAGACCTGTAATCCTGCTAGGTTCAAGACACCCACGAAAAATGGCTGATCGTCCCCCACTCATTAATATTCGTCATCTCAAAACTCGTTGAAGAAAACTTTTCGAAATAAGTAGCATTCTGATACAATTCCTGCGGTACCATATTTCCGCTAATACGGACGCCCACACCTAGGTGTCACATATAATAGGTAACAGCAGGAATCCAAAACATTCCTGACATCGGTAGTATCGATAGGTGCTGAATAATTTTGAAAAGAGTACGGTTTCTTCTACCGAGATGGCGATTCGAACTATACTTATTGAAATATACGAAGAGACGTACAAAAAAGTATCTGATGAAAAACAACTGATAAACACGGGCAATATTCGAGCATTAGAATAACATATATACAAGGAGGAGAAAAACTGTCACACTCTCATAGAGAAATGAACAAATAATGATAATCAACGTCTATTTGAAAAAATTACAATGAGTAATGATTAGATACCACTGAGGAGCATATTCATTTATTTGGAACCATAAAAATTGAAAGTAAATTGGTTATTGTTACAATTTGTAGGTATCAAGTTTC
>JAVJAQ010000233.1:0-268237 GCA_032362365.1 Zygogramma bicolorata
TTTTATTCCGTTGTGGTAAACAGATTGCTGTCCTATATTTGTTTTAATTTTCATCAATGCCAAATTTTCTGAAAACATTGCTGAGTGATTGTGCTGATCACTATTCGTTTTGAACATCAAATTTGAATGCTTGAATTTATTTTTGACCAGGTGAATAAATGTGCAAATTTTAAACGTGTATAATGAAGGAATGTCTAATTGTTTTCTTTGTTTGTATTAATTAGGTGTAGGTTCTTTTCGATCAAGTTTATAATTTTATTCAGTAATGTTTTCAATGGTTTCATTACTGTTTTTGGAGTTGCCCCCCAAATCGAAATCAAGTAATCTTGCGGGCCACCTGATTAGAAACACGATTTTCATGATTTGGGAGTACATATTATCAAAATGTTGGGAAAACAGAAATCTTTCTGGATGAAATAATATGCCATTATGAAGGAATTTGGAAATATAGTTATGGAAAAACAATATCTTTCAAAATGTTGAATAAGAAAAGTTAAGGTAACCTACTACTCAATTTTCAAATAGAACATGGGTGCAAAGCGAATGTTTCCCATGGCTTTCTTGACAAATTTGTTTTCATAAATTGCGGTCTAATATCATATAAATATTTTTAAATATTCAGTATCACTAATTTGGTTCGGGTTCGAAGGAATTTTTTCCTGACGTTTCGCTGGCGGAGTGGCTAGCTTCTTCAGAGGCTCATACATCTTGAGTTAGACTTCATAAAGCGTATTTATATGGATTCAGGTAGCCTGGAGTGATAATTACTCTTCTGGATTCGGAAAATCTCCATAAATATTAATTGCCGTAATTACTGGATTCGGATCAGCAATAATTGCCGCACTACCTGCAGGCATGTTATTTGTTATTTTTGATCTGCTTAAAATGGGATTCAATATTCGGTTGAGATTCACAGCTCCTTCTTTTCTGTTGAAATTATCTGTATGTTTCCTGTATCAGTCGACTATGGTATCCGTGGTTGGGGACAATGAGTTTCGCGTTTTCAAACAGAATCCTGTGGTACCCTGACTGAGTACGTGTGCCGCCACAGCTGATTTGTCAGTTTGCCCTAGTCTGCAGTTTCTTTCATATTCTTCTAAAACCTAGTTTCCATAGATCTTTTGGTGGTGTGCACGGTATGCGATAAACCTCTCTGCTGACAGTGGGTCTCAATCCAGAAAAAGTAATTATCACTCCAGGGTAGCTGAATCCATATAAGTACGCTTCACGGAGTCGTAAAACCTAGTCATCGGAGTCTAACTCAAGATGTATGAGCCTCTGAAGAAGCTAGCCACTCGCGCTAGCGAAACGTCAGGAAGAAATTCCAAAAAAACGACGGCCTTCAAACCCAATAATAGTGAAAACCTCGGCCGCGAAAGCCTTAACCATTTTGTACGGTGTATTCAATTTGAAATCCTAAACTGGGGTAGTTTCCAGTGAAACTAGGAATGCTACAAAAACTAATTCTGAATCAAGTAACTCAAAACGTTATTCATAATATTTAAACCACCGAAATTTCAAGTTGATTTACGAATATTATCATTTGATCAGTATAGTTTAGTACCTATAAATGTTTCAGCTAGTTATTTTTGTTGATGGTTGGAACTTTCATAAAATTGACACAATTATAATCTCTTGAAAATTCATTGCTCAAGTGAAATTGATATAAAAAATATTGCAATTTTGCATATAAGTACATAGTCAAAAATTTACTGATTTTATTCTATATTTCGCCAATCAACTTACCAAGAGAACTAAAATGTAATAGCATCTCATCAGACCGAAGATCCTGAGCTATCACATCGTCCGCGTAGACAGAAATTATGGCCAAACAGAGGAACAAATGGAAATAGTCGGTTAAATAATTAGCCCAACATGCTTCCCACATTCTCAATGCTACTGCTTCCGTGAATTCTCTCTTGAAACACCTGAGAAAATTAAATTCATTCATCTGTATTTTCCAACCTGAAATACTCACAGTAAAATCCACCGGTGGCAAAAAAGAAGCTCTGTGGCGTCTTTGTGTTTCTGCAGGTGCTCATAAAACTTGGGTACCATCAATCTTATCAACTCCCGCAAGTACCTCAAGCACCTATCCATATCTCTATCTGTGGGGGTGGCTACGAAAACCGCTCTTTGCATCAGACCAACGAAGCACCAAAAAGCTGCAACTTCGTCCTGTAGTTCATACAATACTGGGGACAGAAGATCGCTCATGCCTTGGGTATACCTGGATAATGTATTAATAATAAAATATTTATTTACCAGTAAGATATACAGGGTGTCAAACTCGATGGCCTATCAGAATTTCTGGAAAACGGACAAATAATTATTTCTTCGTTTCTTTCTAACGATCTTTTTTCCGCTCGACTTGCCCTTTTGAATATCACACTTATTTTTAGGACACCCTCCTCCTCTCTTTTTTCCTTCTTTCTTTTTCTTTTCTTTTTTTTTGTCTCTTTTCTCGGTTTTGTTCGCTTTTTGTTTGTTTGACTCCCTTTTTGTTTTTTCTTTTTCCTTTCGGGTCTTCTTTTTTCTCCCGTCTCGGTGGTGAGTCTTTTTTCTGAACTCCCTTTCATCCTAGATTCCTTTCGTTTTCTTTCCTTCCTTGTCGGTTTCCATCTTTTTTGTTTTTTATTTTTTTTGGTGTTGATTCTGGAACTCCTTTGATTCGACTTTGCTCCTTCGCGTGTCTTAGTTTTGTTGAAGGATGATAGAGGAATTTCTTTGGTTTGTTGAAGATAATGGAGAAAATTCTGATTTTGTGAATTTTTTTCTGGCCTGTGTCTGAGAATGCTTTTTTGTTTGGTGTGTGTCTTCTTTTTTTCCCTGTCTCTTCCCTGTTGTGTGCGGTGCCGGGGGTTTTTTGAGGGTTTTTTTTGTTTTTTTTTGGGGGAAAAAATAAAGAGTTTTATTTGGTTTTTTTTGGTGATTTTGAGGGAGGGGGGTTGGGATTTTGTTTTTTTTTTTTTTTGGGGATGGGTTTTCCCCTTGGGGGTGTTTTTTAGGTGTGGCACTGGGGTTTTGGGGGTTCGCTCTTTTGGGGATTTCTTTCCCCCCCTCCCCTTTGGCCTCTTTTTTTTTTTTTTTTCTTTCTCCTTCCTTTTTTTTTTTTTTTTCATCCATTTTTTTTTTTTTTTTTTTTTGTGTTTTTTTTTGTTTTTGTTTTTATTTCATTTTGTTCCATTCTTTTTTTTTTTTTTTTGGCTTTTGGGGGGAAACATTTTGGGTTTTTTTTTTGTTTTTGGTTTTCTTCTTTTTCCCCCTTTTTTTTTTTTTGGGCTTTTGAAGGCCCTTGGGGGGGTTTCCTTGACCAACCGGGCTTTCCACCTTTTTTTTTTTCCCCCGCTTTTTTTTTTTGCGGTTTTTGGAACCCTGGGGGGGGGGGGGGGTTATGGTGGGAGGACAGGGGGTGTTGGGTTTCTTTTCTTCTCTCTTTTCGGGCCGTCGCGCGGCTATAAACATATGAACATGGACAAAACAGATCATTTGGAAATGCATATACGTGAACCCACAGAAGACCTGGTCTGTGCGTGGGTTATTGAATTAGTGCATAGTATAAACAATTGATATAAACAATAAAGAGACAAATTGACAAGTACTAATGTTATATAACAAGATTCAAAAAGTGTCATACACAGATGTATGTATAGATTTCCAATCTTGGCATCCTGCTTAACTAAATTTTTTGTGCATTTTTTGAAAAGTGGTTATGAATTGGTTAATTTTATTACTTGAGGGAGAAATTTATAACGTTTCGGATCTAGAAATATAAAATTTCTTTGGTTGATGCTCTTTTCTGATCTCGTGATAGAGAACACGATAGTTGATTTGTATCTCATTTTGTATTTGTGTTCTACAAGTTTCATTTGGTTTCTTTAATTATATTAGTTTATAACTGATTTTAGAAAATATAACTGTCTGATATCAAAAATTTAAGATTCTTCATAAAGTTGGGATGTATCGTATTGTTTGGGTTTTTTGTACACTATTTCAATGCTATGTTTTTGGATAACCTCCAGTTTTCTTATGTGACTTTGATAAGCTGCACCCCATACTGTTATACCATATGCCAAGGGGCTTTCGATTAAGGAATAGTTTATAATCTTCAGTTCGTGTAACTTGACAATATTCACTAAAGATCTCGATTTGATGAGAATCACTCTCGATTTCTTTACTACAAAGTTAATGTGAGCATCCCATTCAAGGTTTGCATCAACATATGTCCCCAAAATATTTCAGGTTTGAAACAGACTGTCCATTTTATGATATCAGAGAAATCTAAATTCAGGTATAAATTGAATAGGATGACCCCCAAAACAGTTCCTTTCGGGACTCCATATCCAACATATCTAAAATCGCTCATAGTATATAGGACTCTTATATATAGTCCGTTTCAATACCTTCTATGCATGGAGATTCATTTGCTTTCAACGCTGTAATAATACTGACGATTTCCTCCACTGATGTTTCTTCAAGATATCATATAATTATAATGATAGGTATTTTCGTGAAGTTCAGTTGAAGACTATGCATGAATCTATTCAAAAACCAAGAAACACCTAACAATCAATTATTTACGGAAGGAAGGTTTGGAATTTCCGCTGAAACTACAGAATGGTGAGAAAACAGAGAGAATTTCTACTATGATTCCATTTTGTGAAATGTACGAGAGATTCATCAATTAAAACAGTGATACGTAAGTATAATCAATATGTATTTGGGATGGTCCATTTCAGTAGATCAAAAGTATAATTGAATTTACCCCAATCCTGGATTGTAAACGGCATAATTGAGCAGAATATTCTTCATTATTGCAAGATTTGGATTATTGTCTCCGGCGAAAAATGGATTTCCTCTGTCTGTTCTTATCACATCCTTCTCAACAACGCTCTGGATTCTTCTTCTGAAATGATTCAGCTGATTTTCGTTGAGGTCGAACCGTCTTCTACTTATTTCTTCATATTCCTGCAAAAGGAAACGACATTTTTTGAATTCCAGAATAAAGGTGAAAACATTATTTTTGGAAACTACTTCATGTTGACCTGAGCTGAACAAGATATTACTAGATGCAACAGAATATTTTAAGAAAGTTCATAAACGAGGAGTGTAGAGAAAATTGAAAATATCATTTCACAATGTTATTTTGGCCAAAATTCTCAACTGTTATGATCACAAAATAGAAAAAGTACACTTTACATTTCTCCTAACTTCGGCAATTTGCTCCCTCTCTTCGTAAGTACTCTGGTATGGATAAACGTGCAGTAGAAACGGCCAAACTTCCTTTCTGATATCTCTGTCCATGCCAGAAAAAAATACGTTCTTCCTTAGAGTCAGGTCATCTTCCAGCTGCCCAGATTCATTGAATAAACTTCTGAATACATCTTCAGTCAACTTAGGCACCTGTCCTTCTTCTGGGTGCAGCTCCAAAACTGACACTTCGGGCCTGCACACCATGAAGTGGCGATACGGAAGATTTTCCTCAATGCCTGTAGATTCAAAATGGGTATTTATCGATCAGAAATTTTCACCGGGGAGCTCACCTTTCGCATATTTAATACTATGTAATAAGGAATGCCACTGGTGCAAGACTTGAGCTAGATGGTCCAACCCACCATGGTGAAAATGTAATATTTTATATTGGGATTCGCGAGAAGCGACTACCAATTGTCCACAGGTGCAGCTGTTATCATTAAAAAACAATCGAAGTGATCTGAAACAAAAGCTCTTTATGAGTATCGATGTCGTTTTTTTCGAAACGTTTCGAATTGAAATTCGTTGAGAACTTTTAAATAGGGTTACATTTAACGACGAAGGTAGTAAAGATAAAATTTATTTAAATTCCAAGCCAACTATTGCTGAATTCATGTCAGGCCAATGGGGAAGCACGACTGCATGTGCCTAACGAGTATTTTGCAGGTTATGTTTTATTTTTATTTTAATGAATATTTTCAAAAGATACTTAAGAATCATAAGGATGTTTTCTCCAACCGATAGATATGGATGTTTGTCTGTACCAGAACTGAAAAGTTTGTTGAGGGAACGTGGTGGACCCCTCAAAGAAAAAAAAAAGGTCTGAGTGAAAGGTGAAAAATTCAAACTGATTACAGAGGTGTTTCGTTAAAAATCATCATAATAACCATCTACTACCCCTGCTGCGTTCTTTTGTAAGTGACTGGAGCATAATCTAGAATGTTCAGAAGCCTGAAAGCTCTTTCTTTTCAGGGCTACTTCCCACTGCTTTTAAGTTTTGTTTCTTTCGGAAATAAATGCGTATCTACATTTTTACATCCGAATGCACTACATAAGACCATTTTATGTCGATTTCAAATCTTCATATTCTTAATTATTACAAAGAAGGGACGTTTAATGTTTTGAATTGTTGTCATTTGACTTGAGAGGCTGTCAAAGGTACATGCAGTGGTGGCGCTCCTAGTGGTAGAGTTTTGCAGCCGTCATCCCCATATGTGATCCTTTCAAGAGATGACACGTATCTCATTCTTGATCGGATGAGTGAAGAAAAGCTGGGTTATGAAAAAATATTCATTACCTCTTTGAAATCTTATATCGCAATAGGGCTCCGAAAATCACGATATCTTTTTTCTAGTACACTGGGATTTCCCTTGCAAATCCTCGAAGGAAATATTATTAATCTAGTCGAAATAACAATCATTGGGCTTAGCTAAATAACTAGATGAATTTAGATTAACTAGTATCACATTCCACCTTTTCTCTTCGTAGGTTTTTGGGTTGACATCCTACTATAGTGGTGCAACAAAAGGAGGCAGAATATAGTCTCTTTCCAGCTTGGAAGGGACATAACTCATGAAATATGAGAGAATCACATTCCACCTTTTCTCTTCGTAGGTTTTTGGGTTGACATCCTACTATAGTGGTGCAACAAAAGAAGGCAGAATATAGTCTCTTTCCAGCTTGGAAGGGACATAACTCATGAAATATGCGAGACCACTGTGTTTTCAGAAAGCTCTGCTCTAGTGGCAGGATAACAGACTTCTATTATATTGATTATCAACCGAAAATGATGCCCAAATCAAATTTATTCATAAAAAAAAACTTTCAAGAACATTTTCTTTATTTTCGAAGGCTTGATATAAATAAATAAATGATGACATACGTTATGTTGTACTGTAAGTATTTCTTTCGATATAACAGCTCGTAAAAGTATCTATTATGTTTTTCTGTGTTGAAATATTTTTCTATTGCCTCTTGAATTTTGTGTGCACCATAAAAAACTCAGTTCCCCAAGAAAGTTATAATATTTCGGTTATACTCGTATTTGAAATATCCTGAACAATTGTTCAAATCATTTGTATCTGTTTGTTTCGATATTATTCTACATGTAACATAATTATTACGCACTAATGAGTAATGAGTTACTATCATTGTCTTGCTCTCAGAATAAAACGATATCCCGAACACATCAAAATGATAAAAACTAGATCAGTCGAGATCAAACTTCTGCTAGTGAGGTTGAGTTGAAACTTAGGTAAGGAAAAGCATGTACCAATCTTACTTTGACCAAAATCTCCAATTCGGTGAGTGATAAACAATGGATAAAAAAAGTGGACCACATTTGTCACTTTGTAACCGCAATGAAGATAAAATTACCTCATTTGGCTCAAATCGACGCTAAACCTCCTACATTTATGCACCTGCTTGGGATGCGATATCGGGGAGCTCGTAACACTATCTGGAAATGAGAGATTGTGCTGCTGCATTAGATATTCCGGTGTGGTGACCCAGTTCACCTGGTTGTCGCATGATGTTACAGATTCAGATCTGAAATCAATAATTCATTCATTTCATCACGGATAACATGTATAGGCATGGAATTTCAATGACCTTGATAACTTTCCAAAAAAATTCCTCGAATCAAAACCAAAATGAGCTCTATTATCGGAAGAATATAATTCTTAATAATTAAACAAAAGCTGTATACAAATAATCACAGTTGAAAAAATCAGTAACACACGATTCAAGTAAGGATTATATAAAAAATTTTAATTTTTACTGCCCTCAGTTTTGAATAATGAAAATTTCACACCTCCAATTATCAACCAATAAGATGCCTCAATTTTGGTTAGTTACCTTGGCAACTAAAAGAATTTCTGGAAATTTTTTCAAGGCGCCACGATATTCAAGTGGAATTATTTTCACAGTTCAAAAAATAAACATATGATCCAATACCCTCAAATAATGTATATATACCTGTGAATGATGCGAAATACATTTCTACTAAGTTTAGTGATCAAAAAATTATGAAAGGGCGATATTCTGAATTATTACAGATCTGTGTTCTAGCACTTAGTGTAACTGAAGGATTTTTTTCGAATTGCGTCATGTTACTTGTAATATATTTGAATATATTTCTACCACCTTAAGTTAAACAAAATGACAAAAGGGCCATAGACTTGGTACCCATCTAAGTTTTAGCATTTGGTTTAATAGAAGTTGGTAATTTTTTCTATCGAAATGTGGTGGGTATACCTTCATGATTTTTTCGATCTAGTAATTACTAAGACAAAACCGGTTAAACAAAAATGACAAATCAACATATGTCAAAAACGGCAATACCCTGACCAACTTGACAATCGGAGAAATTAATTTAAAATGTCAGGTTGGATTAATGATTTCATTCCAATTTATGGTGTGAAATTTGTTTACCGAATACCACGCAAGCTTAAATTATTCTTGGAAATTTTCTCTTGGGCACAAATATTTTTTTTAAATTATCTCCCTTGTAGCTTCGAATAATTTTCAAAAAATTCGTGCCCTCTAAAAAATTTCCGGAAATAATTCAAGCTCTTGTGATATCAAAAGCTAATATTTATCCACCCAAAAATTGGTGTAGTCATCATAAATTATACCCTATGTTGTTAACAATCGTTTGAGCGTGGAAGATATAGGGATAGTAATATCTCTGATGATTAACATTAGTAGCGCTACAGGAATAGATTCACAAATAATAAAAGAAACTTCGTTTGAACAACTCTGCACACATTATATTGATGAAAATGGCGTAGGTACTAGTTACAAAATTGTACGTCGATTTTTCATATCCAAAAATGAATAGGTATTCCATTTAAGACAAATAGTGACATGTTTTTTGATATTCAGAAGTGACTAGAATATCTATAATATGGAAAAAATGGTTGATTCTGTCCTCGATCCCATTGCTTGACAAAGAAGGACATAATATTTTTTACCACGACGAAGGATAACTACCTTTATAGATATAAATATGTCTCTCTCTACTTCTAGTGCATTGAGTCATTTTTATTGCTTTGTTCTTGCCCCAAATGTATCACGGTCATGTCGATAATTAAATGTGATGGTACAATGGAAAAATAAAATAATGAGTGTGTTAATCATTCACCTAGATACCTTATCGTGTAGCATATGTTTTGAATGCCTAATGAAGATAACAAGATAAATTCCAATGTTCAAATTAAGAGATATACAACTACTGGGATTGGGATGGTCCTCGCGTTTTTACTCGAGGGCAAAAGATTCTGTTCCTCTTCTAGAAGTCCATCATTGTCCATCCTCTTCACTTCCACGATGGATGAAGAATCGCAGAACAAATAGTCGTTTCTGGACATGGAAGTAAAATGGACCAAATATTTTTGGGAAACCGACTCTTACTGGACAATTATCAAATCACTATCTATCCACGAAGAAAGAAAACACCAAGACCTTTATAGACCAAGAGCCCGTGTCACTATTTTTGGTAGTGATAAGTTTACGCCCATCGACCACTGAAACTTGTATTATCGATGTCGACGATGCTACAGAGATTCTCGCCATACATGATTTCCGGGGCGAAGTGAGGGTTGGGAGCTGACCGATCTGTATAAAAAAATTGAGCAGAATTTGTCGTAAGTTTACGACTGAGAACATTAGGAAAGCAAAGATTTCAGGAAAATAATCCGACGCTCGCTTATTGTCAGTCGCCTACATCGTGGCGTTCACCCGCTACAACCCTCGAAATATGTATAAAAAAAACAACAACAAAGAAAAACCAGTTTACAACTGACAATGGGGCAGATCTTACCATTAGCATTTTAATGACACAAATTTCGCAGGCCAGCCTTATTCAATGGGGCGGAAGGGCGCTGGGCCCACCTGTTTCGGAAAAATTTCGAAGTTATTTTTTATGATAAGCTCACGACTGATTCCTTCACAATAATGTTCAATTTCAAATGTCCAATTGAAAAATGCAATCAACAGTCATCAAACAAGGGGTGCAAATATTGCCGTTCGTAAAAACAAGTTACTGGAATAGCGCTCTATAAAGTTTGGCTACATTTTTATCATAAAAATCATATGTTTGTGACTGACAATCAAACATTAAGCTACAACGTAAGTACGTGAATATAAAAACACCTTTCTCAGCTGTTTATTGTATGGATGAAGCTCACTTGGTAGCTAAACTGACAAGTTTCTTGCATTTGCGAAGTGCAGGTATAATATGACAATTATTGAAACATCGGCTCTAAATTTTTCAAAACAGTAGTTTGACGACTGACGCTTCGAAATATACCTGAAGTGGACTCTGCTAAATCGATCAATTCACTTGTCAGTCATCTCATGTATCGGTGGAATATTGTCAGTCAACAAATGCAGCGTCGCGCGCGAAGCACCCTGATCTATATATTCAGAGATTTCTTGCAATTTCCGAATGTCCGTACCCTCTATGAAATGTTTATGAGTGACAATCATAAATGTAGTAACAACGTAAGCATGTGAATGTGAATATACGTCTCTCAGTTGTTCTTAGTATGAATGAAGCCTTGTCAATCGCTAAAATAGGACGCATGCCACAACATCATATAGTATATTGTACAAAGAACATGGAATTATAATCATTTCATACTGTCGCAAAAATTATAATCTGGGAAATTTGTGGTATAAATGTACGCTTCAGTTTTTTGTTGTTAGCGCTATTCCGTTGTTATCATTTTTTTCGCATTCGATATCGTTACTTCTGATGATTTAATCAAGCATTATTTTGGTTTTAGTTGTGCGAGATCGTTTTCGAATCGATTTTACATGAAAGTGATTCGCCCTATCCAAATTTAACAAGAATACATTTTATGTAGAAAACTGTAGAATTCAATAATCTGCGATCGTAACCTCAAAAAAAATACATGCGAAAAAAAGTTGGGGTTTGACCCACCCCTGAATGGAATCTTGAAAGGAATGTTAATACTTTTCAGCCGTGATAAAAAGGATTATCAACTCTAGGAATTCAATTTTTTTGTAAAGTACCGTTTCGGAGATTTCAGATTAAAACCATCCCGAAAGTTGCACATTCAAATGGCTGTAGCTCATTTAGGTAGAATTTTAACATATTGGGCCTTCATCTTGGGCACGCCTTTAAATGGCCATAACTCCCTAAGGGACGGGACCATTTCTGGACACATGTTTGTGTGTGAACTTTCTCAACTCTTCCTGTAGTTGAAGATTATCTATGTAATTTCAGGACACCCTTTATACATATATACAATGCTTGAAGCGCATTTCCTCTGAAATGACGCATGTTTTCAATTTTTATCGGGCCTTTGCCACACTTTACATGATTATAGGTGACAGGTTCTTGATGAAGGTACTACAACTAACGTCGTGTGAATTTTTTGAGCATAAACTTATAATATTGAAGTATACCTGAATATTTTTGCACCTTTTCAAGGACCCAGTTTCTTTTTGCCACGTGGTACTTGACTGACGGTAATAGATTCTCGATTTATGCATAATAGATTACTTGCCCCCAAATTTTAAAATGTAAGCTTATCATAAAAAAATACTTAAAAATTCTTCCGAAACAGGTGGGACCAGCGCCCTTCCGCCCCATTGAATAAGGCTGGCCTGCGAAATTTGTGTCATTGAAATGCTAATGGTAAGACCTGCCCCATTGTCAGTTGTAAACTGGTTTTTCTTTGTTGTTGTTTTTTTTTATACATATTTCGAGGGTTGTAGCGGGTGAACGCCACGATGTAGGCGACTGACAATAAGCAAGCGTCGGATTATTTTCCTGAAATCTTTGCTTTCCCAATGTTCTCAGTCGTAAACTTACGACAAATTTTGCTCAATTTTTTTATACAGATCGGTCAGCCCCCTACCCTAACTTCGCCCCGGAAATCATGTATGGCGAGAATCTCTGTAGCATCGTCGACATCGATATTACAAGTTTCAGTGGCCGATGGTCGTGAACTTATCACTACCAAAAATAGTGACACGGGCTCTTGGTCTATTACCAACTGTGCAGTTAGTCTCTAAAACGGCAAGGATAACCTTCACAATGATCTGAACGCCATAAGAAAGGATCTCAACAGAATGTCTTTTCGAAGAAATTAATGGATCACATATAAGACTACATGAATTAAAAAACCTCAAGAAGAGACAGCAGAACGACTAGAAAGGAATGGCGGAGGATATCAAGAGAGTCGTTAAACATACGACGTCAAAGTCAAAACAAACAATAACTCCAAGACTGTGTTTAGCAGACACCGTGTGAGTGCGGCAAGTATTACAATCTGCGAAACCAAAAGGCCATTGGAAGGGAAATGGGTGAACACAAAACGAGGTGAAGTCACCAGGAAAAGCAGAGCACATTTGGACAAACCAATACAACATCAAATGATCCGAATCTGATATCACCCAGAAGAAAATACGAAAATCTGCCTACATTGTGAACAACGACGTATTCATTCAATCTAATGCAACCAAGTAAATATTCAGAACATTGTTTATATCTCAATTAGGCATTCCAGATCAGGTTATGTCTGGGGGGCAAATACCAGATTTTAACACAGTCGACATACTTATAAAGAATTCAGGAGGGACCTAACGAAAGATTCCTGGGGGGCAGATTGCCGCCGATTGGTTCATTTCGGTTTATTTGACATTTTTGACAAGTATCTTGGATGCCTAATATATCGTTTTGAAATGGAACGAATCCAAGGGGGACTTCGGAGCCCTGGGATTTAAAAACGAATGAAAATTTCAAAATATCAAATGGCATAAACAATTGAAATCAGAATGTACATGAACAAGGAAAATAATTTGAAACGTATGATTTCATCTAGGACCGAGACAAACTTGATAGGCGTTTTAGCACGTCTGGGACATTTTTTGGCTGATAATTCAGCAATCAACTACTAGATGAATTTTATAACTATGCATGAGTAGTATTATGGATGCAATTCGAATTCAAATAGTCACTAATGATACCAATCCTATGGGGTCAGAAATTCCCTTTATGGAAGAAAGACTTTTTGGCAACATCATGACTCACCTAAGTGATAACTAACCATGAAAACAGTGTATGGTCAAATCGCAACCCAGCCAAATAATATTATTTTGTGGGTGTCGGTGATTTATAAAAAAAACTGATTCGGAATGTTTTCGATGTGCTGATTTCAAAAATGTCTGGCATTTTCTCGTAGCAAGTCTAGTTCTACAGATACAGGCCCAATCAATTTGAGTTCTGAAAACATGTAAAAGTTATGAAATAGTGATATCTTTGCAGGTCGAATCCAAAATTTCTCGCATAGAATTGGCATTTCATCATTTCAGTTACTCGTTATTGCCCATGATTGAAAAAGACGACCTTTCTATACAGAAATTAAGTATGAAGAACGTCAGTGGGTGATATGTGTCGATTTGATAAGGGTAAACTTTCTCCTTGGACAGCAGAGAGGATATACAAAATATCCCTGTTTTTATGTCTTCGGGATAGCAGAGTACAAAATCAGCACTGGGTTATCAGAAATTGGCATTTGAGAAATGTCATGATTCAAGGACAACATAACGTAATTAACGAACCTTTGTTTGCTAGAGATAAAATCATATTGCCACCCCTGCATATCAAGTTGGGACTTATGAAGCAATTTGTAAAGGCTCTAGATCAAGATGGACTTTGTTTCAATTACTTGTCGCGTAAGTTTCCTGGAACTAGCACACAAAAACTGAAAGCCGGAATATTTGCTCACATGTAAGGTAGCTTATTAAAGATCCACAATTTACAACATCAATGAACGAGATTTAATCCAATACATGGTGTTCATTTGTTAAAATAGTACAGAATTTTCTTGGAAATTATAAGGAAGAGAATTACATACATACAATCAGTGAAAATATGCTTTCCAACTTTGTTCTAACATAAGCATGAAAATTCACTACCGCCACAGCCACTTAGATCGGTTTTTCCAGAAAACCTAAGTGATTTAAGTGACAAAAGATTTCATCACGACATTAAAATTATGAAAATTCGTTATCAAGGAAGATGAAATTGCGACATGATGGCCGACTACTGTTGGAGTCTTCAGCGAGATTGTTCTGGTGACCGGCATGCCAGAAAGTATAAAAGAAAATTCTTGAGTGATAAGTGATGAATGTTATTCATGCATATCCCTGCTTTTTCATGTCTATATGTAATAAAGATAATTACCTTAGATATATGTTTGTTTTTTAATGGTAGAACCGTAGGAGTAAATAATAAAATAGTAATATTATAAAATGTATATAGATTAAAAAATAAGGTTAGTTTATTCATAAAAACACCAATATTACGTATCTCAAAAGCTATATCTGATATACCAAATCTGACATTTATTTGGATTCTGCGCTCGCAAACTACCTAAAAACAACTAAAAAATTGCAGGCACCAAATTGGCTGTTGGGTTGTAATCAGTGTGATGTTGGTTTCATTATAAGTAATTTCGAAACACATTACCAAAAATAGACAAATTTGATAGGACGATTCTTTGACCAAAATATTTTCCCTGAAATAATTAAATTATTATGGCTAGGAAATTTTGACATTCCAGGCAGGAAAAGTCGAGGTTTCCTTACTTTTTCCTACCTGGTAAACAATATACCATAGTTTTACGCTCTTTTCCCCACACCATGAAAATTTGGATCGATATAACAGATCATAACTCAAAAATTGATTAATCATAACTTCAAGACGAAATTTGTTTCATAATTTTCCTTTTTTTTTCTCATTCATATTTGTTTGATTCCACTTTTATTCATTTTTCCTTTTAAATGAATTTCCAGTTACGATAATTCCAATTTTTTATTTGATTTTCCTTTCTCTGAATGATTCATCGCGATATTTTTATCTAATTCCTTCATCATCATTGATTGAGTTTTTGATTACCTGTTCATTACAATGTTCGTGTTTGCTTCATTTTAGTTTGTCCACTCAATAAGTTTTCGAGAGTATTTTTCTCGAAATGTAAAACAGTTCTTTTTTCATCCAAAAATATTCATAGTGTGGCCAGTAAAGTTTATATCATCATATGAATATCTTTATTCAAAATTTGACTTTGGCATCAGTTTCCATAATGTCACGTGAATCGTATTATTTGTCAAGAAAAAAATTCAGGAAAATTCCATAAGTGGGACTATCTCCCAATATACCGAAAAAAGGTAAGAGAAAATATTTTTTTTAATGCAATTTTCAATACACATGTAAAATTACAGTTACACAAGATAATTATGAGCTTTTAATTTTAAATTAGTTCAGCTTTCATATCCGAATTGTTTCAATATAAAGTTTGACTTCAATTGAACTATCTTATCAATTTACCTTTAAACGAAAACAACCTTATCGAAAATATAGTTTTTAGGGTCAAAAATCACAATTCCTTCTAGCAAGAGGTCAAGGATATTCCTCATCAGAACCTGAATTAAAACCATTTTTGACCTAAACTTTGGGTGCTAGTTAATGATTAACATAAATAGTGGAAATCTCACCTTGAAAAATCGAAATGATCAAGTGGATCCTTGACGCTGTCTGGAGTTTGAACGATTTCGATTTCAGGACTAGATATGTCGACACTGATACTGATGCCATGTTTCTCGCTCTCATCGGAACTGATAGACTCCGACATTTCCAACCTATCCTTCTCATCATAATTCAAAAAAGGATTCGTGTTCTTTAGTTCGGCACTCTGCCGTCTCTCTATATACTCGTTCGAATCGTTGGAAGTCAGACTTTCCACGCTGGACCGCTTGTGGCTGCGTTTCAGGGGACTGCCGACTATGAGATTCGTATTTTTCGTGATGGTCGAGTTCGGAATCCAGGTGAGGAACAAGGTGGGTCTTCTGGACTCGTTGTACTGGTCGACGAAGACTTTGGTGGTGATCGTCAGGTAGCCGGGATGATGCAGGACGTCTGTGTCGTTGCGAGTGGTGACAGGGGGGTGAACACAGACGTTGTTCTTGCAGAACAAGATCTCGTTGTCGTCGTAGTGGAAATAGTGCGAATCATCCTCTGGGCCCAGGATGTACGTGGACGCTCGACGGATGATGTCTTTCAACGGCATTATTTTACGACCTCTAGGAACTGAAACAAATGACTATTATAATAAAAAATGTTTAGGGGAGACTCAGATGTCATAACGGCAAATTTAGTGAAATTTATTTAATATTCTTAAGAAATTCATTCATATGGGATCATCGCCAGGAAGTCTAGCCTGTAAGATCACACGGGAAAGTTTTATATCCTCACCAGAAATTGTTCTTCAGGTGATTCATAAATAACCTAACCTTACATCACTGTGATCCTCCAGAATGAACTAGAATACCTTGCATTTATTTTTTCATGTAAGTAAATTTTTTAATAGGTATCTTCATTTTTTTCGGAAATATTTGTGTTTCAACCAAATATAACATGCCATATCCAATTGGGTTGGGTTGATCTGAAATTTGGTGAAGATGACTCTTTTCAAATTATGAGAAGGTATCTCGAATTTTATTTCATATTAAATTAAAGATCATGCTCGCTGGTAAATTGAAAATTGGTATATGTATACTAAGATTAAGATTAAAATATGGGGCTTATGTGCTGAACAGCCTACTACACCGCGACCTTTGCAGGTCTATTGTGCGTGCCCTCATGTATGTAAGAGTTCCTTGTCAAGACCCGTCCTTGTAACTAGACTCCATAGGCCAGACCTTAAGTTCTCCATATATTGAGAGGGTTGCGGTTTTCCTCCCCTAACGTTGCAAACCTTAGCCTTGACAGACCTTCGCAGTAGCACAGTATGTGTGCTGAGGTTTCCTCGTCCTGTTGGCAGAACCTGCATAAGGTTGTGTCTGCCAGTCCGATGTTGTTCATATGTTTGTTGAGTCTACAGTGTCCTGTTAATAGCCCAACCAGAATTCTAGTTGAATGCCTATTTTGACTTAGTAGGTACTCCGTGAATTTTGGCGATGGTTCTTTAATGAACTCTTTGGCATGTCTCATACCCGGCGTCTTATTCCACCATTTTTGAGATTGTTTTTCCTTCCAGGTGCTGTTACAAGTTTTTCGCAGCGCTTTTGCTATACCACAAAAGGGTTCTGGGCCAATGAGGGCGCATCGTGCTCCTTCTCGTGCTAATGAATCAGCCTCTTCGTTGCCCTTGTATCCTGTATGGCCTGGTACCCAAGCTGAAGACAGTCTGTTTTGACTGCCTAGCTCTTGTAGCTTTTCTAGGCAGTTCCAGACCAGTTTGGAGTTAACCTGCATGGAGCTAATTGCTTTTATAGCTGCTTGACTATCAGAGTATATAGCAATGGTCTTTTCCTTAAACTCTTGCCTCAATAACTCTTCTGCGCAGTGGCGTATTGCTGCAGTTTCTGCCTGGAATATCGACACTTTTTTACCTAAGCTTAGTGGGACTTTTGTCTTTGGTTTGACTATATAGGTTTCTGCTCCTACACCTTCCTCGGTTTTTGAGCCGTCTGTGTAGCAGGCAATTTCTGCATTGATTGGAGGTCCTCCCTTCCATGCCTCTCTGCCTACTATAATATAAATAATTAATTATGAATACTAACTTGATAATATTTTTTCGAAGCCAATGAAATTGTGTTGAGAGTTTACTCAAGCAAAAAATAGTGACATATGATGAACAAAAATAGTCCAATGCATTTATCTCATTTTTATTCGGATACCTAACTTTAAGACTGAAGGTTTTAATAATAATTTATTTGTAAATGGTATCTCACCCAATATTCCACAACTGTTTCATTGGAAATGAAGGAATCAAATCGTACACAACAAAACTATGTTTACTCATCGTCTCAAAAAGGCATATGTGTATTATAAAGCAAGCGGTAGCCACATGAGAAATGAAATATAAAGTACACGGAAGATTCATGCCTGGAGAGAATCCATTGATTTTGTAAAATACTATATGAACAGCTTTTCATTCCAGACTGGGAGAACTAAGCTGTGGCGGGTAGTCAAAGTAGTTATATTTCGTGTTTATATAGTTATTGGGTGGCAATCTAAACTAAAATGATTTTTGTATTGAGATGCAGTGTTTAAAAAACCCTTACGGAACTTTATTGAATATTCTCAGAAACTATCCGAAATATATCGATAACCCAATTTCAATATTATTCCAAAAATAAATCTTTCAAAGTATGTCACTAACGAAATGAAAATATCACAAAAAGCCATTTCTTCCAAATTGTTCTGAAATTGTTCGTTTTCGTTAACCAGCTGACGAACGTCAATCCTCAGGAGTCGAAACTTGGGCGAGCAGTGGATCAACGAGGCCTTACCTTTTAACGTGCGATTACCAAGCGCGGTGGCCCGGCGGGGAATCGAGCTCCGGTCTTCCACTTGAAAGGCGAATGTGCTAACCCCTACAGTACCGAGAACCATTCTATACCCTCCGTTGGAGAAAATATTACAAAAGTTATGAGAATTTTATGCCATAAAAACATGAAATTTTACTCAAAGCACCCAAGGCATCAATTCTCCAGTCTTATCCAATCAAATTGTAGATAAAGCATGAGAATTTATGTTCCAAAATTCTCATTAATTTTGTTTCGGAGATCGCTTAGAAAAACTACCAGACCATAACACTCTTTTAGGGAATCAAATGAACCGGCATGAATCATGTTCAAAACGATGCTGTGATATGAAACAGAAACTTCTAACACTTTACCATCACTTTTACCGGTACAAATGACTATATACATGGGAAAAATAAATTCTCCATCCCAAAACAAAAAGTTACCTCCAAATATAGTCATTATATTGAATCTAATCACGAAGGACAAGTGTCGTAGTCCAGTATAGTCTTTCAACGACACTGGCTTCTTCTAATCACGAAGGAGCTAGTGTTTTTGGAAACTATCATCCTAAAGAAAGTCGTATGAGAATATTTAGCCGTAAATTCGTATTATGGGTGGAAAATCCAGTTTTCCCCTACACAAAGTCAATTATATCACTGAAAACTAACGGCATATCGCTAGAAGTTATCGATTCATAAAGCAGCATCGTTCTAAACATGATTCATGCTAGGTCCTATGTCCCTTTGAACAATTACTAGCGACCCACGGATAGAAAAAAGGTACTGTGATTTATCTCTAAGAGATAGAAATATACCATCGCGGACTTCTCTGTAGACCTTTTCTAAGGTCTGCAATACTGTAAATACATATTTTGATCTATCACGTAGGGTTCAGCCAGCGTTTAATGTGTTTATTTACGATATCACATTAGAAACCTCTAAAATTATATCAGTGTTTCTTATATTATGCATGTTTTATACACATAAACCTTCATCTTGAATCACTCTATTTAAAAAAAACACATAAAAATCCTTTGCGTATTTTTGAAGATCTAAGCATACATAGCGGCAGACAGATAGCGGGAAGCGAGGTTTTATACTAAGTAGTGACTATAGGCTGCAGTTTATTAATTCATTAATTCATGCCAGCCAACTTAACTTGTATTTGATTCAACTTGGTAACTCAAAAAGTTCCATGTTTGAGATCAAATGGAAGCATTCATGCATCATATTTAGCAAGCTATCGACTTTTTTTCCAAGAATTTGTCACCTGTCAAATTCAGTATCGCATATCTTCGCTATTCAATTTTGGGAGGTGTTGCATGAATGCCCTTTTTTTTAAAATAACTTTCTGAGATAAGTTGAATACAAGTTAAGTTGGATTCGCCTTTACAATAAGTAAAAATATCGTAGGAAACGATATGGGTATGTTAAATATTATTGATTAGAGATCAGCAAGGCTTTCAGCAGCAATAGTAATTTGCGAGGAATCACACAAACATTCTTCGCAAACCCGTTTTATCTCCCTCAACTCTTCATCCGTAGCATAAAAAAATATTCCATTGAAAAGGAAGTAGTATAACATTGAATAAAACCGACTTACATTGGAATTATCTACATAGCTCCGCCTCGAAGGTTCACTCTCTCCGAAATAAAAAATTCTTGATGATATAGCTGTTTCGTATTGTGTTGTAAACAATTTTATAATACGCAATATTCGCTTGACTTCAATATCTATGCCCCATTATGCAGAGACGATAAAGTATTATCAAACTAACGACGGGAGTGACCGAAATACTACAAGTTATCTGCATATGAATTTTTAATGCTGACTCGGAAGAATGAGGTCGTTAGTCCATGTTTTATCGACAATAAGACTGAAAGTGGGCGGAAATGTGCACATGCTTACAAACTATTGTTTGGAAGTGGTTGGGTTTTCTCTCTCCTGAAAATGAAAAATATAAACCTTTAATTCTTATGTTTGATTCATTTGCAATATTGTAAAGAAGCAAAATTTTACCGAAATAAGGATATTTTGAGAATTCAATACTTTTTCTTCTTCATTTCCAGGGGAGAGCAAAAATGGACTGAAAAACATATATTCCCAAATGGTGTTTTCAGTCTCGTTTAATGATGAACTTTGGATGTGTATATTAACTAGTAAAAATTATTCAATAACCAAATATTTACGTTTTTTTTTGCCATCATTCCTAGAAAATGTATCCCAAGATGTATATTCAGCATTGATATTTGGAATGTCACCATTTGAGAGTAAACAATTTCTGCAATTACTGTCGCTCTTTAGGAAAGATAAATTATTTTTTTGATTTTTCACTTCCAAATGGTAATCTTGTGGGATGACGTTTCATTAATCCTGAACTAAAATTGGTCGAAAATATATGTTGGAGATAAGAGTACAATGACAGAAATGTTTACGAGTTGAGAGTGGATCAATTTATCATGTAAATGGATTAAAAACTTCACTCTGGCATACATGTTTTCCAATGCATGGATATCCTATATATATATATAGGCCACTAACTTGGACTTTCACTTAAAATTAATAATTGACTCCTTTAGGAAACAAACTGGACTCGGAATGAACTTCTCTTAGACCTCCTGGACGTTACCTAGAGCTCTGCTATAGCCTTATACTGAAATCATGGACATAATTGGACATGAACTGGACCTGAACTGGATGTATGAAAAAAATCCATGCGCAAGCATCAAACCAACGATTCTGCAGATCAACTACCCCACGGAAACGGAAACTCTGAGTATAGATATATGTTATTTAGAGCTGAGACAGATACGAATTCGAAAAATTCATTCAAAAACGGTAGGGGCATGACAAAACACACAAAAGTGTACCACAACCAATGATGATGAAGGACATCCCACCAAAGTCCACTTCATGTACTAAACGGATATCCAACATTTGATCGGTAAGAATCAGTCATTACAGTAACGGTGATATCCTTGTAACGTCATTTTGATGTACAATGATCTCCAAAATTTGCTCAGCGAAAAGAACATCCAACGTATGTTAATTTAATCCCCCTTTCCTTACGGAGTAGTATTGGAATTTGATGGATATCCATTGAATGTCCTCCGTCTACTTGTTCTATTCAGGTTGGATTTCCACAGATCCGATGATCTGTCTGATCGGTGCAATATTCAGATGTCAGGATTAACTATTCCTACAAAGTCAAGTTTTTCGATGCTAGGAAAACCCATGTTGAATTGAACGCTAAAGGTTCTTCCCAGAAGTTTGGATTCCTATTTCGTGCGAAGAAACAAGTAACTTCTCGTCAGCTTCTATATAGTGATCTACAAAGCACAGATACGGCCAGTCTTAGAGTAAAGTTCTCATGTGTGAGGCTAATTACCAAAAAAAAACATTGAAATTTCTTTCAGAGAGAAGGATTCAGTCTTGATGATTCTTCGCTCACGAACTAGCTCAATTCATTGGAACATCGTAGAAGGGTCGGAGACTTATCTCTCTTCTATAGATATTTTTACGGTCGGTGCTCTTCTGAATTGTCATTCGTTCCACTCTTGGCAGTATCAACACGGATGACACGACGAGTGCAGAATTATCACCTTTCTGTTGTGAGCTTGGAGAACTGCCGAACCTCTGTTGCTCAGGGATATGTTTTCAATAGAGCAGCTGAACTTTGGAACCTCTTGCCAAGGGCGGTTTTTTTCTGAGGTTTACAAACTTGAAAAATTAAAGTTGATGTTAATTCATATCTCCTGTCCCTTAGTGACTAACTGATTTTTGTTTTAGTTTTCAGTTATATTTGTGAAAAATCATGATCTACTTTGAAAATTTAAAACTTGTATTTTCGAAAAGTATTCAAAAAACATTTTTTGAGATTGTAACCAATTTTTGAGTATTTTTGTTCATCATTAAATTGACAGTCTTATTTATCCTTTCTCGATTACACAATCATTTATCTCTTAAATATAAACAGGTATTACCTGGTTTCAAAAGCGATTATTTTAAGTATTTGCCTCTCTTTATCTTTGCCTTCTCATTTGTAAACAAAAATGAACATTTCTACGAAAACATGTCTATTTCACTATTCACTAATTATATATACCTCAATTGATTTAATAACATTGAAAATTTTGTTTCAACTTTCTATAGATAACAAACATCGAGATATGACTCCCTAGACATTCTGTATGTACAATGTATAAAAAAATTCGTATATATTGAGATAACCTGATTCTCAATTGAACTATCGTTTTTAATCATGAATGGTCATGGTAGAGTAGAATCCATTAATAAGCAATATAAAAAGCTATCACGTCAGTATAAGATGATAAAAACTGAAATATTTCAAATTATATTTCTAATCAGTAAGTAGTCAGTATATATTTTCCAGATATGTTCAAAAATGGCATGAAAGTACAAAAATCCCATTTTCTCATTGTATCTGAATATTTTTCAGTCCCATCTCCTCCAAATAGTAAAGAAAAGAGATTCTTCAGCAGAGAAAGGAAGCAAAGGAAATGTGTTTTCTCACCAAAAAGAAATTTCACAGGAGAATCAAATATTTGCTATTGTCCTCATTTTCACAAAAAAGCGAAATATTCTTTCCACCACATTTACAGCAATCATTTATTTTGTCTTATTTCCCCCTTTCTTGAACTGTGAGAAACAATAATAAATAAAGTGTGAACACATTTACTTCCAAGACATCGACTGAAATCCTATTGGCAATTAAAATTCATTATCGCCATGTCCGTGACCTAAACAAAATATATAAAAAAAGTCTTATCAATTTAGTTCAATTCTGTCTGGCTCTATTTCACGAAGGTCGCTGTATGCCATACAGACCTAATGATCCGGTTCAAGCTTTCGTGAACTCAATTTGTTCATGATTCTGAATATTCTCGATATTTATTACAAGTAGATGAAAAAACTGTCAATGGAGATGTGGAACAGGGTAGAGCTTCTGCGGACACAGAGAAAAAAACTCACCACTTTCGTGAAGTTCATCAAATCACATGATTTTCACCATCCCAATATCACTGTCACCATACCGTACTCATCTCCCACATTTTATCCTAAAAACAAGTGAGAAAAACCCTCCAGTGGAATGTCTAGATATGATTTTACCGCCCCCATGGCCTACTATATTTATTGATCCAGTTCTGGATGGAGCAGGCGAATGTCACTCGTTGAAAGCGAGTGGGAAAAACCGATAAGCCCTTAATACTACGATAGCAATAGGAAAATCACACACATGGACAAGTTTGTTGTTGTATGATAAAGTATTTTTAGTAACAGTAACGAGCGAAGGTCTATTCAAATAATCAAACCGCAAATTGAAGTGGCCAACTTGATATTTCTAAGTGTTGCGCATTTGATACATACGAGGGAGGTTGTATTAATTCCCACACAAGACTCGATACATGCTGGTATCATGCACCAAGCTTTGTTTCTTGAAAAGGGGCGAACCGAAGAGAAGGACCACTATATTTTGCAGGGAAATCTAATGTCTTCTAAGAACATCATGAATCTATAAAAATATATGATAGGATCTGGTGTGGTTGTAGAATTTGTGGTCAAAGCTTTCGAAAATAGTCAATATATTGCAAAACTAGACAAATCTCCAGTGAACCGAACATTAAGAAAGATTTAGGAAAATCTCATATTTCCCGAGAAAAGCCTAAATCAGTGCCTCAACTGTACAAAAGTTATAATAAAACATTTAATAGGCATGGTAGAATGTGAGATCTTTCGAACGACCCTTCACCCAGCCAACACATCTCTGACATGACATCCCTGTGATGTCATTATCAAGTAACACTAAGACATTACTTTTGTTAGGTCGCTGCGATGTACACATTTGGCATGTAACTATTGCGATATCGAGTTGATGTGATATTTGTGACATCCAGTAGATATCGCTCTTATGATGTCCAGTGTATATAATTCTGGTAATATCCATGAAATATCAGTGATACAGAATACAGGCCTGCCAATATCTCTGGATAGATTTCAGAATATATCCCACATATTAAAGGCAGAAAGTACGTCGCAGATTGATAGCAAAATAAATCGCAGAGTCATCGCACATCTTGTCGCAATTACGTCGCAAAATTGATCTCAATTTTGTCACAAAATTTTTCGCAATTTTGTCACAAAACTTGTCACAATTTCGTCACAAAACTTGTCGCAGTTGTGACACAGGCGGTGTCGCCTGAGTTTGACATCGCGACATGTGAGCGACGTAAATGCAAGTTCCCTGCGACAAGTTTTGGGACGTAACACGCCTCGTCGTGATATCGTAGGGACGTCTCTGCGATGTAACTGTGGTGGCTGGGCAATGACAGGGGACTGTTGAAAACGCAAGGTCGACTCTTTTATTATATCAACATAGGATTATTCTACCTTGACTGAAATAGAGGTTCATGTAGACACAGATATTGTTCTGAAATTTTTTTTTCCCAAAGTCATTCACATTTGGCTGTAACAAGAATGTCTTTGGAGAGAAATGAAAATATCGAGCTCTGCAATCGAAAAAGTTATTTTCAGGAAAGATTGGAAACTGGTCCAAAACATCAATAATTTCTGGGCATTTTCAAACTAGTATATATATGCATTTTTATCATACAAGCCAGTAGAAAAAGATATTTTTATTGAAAACTACTCATGAGTATGGAAGAAAAATAAAAATTTGTGAAGATGATTACAATTGATTTAATTGTAAAAAATAATATATTTATCTACCCCCGTACTATTACAATATACTTATATGCTAACTCGTTTTATAATAAAATCCATTACGATACAGATTTTCATTACGATACAGATTTTCAACCAATAGACACCCATTATTTTTCAATCAAGCATGATGTGCAAGCTTTGCATTTTGACGTTTGTCAAGTCAAAATCAGTAGGTATTGAATTTTTGGAGAATTTAGTCAATTTTCGATAATCGTATGAAAATTTCTTATAGCCGTGATATAGAAGAATTACCAGCGACTCCTCCACAGATGACTTAGACAAGAAAAAAATACAATCGAAAGGATTATATTTTTCATTTGACAAATGCAACATATATGTTTTTATTTTCGACCTAAGTAAATTGTTCTCTCGGCGCTGCTGTAAGAGGGTAAAAGCGGACCGGACACCCACCGAAAGGGGGGTGGACGGCCCGTGGATACGCTTCCCGCTCCAGGACTCCATTTTAATATGTTGTCCCGTCCTTGTATAAAGTGTGTCCATACATTTTTTAGCATTGTATGTGTCCTTTATTTTATTTATACTTGTATACGTTATACGTTATTTATTTATGTGATGTTCTGATACACAACTCTGTGTTAGGTTTAAGGTAGAATTATGAACAGAAAAGGGGGTAATAAACGTATCTTTGCTTCTTGCTTTTGGGCCGGCAACGATCAGAAACGTCCGGGTTCAAATCCTGACCTCGGCAGAGATTTTTATACATTTTTCTTTTCATTTCTCACTGTTGTATTTTTCGTGGTTATACCATTAATTATAATTTTGCAGAATTTTTCAAAGAAATACGATTGATTACCTTCTGTTATTGTGTTTAATATAAATACCTGATAATAAAATATTTATAGTTCTTCATCATTTATTGAGTGTAGATAAAATAGCGTATGCAACTCTCGTGTAATGGTTATTAATACACTCGCATAAACCACACGAAACTCACCTTCGGCTCGTTTCGTATCCCGGTTTATGCTCATGTATTAATAACCATCATTACACGATCGTTGCATAATATACTATTATTCTCTGTTAACTTCAAACTCGTGTCTATTTATAGACGCTGATACTGTATAACTATTTTCTTGGATCCATGTTATCATGAACAATTTCAGCTCCATTTAGAAATTTTAAAATTTGGTGGAGTCGCAAGGATAAGGGTGGTTTGTTCAAAGTGCTTGAACTATGATGTATTAGCACCGATTTTGATTTTTTCCAATCATTGTAGCAATACAAGTTGAATTCATTTTCAAGGGTTCCACGGATTAGGCAATCACTATATTTTCAAAGACCTTTAATGACTTAATTTCTGCAGGTTATTCTGCTGACGGCAGTCACAATTGAACCCTCTTTCTACAAAAAATTGAATCTAATACAAAAAGTGTAGTGATCCCTTGTTTGCATGGTTATTATTGCCTGAATTGATTATTACTAACAATAAAAATTACGTGAAATATTACGTTCTCACGATTGATCAATGAAACTCTGATAACTGAATTACTACATCGAAGTCGTTGCAATTGAACCCAAGTTATACGTATCCAAACAAATTTTTATACTTCTTCAAATCGCACCAATTGTTGATGACAAAGAAATTTCTAACGGAAAATATCACAGTTTCCTGTACTATTCTCATTTACTATGGGTTTATAAAACCGAGACACGTGTCCCGTAACCGTAGGTCCGACGTCCTCTGTAACAAAGGTCCGATATTCAACCCCTAATTCATTGTTCCTAGTGATGTTCAAAACATAAGTTACTGGTTGATTGCGTACGGTGATTATTTTTAGGATTGATCAATTTGCCGGGAACATATTCAACAGCGGTGGACTATTCAATTCAATCTGATCGTTCATCAAATCTTTTGAATTTTTACCTTCATCAATCTCCAAACTTTCAAGGAGGTTAAGTTTCCAATCTTTTGGCTCGAAATGCTGTAATTTGAAATAGTGTTTGAACAAGTGACCCTCTATATTGAGGTGGGATGCATGCTTAGAATTTGTTTTTCCATTTTGAAAACAGTAGTCTCTGTTCTCCTATGGGCGAGTCAAATGATCTTCCCGTTTGACCTACATAAAAGATCGGACATGACCCGCATGCCAATTCATACACTCCTGATCAATATGACACTTCATTTTTGTATTTATTATTCGTACGAATTATAAGTTGGAGATATATATTAGAAATATCGTATCGGCTAGTTCAAGGAAGTTTCTGCTTGAAGCTATCGTACACGTGTTACGATTCCATAAACCTCATTATAGGGAAGACTATAGGAAACTGTATGCACTGAGTATTTTTAGGGCTGGTACTCTACGACCTGGTTAATAATCTGTTAAAATGATCGGTGCTTAGACTGGTTTATTGGTAGTTTGTGCGGTCTCAGCACCGATTATTTTAACGAACTGATAATCATGTCGTAAATTACCAGATTTTCAACACGTATCGATCAGTCCTATTCAAGCATTGCAAATATACAGAGTGGTCCAACGAGAAGTCTGCATCTAGCTTTTCTTCTTCATATAGGATTTGTAGCAAAAAGGCTCGGACACGTAAAGTTTGCTTTTGGAAAGGGACATATTTCACTCGTATATTTTAACCTCTGCCTTTAACCCCCTACCGAGGGAGTGTAACAACGCTTAAATTTCAAATGGAAACTGGGGATGAGTGATATATGTGAAAATAAGGTACAAAATTATCTATCTATTGATACTCTATTCATTGGAATTTTTCAAACATTCAATACGAAATGGGCGTTAAGAACATCAGCCCGACAATTTTGGCACTGATGAAAAATACAGAAAAGTTTCGGGATTTAAGAATCAGAATAACTACACACATTTCTGAATCACTACATTATAACGAAAGCAAGATTTTAATGTTGAAAATTTTCATAACAATCAAACTCCCATTTAGTTTTTTTTTATTGAAAAAACTGCACGTGAGTGTAAGAATATAATTTACTCAAACAATTATTTCAGTTTTGTCACTAATTCAGTTTGGTTTCTTTGAAATTATTTCAACTTCACCCTAAAACATGGTTTATTCCATTCCAGAAGAGTTGAACTGAGAACCCAGGTGCTATTCGGAAAAAGTAAATTTTCAAGGCGTTTTGAACGATTTCGTGTCTTAAAAAGTTAGGAGAGTTAATATTCAAACATAATTGTACTCATTTTGACTTCCCAAGACAAGTTTCACCATATATGGTCACCTAAAAGTTAGATCCACTATATGTTGAGAGGAGAGATAATCAACCATAGTGCGAAATATGTGAAGAATCCCTAACAAAATTAGAATAGTTGAGGAGACCAAGCAGTGAAATAACCTCGGCAATCAGTACCCCAAAAAAACATGAGTTTCACTGATGGATATGGTCAAGCATTTTTGGCTCAATGGAATAGTTAACCAGAAGGGCTAAGTGACAATAAAGGTCACCATACTTTGTGAAGTACCGTGTGTTGGTTTTATTGTCAGTTTTTCTTCTTCTTTGTTTTTATTTCCTTATAATACATACAAATTTTAGTTTACTTACCTACTGCTTGCTAAAATTATGTTTCTCTTCATACACGCCAGTTTGCCTGGAAGCGTCACTTCTACTGCCTCTAGTAATGTTTTTTTACACATTTTTTCCTCATAAATATGTCAAATATTTCTAATTTCTGCTGCTCGAAAATACTTCCTTGTTTTTTCCCAACAAAACTTGTTCACAAAAATGAAACACTCATTTGTTCAATATCAATTATTTTAATCACAAATTATATATAACCCTGATCTACAGTAGAGAGCGAAAATTTACACCAACGAAAATTTTATTCAACTAAAGGTTAGTTTACGGTAAAATTACCCTGAAGAATCCTTCGCGAGCCTATTCAGCCCCAATTTTTGAATCTGTCCAGTGTAAAATGAATTGAAATCCAATCTGAAAAAAAAATATATTGGTGAACGAATGAACTCAAATATAATGGACGTCTCACCAATATTTGTCTTGGGATAGGGAATCTTTAGGTCGGGTTATAAGGGATATAATGCTGGCCATCTATTGAAGGACATAATGCAAGTATTCTAGCAAAAAAAGGAAAATCAGATAAAGGTTGGTAGAACGTGGTAGGAACAAAAACACTATTTCTTTTTCAGTCATTGATTTTGTATTCGGTCTCAGTAAATTGACATTTTTTTTTAAACTGAAATCGAGAAACATTTATCATTGTTTATATGGAATTTTGTGTAAATTTCTAAGAGTAAAACAACCCATAACTGCTTGTATCATCTTTAAAAACCCTTCCGTAGAACATTGATTCTGATATGGCATCAATAAAGAGAAGAAGTCAAGAAAATTACTTCTGCGTGTTGGTAAAATGGATTATATTTTGCTAAATAGGTGTCAGCTCATGAATTTGAATAAAGACTACAACTTTATAATCAAAGAAAGCTTCTGGCAAATCTCATCATAACTGAAACGCCCAGCTGTTGGTTTGGTAAGATCTTGTTACTATTCGATGTTAGGTAAAGATTCAAGTAGCTAGTCTTCAGGTGGGTGACTTGCTTGTATGAACTTTGTATTCAATTCTATTTTACCGTGAAATCACATGTTCAAAAATAAACTCATTCAGCTAAAGTATCAATTATATTCCGGTGGATGACCAATAATTATTAAAGTTTAAGTAGGGTTTTTTTTTTCAAAGATGCCAAAAATCACTAAAGTTCTAGAATAGAATAGAATAGAATTTATTTATTTAGAGTTGGGTGTCCAGAGATTTAGAAACTAATACAAGTTACTGAAACTTCCCTTCTACTTCAATACCCTATTAAGTAGAGAGGAAGATATTCATTCCCTGTGTTACCTATTAACCACATAATCTAACTCCTTCCATGTTTTTATTGAAAATCGAATTGTTCTATCTGCTACTCATACTGTGATTCTTACCCGCAAAAGGTTCTACTCGTAACACAATGAAATTATCGGTTATAATTGCACGAGTGCATAAAAATTACCGATAATTTTGCAAGAAAGCGTGTGATATCTAAAAATTGTAAGTTTATTTTCATATTTTGGCGAAAGTGCCCGGCGAGTCCGAAGCTCTTTTACAAAATATGAAAATAACCGAATGCAATTTGTATAAGATATCACGCTTGAATGCAAAACTATCTGATCATTTTTATGCACGAATGTAATTCATTGGAATATTACACGAATAAAGAAATTCTCAAGGAAATGTTATTTTTTGTTCATTTATACTTTCCTCTATTGTATGGAGCACTCACCAAAACGCGAAATGTTTTTCTATTTTTGAAGTCTATCTGACATTCATTTGTGTTGTTTACTGACGTCTAGCGATACGGTTTCAAATGTGTTGTTATGGTGACTTGATACAATGCAATTACCGCTGTAAGTTTTCGATTATTGCATTGCTCTTATGGGACATTTTATATATTATGGAAATATTCCACTAGATATAAAAAAGTTGATGACATTTATATATCAATGAAGAAAGGAGATTTGAAGCAAACTTGGTGGATAAATGTATATCCTGGTGATTTTCATAGTAAAAAAATATTATGAATGCTTGATTATCACACCTGAAATTCCATGAAGGGTATATCTCAGAAATCTTGAAGAATTATGTTTCTCCGAGAACATATTTTCCTGATTTCTATGACTTGGTATTGATACTAAAAATATCGGATGATAGCAGAATAACCTTCTTTTGTTGCAAACACCGCCAATGAACGTTTTATATTTTGAATCAGTGGAGAGAAAACGTATTGATCCGTAGTCTATCGATAAATACATAGAACGAACGTAGTTTTCGAACAAATCAACATTTGGTAATACTTCGGTCGCTATGAGCACCTTTTTTTGAAATTATTTTTGTGGAACTTACAATAAACCTAAATGAAATTATCGGCGGTCTCTTATATTTTTGGAGATACAGGGCCTTTTTTGAATCACAACAAATTGGTTATGGTTTGAAAATATTTGCATTTCTTGGAAAAGTAATGGATTTTTTCTGCTTAAAAATATTGAAAACGAGTGAATAAGAGAGTGACTAACGTTTGATCACAAGAAGGAGGAATTTTGTGTGTTCAAACAACAGAAATTTGATGTGGAAAATTGTGAAGTTTTACACCAAAAAGGCCCTGTATCTCCGAAAATATAAGAGAACGCCGATAATTTAATTCAGGTTTTTTGGAGAGGAGACCGATTTACGTAAATTCCACAAAAAATAATTTCATAAAAAAAGGTGCTCATAGCGACCGAAGTATTACCCAACATTTGATACAGGATCTCACTGCTTATCGAAACTGACCTAAGGGCCTTAAGCCCTAAAGAAATTCATCATACTCACCTATACAATAAATTAAACAGTCTATCGTGCTCGCTGGTTTCCCTATTGAGATCGTTTATTTGATCCAGAAGCTTCATCAACGCTGCTGAAAATTCTGCGTCGTACAAAGAAATCTTCTCCTTGAAGCTCGGGGCTGGTTCGCTAGGATTCGGATTGTTTCCTTGGAATACCAGTTCGTTCTGAAATAGGCAGTAATGAGTCTTCCAACCAGCCGATATAATATATCATGCAAAGCAACTGACAAAATTAGAGTAACAAACAAATACATTCCAAAAATGATGTCGGTGTTCGAATGATATCAGAAAAGTGTGGTTCGATAAAAAAGAATGGTGTACAGAATGCAGGGGTTCAGACAATTCACAACATTCAACAAGCATAATGTAAAAACAGATAAAAACAAAATAAAGAAACAACTAATCATTTTTATTTCTACCATGGCATAGAATGGCCACCTCTTTAACTTTATTGGAAATCTTGCCTTTCTTCTGGACATCTCGCATTCTTTCTCGAGATATCCCTTTTTTACTTGAGGTCTCGACTTTCTTCGCGAGATCGAAAAAGTACTAATCGTAGAAAGATAATTCTCGGCTAGTTTTTTATTTATTCATGCATCTGCATGACACAGAAGTATACATTACATTATTGGCGAAGTTTGGTGCGTTGACTGATATGCTTTTGTTTAGTCAATTCCTCTCGATCTGAGAAATCGAAGTGGAAGCTCTCATTTTTTGACGGTAGATGAGATTAGATTAGATTATCGGCGAGCTGGTCCATGGCTTGATTCACTGCGACCTTTTCAGATCTATTGTGATGCTCCTTGGCTGTTAGAACTCGTTGTCTAGCTTGATCTCTTTGATGAGACTCCATAGCCTTGACACTAACCCCTTCATATAGCTAGCAGCTTCTGGTTTCTCCTCCCCGCATCTTGCGTGTCTCAGCCTTGCTATCGCTTCGCATTCACAGAGCACATGCAGTGCGGTTTCTTCCTCTTCTTGACAGAACCTGCACTAGGTTTCTTCTGTCAGACCAATGTTGCTCATTAGTTTTTTGAGCCGGCTATGCCCCGTTAGCAGACCCACCACTACCCTTACAACCTTACGGTTGTGGTTCAGCAGGTCTTCCGTGAATCTGGGCGCTGGCTTCCTATTTTGGGTACTCAGCTCCTTGAGTGCGCTCAGACAGCTTCCCACCAATCTTGAGTGAATTTGAAATGAGCTAAGCGCCTTGATTGCCGCTTGGCTGTCGGAGAAAATGGCAATGGTTTTATTTACGACCTTCTGCCTGTTTATTTCCCCTATACAGTGTTCGATGGCCGCTACTTCTGCCTGGAACACAGTTGCATTGTGTCCGAGGCTGAGTGCGATTCTCGTCTTTGCTCTGCCTCCGTATATACCGGCTCCCACTCCTTCTTGGGTCTTCGAGCCATCTGTATGCCAAGTTTCTTCCGCTTTAACCGGTGGGCCATTTTTCCAGTCCTCTCTACTTGGTATGATGATATTGAAAAGATCTTTTTGAAAGTTGTACTGCAGAACTGTGTTATCCACAGGCATTCCTAGTATTGGATCTGCCTTCAGTTTTTTTACGGTAAGTAGCGATGCAAATGCAGGCTGCAATTCCAATCAAGCGACAGCTCACGAGTTAATTTCGATACATACTCTCATTGGCTAAACTCTGGAGGAATCTTTCGTTTACCAATAGAATCAGTACACAAAACTTGTGTAGACAGGACACATTTTAGAAAGCTTACCTCTTAAAGACAAGTTTGACCATTTGATAACTTGATTTGAAATTTGGCTGCCTTTGAAAGATCCGATACTCCAGTTACTTTTGTTCGTTGGCGAACACATTTCTTTAGTTCGAAATTTTTCAAAATCAAGAATGCTAGAGATCGAGAATTTGGGCATTCGACTTTTCAATTATAAGTCAACGCAAAAGGGTTTTTCATCTTGTTTCAACCAATAACTGACATGTTATTCAATAATGTGCCATGTCAATATTGTTGCATGTCTACCAATAACAAAAAAATGTGAGAATTTTCAACAATATTAAGTCAAATTCACTGTCACATTATTGGAACTTTGGAATAAAGAGAAAAGTTGGGAAATTGAGATGATTTGAAACCAATCCAGATCCACATTTTCAACCGATTATCTACTCAAATATATGATATTCTATAATATGTATAAATTGAGAATGAATAAAATTATTGGTCCCAGAAAAATATTTTCTCGGAACAATTTTCCAAAAGGTCAGCATTTTCCAAACATTGATTTGCAATTGCAGAAGAAATGTCATGTCCATAATAATTTCTCGATACATGTTTGGTTGTATTGACGATAAAATCAAATTAGTCCCAATTTTGTAAATGAAACACCAACAATCGGTCTCTTATACCGATTTGAACAGCAGGTGTAGTTCTTCCCGTAAAATAATGCATAACATACATTTAATATGTAGTTCGGGTCTAGATCGCATTTTGAAATGTTTATTTCAAAATAAACCCAACCCAGCCAAGGAAACAGCTTGTTTATGTGTGAGTATTATTACATTCGTCTAAGGTAATGTGAGGAAAGTTCCAACTAATGATAATTCATGAAAATTTAAATAGTCGTAGTTTTGTTTTCCAAAACATGCAAACAGTTTTATCGCCATTGATTAATCATTATTCGCTATTTTTTGTGGAAAAATACATAAAATTCACTTAATGCAGAGTGTATATTAACGATCAAGCGATCAATGTATCACTTATTAGTGTAAGGTATTATCCACTAATAACTTCATGAAGAGCAAATATCGTCAAACCTGGCTGATTTTTTGTTTCTGAAGATATATTCTTTGCCAATACCCAAAAATCATTTGAAATGATTCTACATTTTTGGCAGAGATCGATATTAAATAATATCAATTGGCATTTCCTCACAAAGTTTTTCCTTTTGTTTTTCTAGTATTATAATAATAATAACTTTAATGATCCCAAGAAACATACATGTTTATACAGGGAGTTGATATATATATATATATATATATATATATATATATATATATATATATATATATATATATATATATATATATATATATATATATATATGAACAAATTAAGAAACAAATGAAATAATGTATTATGTCAGTTGCATATACATATATAAATGAAAGGATGGGTATAAAATAGTATAAATAAATCAGTTGAATCAGGCATAATCGATACATTGAAAAATAATTTTATGAATAATTAGTCATTATTATTGATAGCTGTGAAATATCTTTTGATCTCTATTTTGAATTTTGCAACAGAATTGATATTTTTTATGTGTGTAGGTAGGCTGTTATAAATTTTTATTCCAGAAAAGTATAACGATTTTTTTCCAAAATCGCTTTTTATTTGTATGGTTTTCAAATTATTTAACTGTCTGGTTAGATGATTATGGCCATCAGAACATATTATGTGGGAGAGATTTGAATATTTATATTTATTGACTTGAACAAAGAATCTATAGTTAATAGGTTCCTCGGTTTGTATAGTTCACTTATTTGCTCTAGAAATGGTAATTTATAAATACATTTAAGGGTTTTATTTTGTAAATACAATCGCAGAAATTTCTGTAAACGTTCTCTATAAATTATTTTGAGAAAATTTCATCAAGTTTGATTAATGTGAAGAGAAGTTGTTCATTCGAAATCATAATCATGAATACATTGGAAAGTCAAATGTTATATTTTATCTCCAATGTTTTTCCACACTCTATTTAAATGAGTAGTAAAATTTCTGCACCTCACCATTACAAATCTGCCTTCTGGAAGCTTGTCTGGCAAATTCCATATTTTTGATAATGTTATGCTGAAAATATGAACGTAAACAGTGCAGTCGTAAATATTCTCCCTCTTGAACGAAATATCGAGGGCGAACAAATTTTACTAAAAATTAGCATCATTTTATACCTCTAAATGGAAAAAAGGTCTGTGACGTGTAGGCAACAGAAATTTCAGTAAAAGTATCATTGTCTTTAATCTGTTACTAGTGAAAATTTGATATATAAATGAATTTTAAGTTTCGGAGATAAAACTGTATTGCGTTCATTCATGAGCAGATACAAACAAGAACAACATAAAAGATGGAAACATAAACGGAAGTACACATGCTTCGAACAAATGACAAAGCTAGATGCTAAGCTAGTGCAAAATGCCCAAAATACCTGAGTGAATGATTCATAAAAAGAATTTGGCAAAGAACCCAGCTCTGCTTCCACGAAATATTGCTGCATCTGCTGTTTGGGGTAATAGTAAAAAAGAACAAGGTATTATTCATCATCACATAAAATTCAATTTACTTTTTTGGTAAAGAACAAATGTTCATGTAACAAGGTAAAAGGTACATATTACTGGAATAAACAACAAATTGATGGTATTTACAATTTGATGTGCGATAAAGATCTCTCTCAGGATGGAATACAATTTTATTTGCAATCTTATGCTTGGAATTCACCACCAATCAAGCTTTGAGATCTCAACAACACAACAGATTCACTGAAACAAACAAAACTTGACATTTCAATAACACAGTTTGTTTCAACAATTAGGAAAAAATAGTCTCCAGCGAAGTTGATGAGTAGGGCAGGAGTAATATTCACTACCAATAAAACACAAAATGAACGAATAATCAAACTACATAGATGCAAAAAAAAACAATATGGGTGAGAGAATTACCCCCCATCCCTCCCCTCCAACAAAGTGGTCAAATTAATACAATGTGATCAAACATTGAGGAATGTAAGAAATGATTGATATGTTCATTGGATTCATATTTAAACTTCTCTGAAGAGGTGAAATACCCTGGTATTACCCTAGACAGGAAGTTAACATGGAACTCGCACATTCAGAGTAGAGCAAGAAGAGCATATGTGGCCTATGAGCAGTGTCGGAGGACAGTGGGACGCACATGGTGTCTCTCGCCCCGTGTAGTCACCTGGATCTACACTGCAATAATTAATAAGATCTATTGCATAGGGACCGAAAACTCTACAAGCAACGGCCATCCAAAAACTTTATCAAATACAGCGAATGGCTTGTCTGAGCATCACAGGAGCCATGAGAACAACACCGACCGTGGCAATGGAATTAGTTACTGGTCTGACACATCTGGACCTGCACGTCAAGGAGGTTGCGCTAATGGCCATGCTACGATTGCGCACGGCTAGTGTACACCCCGAGGTAGGAATGGGTCAACTGAGGCTGGGCCTGTGGAGATAGGCGCTCACTGCGGTACCTCTGCTACAGGCAGCCAGTGACGCAATTGAACCCAGGTTTGTGTTCAATAAACCCTACAAAATACAAATAAAACAGAACACTTAGTCAGATGCTGCAAATGCAATACGCATATACACAGACGGCTCAAAAACCAAGAAAGGATCGGGATGTGGAGTTTACTCCAGATCACTTAGCCCAAGGATTAAGTGGGGAATGGGAAAAAATACCAGCGTGGTTCAGACAGAACTGGCTGGTATCTCAATCGCCACAAAAGAGCTAACCAGAAAAGGAATTTCTGGCAAAAACATAATAATCTGCACTGATAGTAGACAAGCCCTACTAACTTTGAATAGACAACGTATTATCTCAGGGTCAGTACCAGAGTGCCACCAAGATTTAGCTAACGCCTCGGTAGATAACAATATCGTACTAAGGTGGGTTAAAGGGCACGACAGGAGCAAAGGTAACCGCATTGCTTCCTCTTTGGCCAGGATGGCGGTTGGACTAAAAATTTTGGGACCAGGTGACACCCATGGCTTGACGACTTCGACAATTGCGGAACTAGCCAAACGTTACACCCATACTCAATCCCTTGAGAGATGGGATGAAACCAAAGGATGCAATTTTGCCAGGATCACCCTGGGCGAACCTGGGAAGCTGGATCCGAATAAATATTTGGCGATGACCAGGAAGAACCTACGTTTAACAGTGGGATTTCTGACTGGACACTGTCAACTAAGGAAACACCTCCATATCATGGGGCTAGTGGACACACCTCTATGCAGGATGTGTGAACAGGAAGATGAAACTGTCAGGCATGTCTTATGTGAATGTCTGGAGCTATAGTCGATAAGAGAGTGTGTGTTCTGTGAGATGTCCCCTGGTGACCTATCCTCCTTCCTGTATAAGGCAGGTTGGACAATGTCCTAGGAGGGCGACTCCTTGGGAGGATGTACAATGGGTCATATTATGGCCTAAGTGCTGTGGGTCTACACTCACCCTCCCTACTCTACAGATACAGATGGATTCATATTTATTCTCATTGTCCGATAGAAAGTTTTATAGCTACTCTACTTCAAGAACTTGAGAAAAAAAAATTTTCTCAATAAATTAACAACCTGATTCATATTTTTTGACAAACCATCAAGTCTCTAGGCATCATTTCAATGCTAAAAACGGTCAATTATGTTATTTTTCAATACCCAGACACTCTATTGAATATTGAAGCAGCTTAAAGCTGTGCATTGATTAGCAACACAAGTCTTAGTGATTATATTTTCTAAAAATCAAAACCAGTTACATATAGTCCGACAGAATGAATCCAACTCATTAATCATTGATGAAACAATGACAGGTAAAGAGCAGAGACGAAAAGTAACATGGTTTCATTCTGTACAGCTACCCTTCTCAGACCACAGAGAACTTACCTGCATGAATTTGCAGAATTCTTCGCATATTATCAATAGTTTGATGATTGTACTAAGTATCGCCGGAATGGTCAGCATACAATCCTTCAAACAATCATTCAAGAAATCACAGTGGCAGGAGAGAATTTCATCAACGTTGTTCACCTGTAATGCAGTTAGCAAGAAATTTGAGTGAAGTTGTTTCGCTACATTTTGTACATTGTTTAAGAGTCTATTCCTTCACAAAAACGCACACATTGCTTATAGTTATTGTTTCATTAAATTGGTGATTGAATATTGTATTTCCATTATGCCTTTGAACCTTTTGAGACGATTAACCAAGAATTTTGTTTTCTACCTATTGATAGGACACAGTTTCAGTGTCAAGTTTTTTTACTACTCCCCAGAATAGGATACAATACCTAATACAGTAAAGTCCATAAAGTGTATTACAATTGGAAAATTTCTTCATTATTTGTACATCGGAAATTTTGATTATCTGTCAAGCAGAAAGCAATTCATTCAATGCGGTTCATACCTAAGTGAAAAGAAAAAAAATCGCTTGTGGTGTACCACAGGGATCGATCCTAGGTCCCACCCTTTTCCTCATTTACATAAACTCCTTAGCAAACCTAAATATAAGGGGGGAAATCAGACTGTATGCAGATGATACAACAATTGTATACTGGAGAAACACATGACGCCATCTCCCAGAACATCAAAGAAGATCTCCAGTGCCTGGCCGAGTGGTTGTCTTGCCATAAGTTGATCCTCAATTTGAATAAGTCGTTTTTCATGTGGATTGATAAATGTAAGGTACCAGATAATGCCAAAAAAGAAATGTCTATTGGAAATACTACTATGAAGTACTCTAGTGAAATTAAATTCCTTGGTCTGATCATAGATGAAAGATTGTCATGGCATGAGCACATTGAATATATTCGTAAAAAAATTACCGGACCAGTGGGTGTTCTCAGGAGATTAAGTTATAGTGTTCCAAAATATATACTGAGGTCAGTTTACATCTCCCTAGTTCACTCCCATTTGGAATACCTAGCAATCATCAGGAGTTCAACTTTTGAAAGTTATTTAACACCACTGAAAACACTACAGAACAAAGCCATAAAGAATCTGTATAAATTACCAATGAGGTTTAAAACATCAGACCTGTTTAATAAATATAATATTAGATCCTTGGATAGTCTATAGGTGGTAAACGTTAATGTATTTATTCATCAAATACTGAATCAGGCAAGACACACTCAAATAGGGTTCCTTATGAGATATGAAATCCATTCACATGAAACTCGGCAGTACAAAGATATATCTTTAGCACAAATATGCTCACGTCATGGCCTAAATTCACTGTTATATAAAGGAGCAATAGAATATAACAAACTACCCTCCAACATGAAAAGGTTGAATGTAAACAAATTCAAAATTACTGTGAAGAATCACGTCCCATTGTATATTCATTGAAAATATAATAGACAATAGTACTGTTGTCAACTGAAACCAAATAACTCCACTACTGTGATATATTTAACTGAGTATTGTATTGTGATACATTTATTAAATGACCATTTATCTGTGATACATATATTAAATGTTTTATTGTGTCGAGTCATTATGTAGTGAATGTTTGTATATATGTTTACCTGTAGGTATATATAGACAGTAATTATTTATTGACACGCCCATGAAGGGCTAAATTGTTACTTTTAGTGATAGAGGTGTCCCTATGTAACACTCTGTGTATTTTGGGATGAAATAAATGTTAAAAAAAAAAACTTGATGCGTGTTCAATAATTGGCAGTATAAAAGGCAGAACGAAAAATGTTAAATTTGTTCAAGAATAAGGTCCCGCCCATTTTGAAAAATATAAGATTATTTCATGAGGAATAGTTGTAAAGAAATGGAAGTTTTGACCAAATATGAAGTTACAGTATGGAACTCGCAAAAAAATATATTTCTTCTCAAATGATCTTCATATATTAAATAAATCAAAATTGTGATTAATATATTTGAGAAATAGTTACAAACCAAATCACAGTATTATCAGTATATCATTTGCCTTGTTGAGAAGGTTGATTAGAAAATTCATGAGATATGTTAAATATCGTTAATTCCAATAAAGATGAAGTAGGGAGTTCAGAAAACAACAAAGAAAGAAAAAGCATGTGAATTTTGGGAATGTCCTTAATGAAAATTATTGAAAAATGATTTGGTTTTAGCTAAACTGGGGCAAAACTTCCATTTCTCACAAACTCCTCCTCCTCCTTTGGAAATCTTCCTATATATTTCAAAATGGGCTACTTTATTCTTAAACAAATTTGATATTTTTTGTCCTGGCCTGTTACTGTTTGATCAGAAGCCAATCTTTATGCATGTTAAGTTAAGTGGTTTCCAAACATGTACCAACTTTTGGCGGCATCAAATATTAGGATGTCAACTAATAAAAAAAATCCATTTCGAAATCATTTCTAAGATTCAGATTTTCGAAAGATTCAATTGCTACAAATCATGTTGGAGTGTGTATTCACAATTCCTTCAATAAATACTACAAATTTTGTATCAGTGACAGTAATTCTTCGAGGCCCCATACACTATTATATATTCATTTTGATGTGAATTGATCTGCACACAAAAAATTGAATATTACAGTGGCAGGAAAACTTTCTCTTTCCTTGTTCGAATGGTAGAAAAAATATCTGTAAGGGATATGAAGCCTATTATTCATTCACACGAACCTTTCAAATGCAGGTTATATGAGAGCATCAGAGGACTATTCATTAAGAACCTTCGATGAATTTTGTGAGGCACTCAACAACCCTGATATTAACAAGATTAAGGAAATCTCTCACTTTTTCTCATCGGTGTTTCGAAACTCCAATCTTTTGTTATTAACGAATAAATATTAACAAATATCAATTCAATCCAAACTTCTATATACTTTTTTCTTTATCTTTAGTTAAGTTACTTCTCTTGCTCTTTATTTGCCTTAAGCAAATCACCACTTACTGTTAAATTTTTCTCACTTGATAACACTATATATAACTTTCTTTGTATTATGTTGAACACTGAGATTATTGAAAGTGTTCCTTTACTTTTTCCATACTGGCTGTACTCTTGCTAATTGATGTATATTCGAAAAAAGCAATAAAGAATTATTATTATTATTAACCTTTCCTATCCTCTGCAGAAACGTAGACCAGTGAGGCTCAATGACTTCCACCATCATGTGATACTCCAAATTCTGTATGCAATGCAGCATCCTCTGCCTCAAAGCGAACGCTATCCTGTAATGTTTCGCGTCTTCAAATTGAAATTTTTTGGCCACCTTGTTGGATTTCCACACTTGACAAATCATCCGTTCGATATATTTGCAGTAGAACAAATGCCGGAATATCATTTGATAACATGCTAACGATTTTCTATTGAGTATCAGAGATAGAGGCCAGTGTACTTCGTAGCTGAAGGAAAAGGATTCTATCATCAGAAGTTTTTTGGATTCGACTGTTGACCGATATTCTGAAATATGGATAATTCAAAATCATAAATAATATATCCCATCGAGCTTTCGATCATATACTCTTTGATAAATAAATACTGGTGTCCAATCATGGTCATACCTCATAAATACATACTCAAGCTATATGGTCATATTTGTATACTTATTATCTCTTCACTATTAGGAAATTGTAACTACGTTACCTTGTTCTGATCTGGTTTGGATGCTGAGAATTTTGAACATTTGGAATTGCAAGTCGTATTGAAGAAGTTCTGTCCTCAAATCGTCCTTGTAAGGATCACTAATTGCACTAGACAATCTCAGAGCTAAATCCATCAGAGATTCTATACTTCCTTGATTGACATCTACAGAAAATTTACGGAGCTCCTTTTCACACAAAGTGAGGAAAGTTACAATAAAATCTCCCTTGTCCAGCAAAAAATAATGTTTGACGGACTTTAATCTTCCTATGAGATCCTTTTCTTTGATGACTAGATTCAAGAGAGTTTGACTGGCGAAAATGTATGCTTTTTCTATGGCCTCGATGTACTGTTTTTCTTCGATTTTGTAATGAATGGGAAGAACTTTATTTTTGACTGGTTTTCCTGGAAATGCAATGATGGTAATAGGATTTTATCAAGCACTGCATTCACGAAGAGAATGAAAATAAACCAAGGATGTCTGATTTGGCAGAGAAAGGATACAACATCTGAAATGGGACAAACACATAGCGTTTCTTTTGAGAAATTACGAAGTTTATTATCAAAATTCAAGTATCTCAAAACATTTATGAGCGTAAAAACCCTTAACATTCTTTATTTTCCATTAATACAGTCCCAATTGAATCATGGGATTCTGGCTTGGGGAGGGGTCATGAAATCCCACATTAAAAATCTTGAAGTTCTTCAGAAACGGTTTTTGAAAATAATATTTAATAAGTCTTATTTGTATCCAAGTGAAAATCTGTACTTAGAAACACATAAAATGGACATAAGACAATTATTCGGATATAACATCATGATTTATATCCATAAACACAAATTGAATATAAATTTCAATAATCATATTTATAATACAAGGAATAAAAATAATATCACATTAAAAAATAGAGTTAAAACAACAATGTCTCAGAAAAATTTTAAATATTTATTGCCATTCTACTACGCTTTGATTCCAAATCATATAAAAATTATCAAGTCATTAGTATCTTTCAAACTACAGATTAAAAAATGGATTCAAGAATCACGTCGAAATTTATTTCATGAAATCTCTCACTTCAGTTAAGAAAATCAGTTAATTTTTCAATATTATTTTGTTGATTTCTACAAATTTATCAAATATATTATACATAAATGTAATTCGTATCTCTCGCAACAAGTTTTTAACTTCGCGGGTATAATTGAACTGTTTATTCACCTTTTTACAAATTGATGTATATGCTCTTTTTATGAATTTTGAATAAACTTTATTATTATTATTACTATTATTATAAAAAAATAAAAACTTTACTCGATCAAAAAGATATTCTTGGTGTCCACAAAATTCTGAAAGAAATAAAATATAGTTTAGTGGGTTGATATTCCATCAATTTTTGAATTTTGGAACACAATCCATTCGCAACAGCTGCCTGGTTCCTTAATCAATATTACACTGTTTCGTTTAAAGTTTTTTTTTAATATATGCTATACTTTGATCTCTATTCTGATTATAACCCGATATTAACTGTACAATACTAGTATAATCATCAGGTTTTCAAAAGTAAATGATTCGGGACTGACCACATTGTCTGATGACATTTAGATATTTTCCGGCCTTCAGTATTATGTCCGCAACAGATTCTAGAAATTTGGGTATCCTTTCTCTTCTAACAGCATACTTTTTCTCCCAATAATCTGCAGAGTAGTCCACAGGCATATCTTCTCTCTGAACAACTTCGTTATCCTCAACAAGGAACTGAAAATCGAATTCTATTCATTTGAACAGGTACTTCAGAAAATCGATCAATACAAATATTTCTCACAATGACGAATGTTTTATGATATCTATATGACCTGTGTTTCTAGCTACATTGATAATACAGGGTGTAAAAGTTGTTGAATAATACAATTTTGAATTGCAATCGAGTTCCAGAGATGTAATAGCAGATATTTCCTTCAGTTGGGGGCAGAGAAGAATATATTTGAGTATGTTGTTGCTTTTAGTATAAAACTCATGATACCATAAACATGGAAGAAACTGCACGTTAAAATCATGAATATCCTTACTTTTTTGTGATGAAACGACAATTGGTTAAATAAAAAACAATTTCAAAACAAGATTATTTCTTGTGCGCATCCGCAAAGGTTGAAGACATCAGACGAATCAGAAAATTCAGTCAAAAACTCGGTAAAGTATGACTAAAATAAACTAAATTTTCAGCGACTCGAGTCGAAGATCTCTGTTTGACATCGAATGTAATCTATTCAATAAATTTCGTAGTGGTCAAAACACATAGAAGTCTTGAGAAAGCGAATTACGCCAATTTTGGGAATATTATTTAAAATCAAATTCCAATACATTATAGAAAAACAATATATTTTTCATTAATTTATTCAAGAATCCAATACCTCATCTCAATTTGGGGAACAGCAAATAAAACAACTATCAAGCCACTTCAAACTCTTCAAAACAAAATTATAAGATGTATATTCAATTTAGAGCAGCAAGAACCAACAATTAATCTTTATAAACCTAGAGGATTATTAGATATTCTTTCTCTTTTCAAATACAAACTTTTAGTATTTATTCATTTGATCAAAAATAATGTGAAAAATTCGAATTTGAAATTTACCATAAATACCCATGACTATTCAACAAGAAAAGCAAATGACTTTTCTCTGGCTAAATTCAGAACAAATGTAAAAAATCTATTATGTATGAAGGCGTCATCTTTTATAACAACTTACCGAAAACATTGAAAAATACAAAAAATACCAATTCATTTAAGAAAAACTTAAAAAAATACGTATTATCTTGAACTTCATTCACTCTTTTCTTTATCATTTTATTAGATATATCTCACCCATGACTATATCATGTATGTTTATTTTTTTCTTGTTTTTGTTAATGAAGCACTGAATTCAACTGCTTGATATCAAGATGCTCCCTATTATAAATACTTGTTATTTCTTGGGAGCAATAAACGTTATAATATTTTATATGCAGCTAGTGTCCAGCACCGTGAAGTGCATTTTTATACGAGTACTGTCAATGTCTAAAGAAATGTTATATTACTTCAGAAGTATGAATTCCTTCAGAAGGCAGATTGTCTCTCTCGACTTTGATAAACAATAGTATTTCACCCAGCTCTGTTCTGAAAACTCACCTCCTTTATAGGGTCGGAAATTATTCCCTTGTAAATCCACATCCCGAGCATCTTCATGTAAGGAACGCAAGCTGCTTCCATCAGCTTCAAACAGAGCTGTTGGGCTCTTTCGTCGCCAATTGAGCCGATAACGTTATCGTGGAGCAGGCTCAATACTTTGCCGCCTTTCGCATCTGACTAGGTTTAACGGTATCAGTGTTTGTCATATTCAAAAGAATGTTTTTTTTTTAAGCGAAAAAAAGCGAAAGTTTTTGGGATAGTTATGGGTGCCTCCTGAGGGTAAATTTCAATTGGAACACAACCAGCGCCCATAAAAAAATGCCCGCAGCATGTGTAGATTGGTATTTTTTTTTTCAGGAAAATTCTACATGAGCGTTCATTATTGGCCTGACCGCTTCACTATCTTGAGAAAAGCGTTTTTTCAATATCTCCCCATCTATGCGTTGTACCTCAAAAAGGAGGACTACTTTGGAAATATACAGTGTTCCAACAAAAGCAAATTCTGGTTTTGGAATGAATTATCACGCAACGTGAACATTTCTTGCAGATTATGATTTGTATTAGATTCAAGAAGTTTCCATTTCAAAGACAGACTTGCGGCGTTAACATCCCTTCCTCGAACAAATTGGAAATTACAGTCAGGAGGGACCCCAGAATCATTTCGAAAAAAAATCTTATGATAGGTTTTGCAAATCTGATTCTTCTTCTTTTTTCGACTCTACGTATTACCTGGAGAATCAGAATATTTAACTCACTTTGCTTATAGAGGAGGCAATATTAGCTGTTATGCCAAGGCTTTGCATATTCCGTTGCACAAAGAACCACAGCTTCTGCAGTGTGAGATTTTCTGATCTGAATTCAGTTTCCAGTTGGATTGTGAAGAGCTAGAACGTTGAATTTTGAATAGTATAATACAGTCACAAGCCATTCAATTCATGCAGTAATTTTTTGATATCCTAGAATTGATCAAAGAATCTCCAAAAACAATATCTACTGCGGAAAACACTGCTCTGGTACCTGTCAGATATAATTCATATTTTTCATGCTCAATTACTTGAAAACACTCAAGGTGTGTTTCACTAACAAAGTTACATCTTTAGGAGAATTCACACTTTTCCTTCGTCAATTCTTACTGTGTGTCAATTAAAAGTGTTTCCTGTTTGGTTTTAACGTAATTGAGCTCTTGAAAAAACGTTCCCTTCTGACACCAAAGGTTGAAATCAAACCTATCATTGGAAACTGAGCATGAATTGAGACTTGAAGACAGCCCTTACTAATTAAATAATATTTTTAACGGATTCATAAAGACCTCAAGAGCAAAGATCCAAACTTTGACATTGAATAATCAAACTTTTGAGTTATACTGAAGATTGAATCAGATTTCAATCAACATATCAAGGATAGATCTTTGGGCTTTTGGACCTCATATATGAGCCTCAACCAAAAAATACCATATGTTCCTTTATAATATACTGCATAGCCTCTGCTAGGGCATTGTTGACCTGGCCAAACTCAAATCTCATTTTCTCTTCTGTAAATCTCTGAATTATTGAGTAATGACTAGCCAGTGGTAGAATTTGTTTAACCAGTTCACGAAGAGAAAGAGGAACATTATCGTTTATCCTGAATGTTCTTGGGCCATACACATCTTTGAGATCTTCAGGTTCAATATAACAACCTGGCAGGCCTATTAAAACATTCAGCAAATCTTCTATGAGAATATTCTCTTGTGAAACTGCTGGCACAGTAGGGATTGAATGTGAGATATTGTGAGTAGAGAAATCCCACGACATGTTTGGTCGCCTCTGAACCCATGATATAACTGAGGGAGTTGAAGCCAAAGGAATAGACGATGATATATTTAAAATGCTTTTCAAGGAATCTTCATTGATAGACTTCTTCGTGACAGCCTTTTTCAATCTATTTCTAACCTAAAACAAGCAAAATTAATCAAAAGCTAAAACATTCAACCCTCTTACTTGTGGCAGATCATCTTTTGTAATTACGGGTTGAATACTAGGAGATGGTTTAATACTAGGAGATGGTTTACTTTTCAGTAAAAAATCCTTCAAAGTAGAATCTTGTGAGATGTAATCCAATAACTGAACATAGGAATCAAGGGAATCAACACTAGAAGTAAACAAACTTTAAAAAAATTAACCAAGACTGTTTCAAGTTTCACTTTTTATCCTTTAGATCATTGTATTTTGACAAGAAATAATCGGAATCCGGTATGTCCTGGGAGAGTCTTGTCAAATGCTTCTGAATAACAACTTGGCAGCCAGCGGAATTTCTAGATTGACTCTCTTGTAAGTATTCTACCAATTTTTCGGGCGTCACTTTACTGGTTTTTCCACTAAAATTCAGCGATTAATTTGAAGGTCAATAAATTTTGAATATTGATTACCCTAATGATGTTAGCAAGGCATCGACGATGTCATATAATTTAAACTCACTCATTTTGGATTATTTGATTTGTTTTTGAAATGCTTACTGTTTACCTAATTCAAATTTCCCATGTAAATAGTACGGATGTCAAATGTCGATAACTCAATGTCAAACTCCTCTTCTTCTCCAAGTATACCATGTCCATGCTGCAGTGCAGTTTCTGGCATCTGGTGCATAACAAATTCTTGAATCGTGTTCCGTATAGTGTTTTTCAGTGATATTCGTATTGTACAGCTAATCCAATCCAACTTGACACGGAAATTCGCCCCACATTCGGTTGTGCATTGAACTTCGTCTAAGTTTCAAATGATTGCTTGTCTCGCACTGCGCGAGATTTAATAAAATAATCAAATGACAAAAACTCGTTTATCACCCAAAATCGGAGTGCATCTTTCTAAAGGTTCACGGTTTTCAGCGATTCTTCTTGAAGTCATTGTTAGCCTGGTCAAATTAAACTCATTTTCTCTTCAGTAAATGAATAATCAAACGCAAAGCTTGCCACTTGAATGTTACGAAAGAAACTCGCTGCAAAATTTGTAACGGCGATATCACTGCGATCTGAAATTTGACATCGCACCATGTAACATCATGACATCTTGGTGATATCGTAGGGATGTCATTGTCTTTGCTGGGATATGTTTTGTAGCATGTGATGATTGGCGCTAAACTGGTTTATAGTATGAACATTGTTGGAAATCGTTTAGACAGAATTGAGTTATAGAACGGAAAGTCGGCACGTCTCATAAATTCTGTTGAGACAGGTAAGATTTTGTTATGGCTGAATTTTCGATTATTTCCTTCAACAAATATCCAGGCTTTTAGGAAAAGCATTTCTTTCAAGCGTGGATCTTCACACTCATTGTTCTTATTACTGATGCCCGAAGCTATTGCAATAGTATATGCGCGCCAAAATATAACGAATGTGGCTTTTTACATTAACCTCAATCCATGGTTTACAATACGTTGCAAACTATCGAAAGAGTGGATTTCATCCACATCCCACGAATCCACCAGTTTCCGAAGTTGCTGATAATGCCCGAATTGAGAACAGTGAACTATCAGAAGTTTTGGATTTACGTAACTTTCAACAATTTTTCTAGTATATATTTGCAACATAATAAACGAGATTCATTCACTCAGTGATCAAATAATGTAGAAATTAATTAACTACCTACCCATTACCCAACGCACAGAAAGTTAAGAGCTTTTATTTCATTTTGATTTCCGCATTGAAAATGGCAGGCGCGAATACAAGGAGGTGTTAAGGGGGTAATTATCTCCCATGATCAGTCAGTCACATAACATATTATAATATATCAAAAAATATAGGAAGATATCAAAAAATATAATAAATGAATGAAAAATCAATCACAATTTTAAAATTGAAATAATTATTTCACCTTTTTTTCCTGTAACCCTGTAAGATCGCAGAATCCAGTAAATAAATTCAAAATCATTATCAAAATCATGGAATATCTCAGAAGATTATATAGTCTCTGGTATTTCGGGAGAAATTGATTATCACCAACAGTTCTGGAAGAACGTTCGTGACGTTTCCACTTCGATACCTATATACCGCTTTCAAAAAGTGTGTGAACATTTTGCCTCTCATTGAAAAATGCATGCTATTGACTTCGACCTGGCCTGACAATATCTCAAGATTGGTTAACTGGTCCAGCACTATAACATATTCATTCCTGGGACCTACTCATTGAAGCTGATGCATTGATAGATCGTTATGTTGATGAGAATAACCGAAATTTAAATTTATCATTTAATTTTTCTGTTGCATTATCTTGTGTTCAATAAGTATATACTTTTCATTCTACTCATATATTGATGTGTAATTAAATTAAATGTACAAATTAATATGTACATGAAAGAATATCATTATAACGTTTTTTTTACTTACGTCAACAAGGCAAATGTTAGTTATTTCTAAAGTCTTAGGTTTATTTTTATCGGAAATTATTGTTTTCTCTACTTTCCAATTTTATATATAAAAAAAACGAAGATTAAACATATCTGACGTTTTTATTCCACAGTTTCCTAATAATTCAAACCATTGTGAATGGTAAGTTTGTAAAAAAGCCAATATGTTGTGTTTTGATAAAATGGTGGAAACGCATAATTTTCTCAGTGATTAACCCCCCTATAAACTTGAGCTGTATACGCGCCTGGAAAATCGAAAGACAGACGAGGTATGAGTTATCAAAATGAAATTTCAACATTTACAGTGTAGCCTCTCCTTTACCCAAAAATGGAATTTCAATTGAAAAAAATGGATATCTGTCGTGTAATTGCACCGAACCATACTTATTCGCGTTTCATTGAAATTTCGCCCTCCGATACAAGATGAAATTTTTGTGGTTTTGAGTTGAATTTTTGCATGAATTATCACATACCTAATAAATATTACAACAAATAGTGTGTTTTAATACGACTTCGCACATATTCGTGTGAATACAGGGCAGTTTTTACAATCAATCGAAGAAACCTTGTTGTTTTTTCAATATTGTAACGAAAGTACAACAAAACATTATTCAGTAAGCCATCCTGGAGCACCAAAACAAATAATAATAATAACATCTTACGCATTTAGGATCCACTCATGCGAATCATCTTCATAATGCGGAGTATTATTATTATTATTTCACCTTGAATAGACTACTGCATAACGAAAAATAGGTCACGGATATTGAAAACCTTATATTATAGTAAAAATCTTAGAAGAAACTGTATGAGTATTTTTCATCGTGGATTGTCATCTAGTACCGACCAGTTATATTCAACTAAGGTGGCTATATACTGGTGTTTTCACTCCATATAAGAGGTTGTCAGCAAATCAGACGACCGATATGGCCAACTTGATGAAAAATTTGATGATGTAGGCGTTCTAGTACTGCAAAAAATCCGCCAGGTACCAGCACTCTTGCAGTGGAGATGACAGTCCTGTGTTGCCAAGTGGCCATGTCGTTGCGAATTCTGGTCCAGATCAGTAGAAACACAATGCAAATTTATTCCAACTGAGAAATTATTTTCAAACTACATGGAATAAATAACGCATAAAGTTAAACACAAATTTGGCGCGTTTTGGTGTTTTCAATAACCTCGCATATCCAGTCCCGATAAATTCTCTATCCTTTAACAAAAACATCAGAATTGGCAACAGCGTGTTCCATGGATCGAGTGATCACGAAAATAAATAGAAATTTTTGATTACCAGCGCCCCTCATGGCCACTGTTGAACTAGAACGCCTTGTCCACAGGTTTGTCTGAAACAATATCGCAACATTAGAAACACCAGTATATAGACATCTTATATTCAACCATCAATCTTAAGTATTTTAAGGGGCACCTATCGCGCTATACTAAATAACGTTTTTCTTCAAACGTCAAATAATGATGACATTACTTATCTAACTTGATTCCGTCCAAGTTTGATGTCTCCGCCGGCAGCAGTTTGTTTACCCATTTCTTTACGGCGCACAGTGGTCCCAAACTCCGAAAAACTGGCCAAAAGTCAAAACCGTTTTCAATTCGGGTGAAAGTCTGTACCCTAGAGTTTTCTGGGTTGCTGATTACGAAATCGAAGTCAAAATGTATGAAACCAAAATGGCAGATCCAATAATATGGCGGAAAACTCCTTCAAAAAGTATTCAATTCGAGTGAAAGTCTGTACTTGGAGTATATCGGGGTCGCTGATAGCGAATTCGAAATGAAAATTTAAAAAACAAAATGGCCGATCCAATATGGCGGAAAACTCCTTCAAAAAGTATGTACGCGGAGTATATCGGGGTCGCTGATCACGAATTCGAAGTAAAAATATAGAAAAACAAAGTGGCCGATCCATTATGGCGGAAATTTTCTTTAAAACGTATTCAATTCGGGTAGAAGTCTGTACTCAGGGTATTCCGGGAACGATGATTACGAATTCGAAGTCAAAATGTAGAAAAACAAAATGGTTGTAACAATATAGCGAAAAATTTTCTCAAAAACATTCAATTGAGGTAAAAATATGTACTCGGGGTATACCAGGGACGATGATTATATGAATTCGAAGTCAAAATGTAGAAAAATAAAATGACCGATCCAATATAGCGAAACATTTCTTCGAAAACATTCAATTCGGGTTAAAGTCGACCGTGCAGAGTTCATATTTATCTGGAGATTTCATGTACGACCAGAGTTATCCGTAATCTCAATAATCCATCATTATCCGTTTAAACTAATCGTGGGCTCATCGGGAAGCAAATTATTGACCAAAACTAATTGAGGCATAACTAACTCATATTTATATAATAACTGCTCAAAATTAAAATTGTTGAAAGTGCACCTGCGTACATCAAGTTAATAATTATCCCTAAAAATAAATATTTTAGTTTCTTGGAGTAGTAGAGCTAAAAATAATAAAAATAAAGCCACACCCTAGCTCAAAATTCTCACTTGAATTTCAGGTCAAGGTCGACTCGGCTAAAATTGGGGTCGTTCGTTCAGAATAAAATTGAGATCCAAAATCCCAAATCACGTGATGAATGTTGCAGGCCGTTTTTTAGGTTAGAAAATCTTTATCGTTGTTAGACATAAAACAACCTACAAAAGATAACCCAAAATATATTATTTCTTTTTCGAATACTTTTTGCTGTTAATGAAAAACGATAAAATTGAGCGAAAACCAAGCGAAAGAGCTGTGACATGACAAAATCTGAAGCGTTCTCGGACAGGAAGTTGATCTGACTTGTGTCATGAACACCCTTCAGAATGGTAGTCCAAAAACAGCATTCAAAGCGAACTCTGTCTCATGTATATGTAGCAATTGATAGCAATGCTGTGGAATGTATCCAGTTCTATAACGACATGCTCGAGAGTAAGTATTACAATCTCGTACAAATGCAAATGAATGCAGATAATTTTTCCACAATTAGTAATGCTGGAAGTCATATTTTCAAAATATGTCTATCTCTAAGTGGCGGTTGGTGGAGAAGATAAATTTTTACTCTAACATAATCAAAATTGATACATATCTTTCAAGTTCCTACGGCACCGCTTTAGGATTTGGGCCCACGCCCCCCCGATGGAAAGCTTATGAGTAGGGGAACATATTTATGGGGGTCAGGGGGCGCGCAAACCTCTCCTTCAAGTGTAGGAGGGCAAAATCACTTATAGGATTTTCCCATTGATTTTCAATGGGAATCAAAGTCAATTGGATTGTATTCGCCTCTGTGAGCGTTTTTTGGCGAAGCGCTGCTAAAAAACCTATTTTTTGCCATTTACATTAGGTTAGGTTAGGTGTGGCTTTATTTTCATTATTTTCAGCTCTACTACTCCAAGAAACTAAAATATTTATTTTTAGGGATAATTATTAACTTGATGTACGCAGGTGCACTTTCAACAATTTTAATTTTGAGCAGTTATTATATAAATTTGAGTTAGTTATGCCTCAATTAGTTTTGGTCAATAATTTGCTTCCCGAGCCCACGATTAGTTTAAACGAATAATGATGGATTATTGAGATTACGGATAACTCTGGTCGTACATATGAAATCTCCAGATAAATATGAACTCTGCACGGTCGACTTTAACCCGAATTGAATGTTTTTGAAAAAATGTTTCGCTATATTGGATCGGTCATTTTATTTTTCTACATTTTGACTTCGAATTCATAATCATCGTCCCCGGTATACCCCGAGTACATATTTTTACCTCAGTTGAATGTTTTTGAGAACATTTTTCGCTATATTGTTACAACCATTTTGTTTTTCTACATTTTGACTTCGAATTCGTAATCATCGTTCCCGGAATACCCTGAGTACAGACTTCTACCCGAATTGAATACGTTTTAAAGAAAATTTCCGCCATAATGGATCGGCCACTTCGTTTTTCTATATTTTTACTTCGAATTCGTGATCAGCGACCCCGATATACTCCGCATACATACTTTTACTCGAACTGAATACTTTTTGAAGGAGTTTTCCGCCATATTGGATCGGCCATTTTGTTTTTTGAATTTTCATTTCGAATTCGCTATCAGCGACCCCGATATACTCCAAGTACAGACTTTCACTCGAATTGAATACTTTTTGATGGAGTTTTCCGCCATATTGGATCTGCCATTTTGGTTTCATACATTTTGACTTCGATTTCGTAATCAGCAACCCAGAAAACTCCAGGGTACAGACTTTCACCCGAATTGAAAACGGTTTTGACTTTTGGCCAGTTTTTCGGAGTTTGGGACCACTGTGCGACGACTTAATTATTTTAATTTCTAACATCTAGACGACTTTGATAGTTGTCACAGTTAATTTCGAGTAAAAATAGCGTATGAATTGTACTATTTATGGTTGAAAATTGCTACGTTTGAAGAAAAAATAGTATACTTTATTCGGCAAAGAAGCGACTTTTCTTGACTTGCCCTCTATTACGCGCCTCACTTCGTTCGGCGCGTAATATCGGGCGCGTCAAGAAAAGTCATGCTTCTCCGCCTCATAAAGTAATATACTATCATAGCTGCCGTAGTTATATTATCGATCATGATTATCTTGCTCATATCTTCGTCTATTTCATACACTCGTTCCGATTATCCTGTTTTATTCGTTACTAGGAACCCGGTAAACATTGCAGCGCCCATTACACGTGTTCAACGTGTTGCTATGGCGAAAAATAGTGGCATTTTTAATCGTCTGAGTGAAGTGACAACCCTAAATTTTCAACCAACTTGAAAAATGGAATGGCCAAGTAAAAATGTTCCAGCTGGTGGATTCATGCACACAGCTAAGTGCTCTTATAGTCCAGATACACATCGATTTTTGAAACGTATGTATACATCTTTTGCGATTTGATTGCTGATATGTTATATATCTTGTTTTTATAAATGAAGAATCAGCAATATCACAAAAATCAACCTCTTTCTTATATGGGAACCCTATATAATGAAAGTTGGTGTAGTAAAACATTACGTGGATGTAACAGTCGTTCATTTGAAATTATAAAATATATAAATAAAAAATATTTTTTGGAATTTTTCTCACACGAAGTTTTTTTTTTCTTTTTTTCCAAGTGGAATGTTCAGATTGTCTTTATTCGAAACAAAAAATGAAATATTGAATGGGTATGAACATTACTTCATAAGCATGTCAATAATTTCCTTTATTTTGTGTAGGAATATATCCGAACTGTACTGGGGTATGAAATAGAATGTTTATGCCCTGAGAGCGACAATCTTAGAAAGCCGAGGGCCTCTGACCCAAGGGTCACTTATACTCTTGGTGTATATGAACTTTTATGTCATACTGGTTTGTTATTGCATCAGAAAAAATTTAAAATTCTGTTCGATTTTAAGTAGATACCAAATTTGCTCAACTTTATCCTCGCATGAAGCCTGTGTATTTTATGCCCTTGCCACGGGCATATGGTATAGATTAGGTATCTGGTTTTCTCAAGTTTTCTCAATAACACTCTTTAATGATTGCATTCACCTCTTGTGATTCAAACGTAGGTAATACCAAATTTTTTTGTGAACCACATTTTTCTTTGTAGTATTGATGGACGAGAGTAAGCTATCGATGATGCAAAGAAAAAAATTTAACTATATCTTGAGAAATGGAGAACCCCTTCCTCCTTTAGCGCAAACTTCCTCTAGATCCAACTTCAACGTACCTGAAATAACTATCCGACCGGGAAGCTCCAAAAGAAGATCGCGTGAAAATATTATAAAGTCTGGAGCTTACGAGCGGGAAGAGTACCGTCCACGACTTCCAATTGTCGACAGAGAAAAAGAAAAAGCAAAATTACAGGATAAAATGGCTTACAACAAGGAGATTAAAGTTCGCAAACCGAAGATTTTCCAAAAACTGACAAACAAACAGATAAAAGAAGAGATTAATAGATTCGATCAGCGTAAGTATAACCATTGTGTAACAGGATATACAAGTTTGATCTTATATACTTGCGCACCCCCAGTTTTTTCATGGTCCAGTTCTGGTTTTGGGGTGAAGAGTTGAAAAGCCAGAAGCAATAAACAATTTCCAATGAGTGGGGTGGCTTGGAAAATGTATTCAAATACTAATCCTACTCCATAAACTCCTTGCATTTCATGTCTGTAAAATGTTGCATGAATGGACTGGCGTATCGGCAAAGCAAAGTCTAGTATTTTCCTTGTAGGTTATGATGCACTGTTGCCAGGTCTGACCATATCCATCGGTATTTGCTTATTCAACAACGCTTTTATTTTTCTGATATAACGGAAGTTTGGAAACTGTGATCTAAATCTAGAAATGAAAATTTTGATAATATAGAAACTTCAAAGGCTCTTTAGAGTCTTTTTTTCTGTGAATAGGATGTATTGTTCTCATTTTCTACTAGGAAATTGGACATTTGACTCACTGGACTGGCTATTGAGAATGCTGACAAGATAAATAACAGGTTTCCAATACCGTATTCCGTATGCTTTATAGAAAATCAAATTAGTAAGATGTAACTTTGCTTCATTCATTAAGAATTTTTCCATCTTCGCACTGGAAATTTCAGTCGTCAAAATTCAATAAGTCAAAATCATAGATGTCTCATCGAGTCAATATTTGAGTCGCAAATTTGTATTTGGTATTTCTCGATGAATATTTCAAATTCCCGATCGTGAAGCAAGACCTGAGGTGATTCTACATATTTTTTTTATAATTGCGCCCATCATGTGAACATTTCAACTAAAACATTGCGTTCAATTCAGTTTCGAAAGGATAATCTTGACTGTCAGACCAACAAAAACATGAAAAGGTTCAGGTGCTTCATCAGGACGTTTGTTAGAAGTTCTTAATAATGAAATTCAGTACCTAGTTGTTAATGTTAGAAATAGAATTTTTGAAATATGTATTCTTCATGAAACCGAAATACAAATAAGTTGAAGTGAAAGCGTCTACTAGCTAGGGCAGCCGCTGCCTGGTAGCGTAGCCTAAAATTATGGTTATATATTTGAACAACCCTGTCTCCAACATATTACAATATATGCAAAACTGCAGGTTTTATCTAACCCAACCAATATGTTATATGTCGCAGTGTTCAGAATTTTGGCAGATTTGCGAAATATTTCTATGAATTAAAATTGTAATTTGTTTTTCGTGTAGATTTATAGTGTCGTCATTATATCCAATAAATCTTTTAGAAAAGGTTCATTTGCTAGTTAGGTACTTCTTGAATTTCGAGTATGATCCCGATCCTTGTGAAACCTACTGCAGCTTCGTCCAGAAATAATTATATCGCCATATATGGTATGTCTATTGATTTCTTCTATAGCGCCCTGTAGAAGCTTCGATTACCTTCAGCGATGGTGTTTGATTTGTGATGTGATTATAGCTCGAATGACTTTCCATTATGCGTTTGGCTTTATCAGAGTGGATTATTATAAGTGTTTTCTCGCTAGAACCTTATTGGGTCTGCAATCTAACTCCGGTGCAATATTAAAATAGAAATATTTAAAAAAAATATATATTCCCAATCTTATTTTAACAGGAAAGTTATTGAGTCTGAAACTCTATTTCAGTTGTGCAAGAAATAAAAGAACGAGAAGAATGGCTGCAGGAAATGGAAGCACTAGGTCAAGGCGACAAGTATAGACAATTAATTGACTTACAAATACAGGAGAAAGTTCGAGAAATGAATAAAATGAAATTTGAAAATATTAATCAATAAAAATAGTTATATTATTAGATTTTTTTATTATATTGTGTCTTTCCCCACACGAAATTTTAGGTGCAGTAAATTTCATCTTAGGAAAATTTTTTGTACCTATAACTCCCCTCACGTAGTTCGGTCAAATGCGGAAGAGTCCCCCTATTATGATGCATAAACAGAAATCTTCATCACACCAACTCATTCTATTTCATTTTGAAACTGCCGAGTGTGAAAAAAATCGCAAAATCCACAGAAAAATGTGAGAACTATCAGCCTCAATACCGATTTGCGCATTCGGCCTATTCGAATATAAAGTTACGTGGACCCTACCAAAAACTAATGTCATCACGTATAGATATATTATTCAATTAGGTACACACACATGAGGACAGGAAGGACTCAGCGTTCATAACAACGCTAACTTGCGACAAATACCTATATTAATCTTAGCTTCAATATCTCTTGCAGCAGACATAATTCAAAGTTGTGAATATTCCACCTGGTAAGTAGATAACATTCATTATAAACTCAGATATCAGTACGGCACGTTATTGCTGAAAGATCAATGGAACAAATATTCAATTTGTTTTCGTATTGAACCCATGAGGCAAATGGAATAATTGATTCTTTTACTTTATTGATTATCAATCTTTTGTTATTACACAGTAATAGTTTCTTCTAGTTCTCAATTGTGAAATTTTCATTATATAATATTTCTTCTGGTACCATCTTGAACATTTTTGTTCCCGAGATACTAGTAATATTTGTTTTAACCCTCCGTTAGTCGCGCATGGGACTGGCAGTCCCATGATTTACAATTTTCTCAATTATATTAAAACTATTATAGCTACAGCGTCGTAACTTTATGACATCTCACAGTAAACTTCAAGAAGCCAGTTGCCTGAGTTTCATGCGAAGGGATAGTTTTATTTTTTAGAAAATTTGCAAAGAGTGCGTCAGGTACCTGTTTTGGGACTGATGGTTCCAGCGCGACTGCCTACGACTCATTTTTGTTGCGTACATTGAACAAGCGTCTCAGTAGCGTATTTGTAGGCTTCGTTGTTTGAAGGTTATCTTTTCTTGTTAATTTGTTACTGTGCCGTGTATTTTTGAAACAAAGTGCATAATTATGGACACAAAGCGTTATAATTTTGATAACCCTGCTAGCTGACGTGGAAGAATTGAATCGTTTAGCTTTCAACCTGGGACGAGCCGAAGAGCGGTCAAGAGAAAACGTTGCGAACCTTGTTATAACGAATCTGAAAAGGACGCCAGAACAACCTATACATGTCAAAAGTGTGATACCTATATATGTTTGAAAAACCATGTCCAAGTAATATGTAAAAATTGCTTAGAAAATATAACTGAAGAGGAAACAGCTGGTGAATCTGAATAAATCAAACTACAATAAAATCGGATTGATGCCATTTATTACCTACTTGCTTTTCTATTCCCTGAATATTTTCACGTGAATTGTGTAAAGTCGTATCCACAAATACTACTAGGTATAAGAGGTATAAATATGAAAAATAATTCATAAACAATAAAAACACTAGTTAGGTATAAAACACAATAAAATTATAATGCAATTGCAAATACAATTTAACTCGCTTCAGTAACAAACTAATTCACCAAAAACATTTTGGGCCAAAATAATTTATATGACCAAAAATAAGGCGGCGTTGTTGATATGGGACTGGCAGTCCCAGCGCGACTAACGACGTTACATATGGTGGCGCGCCTAAGGTTAAAGAATCTTCAAATGAAACAACATTATTATCATCTGAGTGATTTCATAACCCTTTTCAAGTGGAAGTCCCCTTTATTTTCCCTAATATTAACTGAGATTGAGTTTCGAATACTTTAGTTGAAATTTTATTCATTTAATTGTTTTGTTTTGATTGCTTAGTCACCAACTGAATACCAGCACGGGCCATAAAGGCACCAATTATTTCTATTTTTCCCTGCGATCATAGAATTCAGCAATTATCTAATGGAACCTCCTCTGGTTTCTTTACGATCATATGACTTTCAATCAAGAATATCCCCAGTTTTATCTTCTCTCCATTGGTTTCCACAATAATTTTCCAAGAGTACAGGATTTTTCTCATCCTGTGAAGATAGACTTACAACAAGACTCTACAAGGTATCACAACTCTCCATCTACAGGAACCCATTCTTACCGAAAAACCACCATTTTGCTGTTCTGATTTTGGCAAGAGGAGGGTCAAAAGGAATCAAATTGAAAAATCTCTCCAAGGTCGGAAATAATTCCTTGTTAGCAATATCCATACGAGAAGCAAAGAAACTGCAAGGTATAAATTCAGTTTGGGTATCGACGGATCATGCAGAGATAGCAGGAGAAGCAGAAAAAGGTCAGTCAGGGTACGATAACTAGAAAAAAGTTACAGTGTATCCCTCTTTTCATGAATTCACAAAATGACCAAGAGGAAAACACCCTCTCGCAAAAAAATGGTGTTACTCTTGAATATTTCTGTATTAGCCATCATCAATGACAATTAAGTTGCCAATACTATTTTAGAAAATGCGAAAGTCCATTGGAGAAGTCCAGATTCAGCTACCGATGAGGCAACTTCATTCCAGGGAATCAACGATTTCCTTCAGCACCATCCAGAAGTGGATGTCGTGGGTTTGGTGCAGTGCACCTCCCCTTTCGTAAAATCACCATATTTGCAAAAAGCTGTGGACCATATGAAAGCTGGCAAAGATTGTTCTTTCGCTGGGACTAGGTTTGTATGTTGTGACCCTCACGTGAACGAGTTTTTTTTTCCACCCAGACTGTTTCGGAATAGTATCACCTACCAAATTTCATCTATAGGTTTCGGAACCAAAATGATTATTGTACTATGATATCCGGTAAAATTATGAAGAATGACGTTCGGTATGTATTTCCTGAAATTGATCGTTTTGTATACCGATATATCCTTCAATCAATGTTTCGAGAAATATTTCTATTGAACATTCGAAAAAAATTCCATAATAAATTTGAACAACTTTTTATTATCCTTTTCGCATTTGAAGAAGGAGTTTCATTTAGGAGTGACAGATCAAAGTTGTTTTCATAAATATATTATTTCATATATCCAGATTCTATCGAATTTCAAAGTAATGGAGAAATTGAAAATAATCAATTGGAAAACTCTTATAAATTTAATATATTCATTAACGTCTCCGTCTCAACATTTTGCATTTAGCAAACTGTAATTGACGGTTAGAAAACACAATTTTATGGACACATACGCATTTTATATTTTTCAGTTGTCCCAAATTTATGTATTTTTTTATTGAACTCGTATTTATTCAAGGTCTTATAAATTGAGATGGAAGAAATTACCAAATGAGTTGGTTCCTTTGAATTTTGACCCGAGTAAAAGACCAAGAAGACAAAATTTTGATGGTGAACTGGTTGAAAACGGAATGTTTTATTTTTTCACGACTAATCTTATAAAGCGAGGTGTTCTCCAATCGAACAAGTGAGTATCTCTTCCTCTTTTTTGTTAGTGCCTACCTGAAATAATTTTTTTCCCGATTCAATAGGTCAAATGTTTGGCCATTTCTCGACCTTTAATTATTTATAACACGAACTCGGTGTACTTTTCGAAAAATGTCAAGGTGTAAAAAGTGTTTATCTATGCTCATTTTATTCAAAAAAATGCAGTATTATTTAACTTTATAATTTTACACTGTCTTTTTAATAACAAATTAATTAACCTTACGGGTTGAAAAATGTTGTTCAAGTTTCTCAATCTAAGATGGATTTTTTTCTGAGACGAGTAGGCATATAAGAGAAAATTTTCAACAATATAATACGCAGTATTGTAATACCACATTACATCATACAGTAATGTAAAACCGTCTGTGAATACCTCGAAAAATAATGATCATTTTGCGCAAAACATGAAATTAAAAGTCCGTAACATGTTCTGAGATACGAAGTTTCATAGTATGAAAAACCTGTTGATAATTCATAAAAACTAGAGGAAATGATTCTGAATCGAAATGTGTCAAAAATTATTAAAAAACGATCCATTTTTACATTGAAAAAATGCAACTTGATTCTGAGGAAATTGGAATGGAAAACTCCTTTTTTATATCCGAATGCAATGTAAAATCCATCTAGGATTATATTGACCTTAAAAACATGTACTTCAAATATTCATGCATAGTTTATTTGTAACGTCCTAAACGATGGTTGCAAAACTGTTACAAAAAGACCTATAATAATCGATAATAGATTATCAAGAATCAAGTTTAAAAAATATGAGATAAATTATACAAATTCTTTTAAATTTTTAGGTTTACATTTAGATTCTACACTTTCATGGTCAACTCATATTGGTCATTTGAGAAAACAACTTTCACCACTAATTGGTGTATTGTATCGAATTAGAAACTATTTAGCACTGAAACATTTGAAACAGATTTATTTCGGATTGATACATTCAAAACTGCATTTGTTCATTTTGCCTTGAAAAATATCAAACATTCTATTCCGAAATTTACAGTTGATTCTGATTTCATAACTATGCTACTAGACAAACTAATGAGCTCATTTTGATCAAAGTCAAAACAGAATTTGGAAAGAAATCCCTTCTTCATAATAGTGTTAAAATTTACAACAATTTACCTCCTCATTTGAAAAAAGTTAAAAATGCTGTTAAATTCAAAAGATACCTTAAAGATTTTTTCATAACTGAAAAAAATGATATTTGATGTTTGTGTCTGTTTTTCATTTTCTACTACTTTGAAAGCTTCTGGAAAACATTTCTTTTGCCAGTATCGATCAATCTTTATAACTATTCGAACTGGTCTATCTGTTTTCTTTTTATGTTGTATTGCATTATTTATTTTATTTTGTCCCTGTTATAAACATTTATGTTTCTTGGTATAAATAAAGATATTATTATATTATTATTATTAGTTTCATTCGAAATAAGTGAAGGGGACAATAATATAAACCAAGGGAAAAATCAAAGATGTATCAAAATAAATTGTGTTAATTGAAAAATTATTTACACTTTCACAATAGCTTTCCCAATATTGCCGCCACGCAACATATCTGTGAAGGCATGAAACATGTTTTCGAATCCGTCGGTTACAGTTTCACGATACTTCAGTTTGCCCTCGAGAATCCACTTTCTATTCTGCTCGATTCCTTCGAACCACTGATCCAGCCATCTGTGTACGAGGAACCCTTCCATCCTCAGTTGATTGAAAATCAGTGGATATTGAACCAAACTCGCTGTAAATGAAATCAATCATTTGAATGCATCAAATGCTAAACACATCACACATCATTATGAAATGGTGATATCATTTCTAGAAATATTTTGTTGATGAAAATTAACGAACAAACTTATGAAAACAAAATAAATGAAATGATAAAAAATATCATTTGAGAAGTTCAAATGTTCCAGAAATAAACAAAACAACGAGCAAAGACGGAATAAATTAAATGAATTTTTGAAAATCTAAAATGAAATCCGAAAGAAATGAATATCAAGTTTTCTACTTGCCTACAGAATCAATTATGACAAGATCTGATCTGAAAAAGTGAGAATTATAGCCAATTTGATACAGACAAATATGACTTATATGTGAAAAATCAAACATTATGGTGTTCAAAGATTCGAAAGGGTGTTAGATGAGTTGAAAGAGTTCAGAACGTGAAACTATCTTGAAAAATCGGAAGTTATAAAAGTTTTAAAAACCAATATGAGTTTGGAACAGTCACAGGAAACAATTAAATAACCTAAAAACCCTAGAATTCTAGAAGAAATCGTAAACGTATTAGAATATGAAATTCAAAAATTGAAAATAGATATGTGATTTCAAGAAGATGTACATGGAAAGTTGTAATTTAAAATGCTAGGATCTTCGTATTTCACAAAATTACAATTGAATTATACTGTATCCTGTTTCAGTTCAAAGAATAGGAAATCTATCAATTTCGAACTTTTTGCATTTGACACAAAATGAAATAATATATATGCAATTTAATTGTTTTTTGTTTCTCAAGATATGCATCTGATAACAAGAGATTTGGATTGGACAAACAGAAAAAATGCAAAAAATCACTGATATTGAAAAATAAGCATGGTTATGAATCATACCGATTATCCCATATTCTATTCATTGTTGAAGAAGGCGCGTAGTTTAAAATGATGCATTGTGATAGTTCGAATTGTGCAGGGAGCTAATTAGAATGTCGTTTTCTTAGAACTGCAGGCCATTTGGTCGGACCACAGAAAGAATGGGAAAAACAAATTAAATTTGATGTAGGGTTCAACGTACATACAAATTGCAGAGAGCAGATTTTCCCGAAAGTGAAAGAGTTGCTGAAATCGAAAAATTTTGTAAATTTGAAAATTTTTCCCCCAATAAGCTGAAAAAGTTATAATAAAAATTTGATAATAGGTAGAAATGTTCGGAAGGTTTCAAAGACCGCATTGCATAAAAACTGGATTAAATAAGAAAAATATCAATTTTGAGAACGTTCAAACAAATGATAGCTTGGCACCTCACCTTTTGGGGGTTTATTCTCATTGTATCCAGAAATGGCGCCACAGACTGCCACACGACCGAAAATATTCATGTATAACATAATCGTTGTACTTATTTCACCACCGACCTGAAAAAATCAGTCATTTTATAAAAAATACTCCTTTGAAACTCAATCGAAGCAAAGAAAGATCATAAGAAAATCGACCCATGAAATAAATGATTCTATTAATATCCGTAATCTGCTAACTACTATTTCGCACCATATCTGCAGCAGAGTTAAAATTATGTTCAATATTAAGATGATTCGAAATGCATGTAATAGAAAGCCTCGTCGAGTTCCACTGATGAGACATATGACTAGTTGAAACTTGCTACCTGGCATTGGATTTGTGAATGGGATAATTTCGTTTATCAGAATTCTGGATCGTGTATAAACTGTTGTAAATGTGGTTTCATACTAACATTGTCGAAGTAACAGTCCATTCCTTTGGGAGCGTATTCTTGAATTTTTTTTCTGACGTCGTCTGTTTTATAGTTGATAAAATGATCGAAGCCCAGATCATCAACCAACCACTTTCCTTTTTCGTCCGAACCTGCCACGCCGATAACCCTGCAACCCTTTATTTTCGCTATTTGACCAACCAAACTACCTACTGCGCCAGCTGCACCAGTCACGATGACAGTTTCACCTGGTTTCGGTTGACACAAATTGGTCAATCCGAAATAGGCAGTATTTCTGAAAATAACACGGGTAAATATCACATATTTGTTAAAAATGATTATACACTCCAAATAATCCGTCAGGTTTCAATTGAGAATACTTTTTACCCCAAACCACGCATTTAATTTTATTATTTCTGAATTAATACTGAATTTTTTCTTACCCTGGCATTCCTAAGATTCCTAACGCCAACGATTTGGGTAAGTCTCCCAAATTATCAGGTATCAACCAAGCACCAGGAAAACCATTGGCCAACGCTTTTCCCGAAGATATTGTATGGGTTCTCCATCCGAATTCTCCCACGACATATTTACCTACTGGAAAATTCGGGTTCTTGCTGTCTATGATCCTAGATTCGAAAATTATTTAATATAATATTATTTAAAATAATATTTTCGGATTTAATGGAAATTACTACCATTTCAGACTGAGGGAGTAAACTGACAGGGTGCTCGAATTTCGAGTTGTTTTCTTTCTCGTTTATAAAAATTATCAACTCACAAATTATATGTTAGTAGCGATATGGATGAGTATAGTTCTTGTATTCAGATTCAGCATTGCTGACAAACCTTTTTCATAAGATATCATTGTAGAATCTGAAGAACTAATTGATCAGGTGGAAGTTTGCAATAGTCAAAATTATGATGGATTTTAATGTCATCAGTGGTGGGTTTGGAAAGGCAATAGAGCCTGTGTAATTTTTTCGACTCTGGGTGTGCTGATGGGGGGCTGTTATTTCTAAAATGAAATGGTATATATATATATATATATATACATATATATATATATATATATATATATATATATATATATATATATATATATATATATATATATATCATCCATTAGATACCCGTGGTGCATATTATAGACTTTAATATCATACTAGATCGTAACCGCATCTACGATAGGAATATTTGAAATAGTCCTTAATTACGGGCCATAAAGTGAGCTTCATGTCCGCACGGGCATAAAGTACAGTATTATGTAGTTGCGTATAAGACATAAAAATACTTTTTACTTTGAGAATACCTGTTTTATCTAGTGGCAATAAAGAAAATATTCTCAAAATAACTCAATTCCAACATTATTTCAGAAATATAATCGAAAAAGATGGATGTACGCTTTTGGAAAATGGAAAACTATTAGAAAATGGCATTTGTTTATCCACAATCCGTAAGAAGAGATAATCAATTTAAAGACGAAAATCAAGACTGAACTCTTTCGAAACGATATTCAACGAAGGATTTATGGTAATTTTTATATAATAAAAAAACTCCCATTCAATCTCTTCGAACGATTAAAATACCCCACCAGTCTGTGCTGGAGTGTGTTGATCTAGTAAGCTACAAAAGTAATGGGTTCAGATAAAAATCTTCCGTGTACTTCACATTTAATTTTTCATGAAACTTGTATCCAAAATACTCACTCACTTGGCAACTTGCGATCCCATAAACGTTTTCCCAGGTTTTTCCCGAGCAGCGTAGGCTCTCATGTATGGATCAACGCTCAAGAATTGTGCTTCAGCTAGGAATTCTGTGGAAAACATACTGTTACGATCTATCCTTTTGTTCGTTTATTAAAACTTCAAATAGCACTAAACTATACTTTTATTACAACTCTTTATCACAATACAATACAATCACTCAAATTGCTCCGCGCTAACTATCCAACACTCTGTACTCAAACTATCTGTGATAGAAATTCTCTACTTCGACTTCTGGACTTAGCAATACCAAAGCTCTCTCCGATAAAAACTCTGTTAAACTCTCCGCCTCTGCACTAAGCTAGAAACTCTGCTAGCTATCTCGATGAAGTGTCTCCTTTCATACTTGAGTACTCCTATGGAGAATCTTCGAGAGAGGTCTCGATGATTTTATCGAATCCTCCACGCGAATCAAGACTTCCTGGAAAAATGACGTTCTCTCTTCGACCCCTTATATTCGAGATTTCGTAAAAATACAAAACTTTTTTGGGTCCATATTCTGAACTAACGTTTTTGCATATACTAGCGAAACACATTCTAGTAGCTACTGCCCTATATAGTGGTAGCCTTGTCTAGACATCAGAATGGGTTACGCAAGGTTTTGATGCGAAAGGCGAATAGGAACCATATGGCATGAAAGCACTGAACTGTATCTATCTATAATGGTAGAAGTAGTTATTGAAATGAAAAATTTACGATTCCTAACGTTATTTATCACATAATTACCTACAGTCTGTGTCAAATTGAATTTCCATGAGAACCTATAGATGAAAGAGTGGCGGTTTTTAGTTACAGCTATAGTCATTCTTCTCTTTTTTTTTTTTAATTCTTTATTTAACGTCGGCCTATTTCCGCTACCAAGGCCAATCACCGACGCCGGTGAGCACACTTCCCCCAACCGGAAATTTTGCCGAACCCTCTGGTATTCCAACCAGAGGTAGGGATCTTTAACGAGCCCAACATCCATGGACTCGGGACCGACGACTTAACGTCCCCTCCGAAGGACGGCATATCCTCAATATATCTTGTGCTCATTGATATATTGTCTGCGAGCTATGATATGCTATTCCGCTGCAGCTGTACGGGCTTTCGACACGGTATTTCCCTGTATGGTCACCCATCCAAGTACTAACCGCGCTCGGCGTTGCTTAGCTTCAGATATCGAATGACTGTCAGTCAACCTGAAGAGCTGGGCTGCTGTGCCGAGTCCTGGTGTCATTTTTTTTTTTTTTTTTTTTTGTGGAAAAAAAACTTTTTTTTTTTTTTTTTTTTTTTTTTTGTGGGGTTTTTTTTTTTTTTTTTTTTTTTTTTTTTTTTTTTTTTTTTTTTTTTTTTTTTTTTCTTTTTTTTTTTTTTTTTTTTTTTTTTTTTTTTTTTTTTTTTTTTTTTTTTTTTTTTTTTTTTTAATTTTTTTTTTTTTTTTTTTTTTTCCCCTTCTTCTCTTTTTTTTTTTTTTTTCTCTTCTCTCTCCCAAAAAAAAAAAAAAAAACCCCCCCCCTTTTTTTTTTTTTTTTTTTTTGTGTTTTTTTTGAAAAAAAAAAAAAAGAGGGTGTGTGTTTTTTTATCTATATTCAAAACCCCCCCCCCCCCCCCCCCTTCCCCCTTCCCCCCCCCCCCCCCCCCCGCCATGCCCTTCTTCTCTTTTCAAACAGATGAAAAATGTTCTTGCAAGCTTCCTTCTACATTTTGTGAATGGTAACCAATCTGTATAACACGATATTAACAATTGATTATGTATTTAATAATTCCAAAGAAAAGGATAGTATAAGAATTCTTGATGATGTCTTGTCTGATCATTTTAGTACACCTACCTATATAAAGGAAAATTTTAATAAAAATATCATGTGCGATTGGGAAATTTTCAGTCCTCTATTCGCAGAAAAAATATACCAATCCTAAAAATAATAGCACAACGTTCAAGGAAAAGAAGAGAGTTCATGAAAATGCTGTGTATAATTCACCAAAAAATCATTTTATCAGAAAAAAAGATTTAATTCTTTCAATAGAAATAAAACATATTGGCAAGTTTTTATGAATTATTCTGCATAACATTATACAACCATTAACGTTTCCTATTAATTTATAATTTTACAATGGTTCGTTTCCCCATCATTTGAAAAGTAATAAAGTGATACCGATACATATTTTTTGTTGAGGTGAAACATTTTCATTCATTTCATCTATTCGTGGACTGTATTATTTCTTGAATATATCTTTTTCGTCGACCTCTACGAAAAGTTACATTTTACGTACTGATTTCCGGACGAAAAATCGACTATTATTGGAGGCAAGTACTTTTCGTCCGCAAACACTTTTCGTCCGCTGCGGTTGCTATGGTACGGCACTGTTCGAGAGCGGCGATTGAATAATTTTCGTTTAATAAAAACAGGCGCCTGTGACAATTACTGTCATTTGCTGTTGTCAAATGAAGTAACTACGAAATTCGCTAGATTTTACGTGTGAATAAGACCGCGGTGTGTGTTCAAAGTAATCAAAAATGAATAGTGATAGCGATGTGGATGTAAGTAATACTCCTCCGGAGCTACGGGAATTGGCAAATACGGCCACGTTGGATTTACTCCCACAGAAATCACGAATTTTATACGAAAAACAATACAGCAAATTCAAGAACTGGCGTCAGGAACATAAGGTCGAGAATCTCTCAGAAAATGTTCTTCTGGCCTATTTTTCTAGTAAAGCTGATGAGAATAATTATAAGTCCTCGACGCTATGGTCAATATACTCTATGCTAAAGTCTACACTAGCCATCAAGGACAACGTTAACATATCCAAATTTCCGAAACTTATTGCATTTTTGAAAAAACAAATCGTTGGGTACAAAGCGAAAAAATCTAGAGTATTCAGTCGAGATGAAATAAACAGATTTCTTGGTGATGCCCCTGATGACACTTATCTTTTGCACAAGGTAAAATGTTTTTATTTATTTTGCTGATGCATTTATTGTTATATTATATTTCAGCTCTGTTTGATTATTGGAATTGCTGGGGCTTGTCGAAGAGACGAACTACGTAAAATATCGACCAAGGATATTGTTTATCAAAGCAACATGCTTGTAATAACCATTCCAGACTCAAAAAATGGTAAAAGGCGTGTTTTTACAGTTACAGACAAACTTTGCGACGGAGTGAATCCTTTAGAAATATTTCGACAATACGCCAACTTGAGACCGAAGCATTGTAATCATAATATATTTTTTGTCAATTATAAATCAGGAAAGTGTACAGTGCAAGTGGTTGGTGTGCATACATTTGCAAAGATACCTAGCTTAATCGCAAAATACTTAAAATTGCCGAACGAACTAGAGTACACCGGGCATTGTTATCGGCGCACATCTGCAACACTTTTAGTCAATGCCGGCGCAGATATGCTGTCACTAAAACAGCACGGAGGATGGAAATCCTCAACAGTCGCCGAGGGTTACATTGAGGATTCCATTCCCAATAAAATAAATGTATCAAAAAGTATTTTAACTGGTCAAGCACTCCGAGAGGGAAGTTTTAGAAATAGTGATGCCGGAGCATCTGCATCTGAAGTTGCATCAACAAGTACCCATAAAATCAAAACTTGTCTCTGGCATCTTCTTCGACAGCAGGAATTAATATTAATAATTGCACAAACTGTTCTTTCAATATCCATCTTCGAGATTGATAATTTTGTAGTAATATGATTTAAAAAGAGAGTTGTTACATTTCAAATCAGAATACATTTTTTATAATTTTATTTGAATTATGATCGAGTCTGCAGTTGAGAGAGTGGGACGTAGCCGGGGGTAGCAAATAGGTGAGTTCTTACTTTCATAAAAGCGTAGGGGACGACGAAAAAATGTAATATGCACCTCGGCGAAAACTGTCTATTGTCTCGCCTGCTTGCTAGCCTCGGCTGCGCCTCAGCAATTTGCATGCTCGACTATAATAGACAGTTTTTCGTCCTTGGTACATAAATAACTATTATGTCTGATTTTCATTCATTTATGACAATGGCAGTTTTTAGCATATGCGGTTGCGATAACGCAAATATATTGCCGTTACATCAAAAAATACACATCGCAGGGACATTTTGAAAGATACATTGTAGCGATATCGCGAAATACATCTAATTCCATCGCTGCGATGTAACTGTGATATCCTTGCGACTTGAAATGTGACATCGCAACTCTTGGAGTTGAATTTGTGTTTGCTGGTTAGTAAAAATCATAAAATGAGTGTTTTTCCATTACATATATACGATCTAAATTTATCATTAAAATCGAACCAGAGCCTGTCCTGACAAGGCCTCGACCACACAGATTCAAATTACTCTTTTCAATCAAACCCGTCCCTTCCAGGTACGTAGCCGTAGCCTTAACTGAAACTAATAAACTTGCCTGTAGAAAAGTGCCATTTTGTATATTTACCTAATTTTCAGAGATATATGACAACATCATTATTCTGATTTAATATAATCAAACATGCAAAGATACCATTTAAATTTCTTTGGAAGTCAAACCACAGCATTATGCTGTCTGTCTGTGAGTAGGTATCATTATCATATCATTAAAGAATCTAGGAAGTGACCAGGACTAGAAACATTAGTGGTTTATTAGTGAACCCTAATATGTGAAAATCAGGCAAAAACTGTAATTGCAATTTCAGGAATTCTCAGGTCAATTGAGTGAGTATAAATTGAGGAACAATAAATATTTCAGATTAATATTGATAGTTCCTCTGTTCTCTCTACGGTAGTTTTACCAATACTGTCAAAATTTGCACGGAGTCTATTCGTTTTTATTTCGGCGGGAAATTTTTGACGTTAACCTGTATTTGTATTTATATTTTATGTGATTATATTTTATATTCATTTGTCTTGTATTCGTAATTATCCACACAATTATATACATATTTTTACTTTAGTGCAGGGATTATTTATTGTATCCTTTTGAGGTAAGTAAAGAACCAATACGAGTGAACTATCTGAAAAATAAATTTTATTTCAGTTTCCAAAAGCAAGAATGTCAGGTTCAATGGAAATCAAGTCATCAGATTTATTCAGGAGTGTCACTAAAAGCGAAGCAGAACTTCAACGAGAAAAAAACATTCAAGAAAGAGATGCGTATTTAGCGTCTTTTTTGAAGGATCCCGAGTTTGCTGAGGCTGTCCAGTCTGTGGGCTTATTCGAAACCTCTAAGAAATCAAAGTCGATTATAAAAAGAAAGTCCAAGGATAGTACTTTCAAATTTTTTGGCAAAATTCCTTCGGAAAGACGTAAATCTTTAAGACTTCAGGATAAGGAACCAGTTTACACAAAAGATGATTTACCTGACGAAACTACATTCAAGAGAAAAAGACACAATGACTCGGATTATGAGAACCTCGAAGAAGTTGTATATAAACCTAAACGGGCTCGTGTTCATTCAAAACATTCTAGCAGGCCTCCTATTATACCTGTTTCTGAGGTTACAGAAGGAATGATTAACAAAATTGCTAGAAAAGTATCGGTGAAGTCTTATTCGGAAATGGGAACAAGCTGTCATCAATGCAGGCAAAAAACCTTAGATCAGAAAACCTGCTGTCGAAATATCGACTGTGTTGGTGTTCGAGGACAGATATGTGGTGTTTGCTTAGAGAATAGGTGAATTGAAAATTCAATCTTATTCTATTTTCTATTATGTCTTGAGTGTATTGGTTGTAGCTAATTCAAAATTTCATATTTGGTTTTTTCAGATATGGTGAAGATGCTGCAGAAGCTTTGAAAGATCCGAATTGGATGTGCCCAGTGTGTAGAGGAATCTGTAATTGTTCTTTCTGCCGAGCCAGAGAAGGAAAGAGACCTACTGGTATTTTAACACCTTTAGCTCATCAGGCAGGTCATAAATCTGTTAGGGATTTTTTGGACAGTTTAAAAGGACAAGGTAAGAATATTTTAAATTAGGGGTCAGCCTGATGTTTATTGAATAATAATGTGTCTAGAGAAAGCAGTACTTTATTTCCATCAAAGACCTCCTCCTGAAGAGAACCTCTTTGCAATGTTGTAGATTTGTAGCTTTAGAGTGAGTCACACCTACTCTTAAGCTGTAACTCCATTCATTTTTCATATTCTTCACTTTTTCATATGACTTTTTTTATATATAATATACTTATCTTTATACTCTATTTCCTTATTTACTTATGATGCTATATCTTTTCAGGTGATTATGTTGATGAACATGAAGATCCAAAAAATCTACTCGGATTCACAAAGGAATATGCCCAAATGGGAGGTGGTATAAAACATTCTTTAGATTATCCAGAGAACCTACTAGAAAAACTGATCAGATGTCAAGAAAACATGGAAAACAAATTTAAGTCATTCAAGAGGCGTAATGAACCTGCTTTGATAGGATTTTCCATGAACCAACCTGTTTTTTTGAAAGTTTCAGATTGAGTCAAGGTGAATGTATTCAACATAAACTCTTACTTTTACTTTCAAAGATGAACTGTTGATTTCCGGTATGCAGTATTTAATAGTGAAGATGAAAATGATGATATTGATGAATGAATGCAGCTTTTTTGGTTTTATCTTTCAAAGTGGAAGTGAAGATGTAAATTTATACTGTGTAATTCCACCTTTCTCAGGTTGATTAAATATTTTGTGTACAAATACAGCTTGTTTGTTACTAGAAAATTTACAAATTTTTAATTATATACATTTTATGAAGCCGAACCCTCTTGATTGATTTCATATATATCAAAAAATAGCCTGGTTTTGTTCACGTTCTCGAGGAAGATTTTTTGAACCTGTTCAAACTAGTCACCCATCTATCTACTGAAAATGGAATCACGCAAAATTGAAGACCATGTAACCATAGTCATCTGAATATTTTAGCCAATGGTACATCGTGAACAAACCTAATGGTATTCCTGTGAATCTTTTGCCATATTGGTTAAGCCAACTTGGACAAAATTATTTATTAATTTACCTCGGTTAATGTTTTTGCATTATAATTTGTTTTGCTTCTACTATGAAACAGGATATCAGAACAAAAAGGATATCTGATAATTCAGTTGAAATTGGATTAGCTGCTCCAGTTAGATTTAAGAGACTTTCCACTTGGGGGGTGCGAATTCGTTTTGAATTCACTGGTAAATTACACCTCTGACCAAGATAATAGAAGAGGAAATATTTTTATTCGGAAAAAGAGAAAAACCTTTCTGCAGGTGATCTTTTTAAATGTTATTTTATAGTTTATTTTATTACAAGAAAATGTGATAATTTGAAAAAAGTCAATGAAGGAGATGAAGAAAGAAGTAAAAATCAAATAATAAAACTTAAAGTAGTGATTAATTCAAATAAAGGAAATAAAAAATGAGGTATTGAAAATTAAAAAAAATGAAAATTAAATTTAATTGAAATTGAAAATATATTATTCAAGGATTAAAATATCAAAATATCCTGAGTTTGAGGAAACAACTCATCAAGAGATTGACATTGGAAGTGGTAGAGGCTGGGTTGACTTGATGATGCTTGATTCCTGATAAGGGGCCTTCATATATGTTTCATCTGTTTGATATTGAATTCATTTTTTTTCTCTTCGAGCAAAAAATCCCCAAAGAGAACCAACTTCAGTTCAGAGGTAATATGTACTTTTCAATTGTTTGTTTTTCATAGGAGTATACTTTATTGGGAGAGAATTTTTTTTTGATGGGAGTCGTCGCAATCTCCACAACCACCAAAGAAGATGGTCAAAATTTTTTCCATTTCTGAAAATATTTGGAAAAATGTTTCTGAAAGAGGTTTTCAAGAGCAAAAGTTCACGAACTGCAAACAAATGTGAATTTATCGTTGTTCTTGGGTGAATGTTTGAAGAGTATAGATGTCAAATGTTTTCAGATTAGTGTTATTATATGTTGTACAGGAGCCCAATTTTCGAGTCATGCGGATTAATTTTCACTCGCACTGCGACAACATCAATATCTTATAGGTTTGAACTCGGGAATATAACCCCTGATTCTCAGCTTGAACTGTTTCCTATTGTTCTAAATCAGTGAGCCCAGAAGAGTAGAAAGATTTCTGTGCCATAGTCAGAAGTGACCCAGTTGGGTCAATAATCTCAATCTGCGAAGCCAGAACAGACCTAAAGTTTTAGGTTAGAAGCTTATTCACCGCACTAATCAGAAAACCTATCGGATCTGTGTGAAACATCAAGACTGGAGTCATGTAAACTATATCAGTAGAGCAAAACTTCCAGAGAGTTAGAATTATTTGAAAACACTTGCATTTGAAGCTTGGCCAACCAAGTTGGCAGCTTCAGGAGATTTATACTCATATAGTACTAGAAATGAGGGGACACAAAATGAATGAGTTACTCACGTCCATCACCAAGATTCGGTACTGTTTCCTCAACCAATCTGAAATCAGTTTCTTTCGGAAATCCATCGAATTGATTTTGAAAAATAAACGCTTTCGCAGTGAGGGATCTCCTAGTGTCCTTCGTCAGGTTCAATTTTTTAAGAAATATAAGAGACCTGTTCATTATCACGAAGTCGACATGCGCACGTACATATAAATGAAAAGACGGATTTGATTTCAGTGCGGTGGGCAATTTCCACTATCATTATCTATAGTTGAGATCATAAATAAATATGAATAAACTCTATTGCCACGAAAACAGATCATGGTTTTGCTCGCTACGGCTAGTGTTGCCGATAGGTTGAAATTCAACATTCTTTTACATGTTTTATTCCAATTTTTTATAGGGTTATCAGCAGACAGCACGACACGACACAGATCGCAGATGCCAACAAAGCAAATTGGGAATTAAGTGGGGTTATGGTTCCTGTTGTTTGTTATTTCATTTCTATATTATTTATTTATCATTGTTATTCATCATTTAGAGGTTCCCTTGAGCGATTACCAATCCAGTTATTCATTTCGAACGCCCACTTGTAATGTTATATCATAATTGTATTAAAACTCATTTCCAGTTGCGAAGTCGTAGAAATACCACAATATGACGATTTAGAAATTGATAATTACTTCGACTTGAGATTAGCTAACATGCTATGGGCATTGCGTGAAGATGACCACCGATTTTAGTTCAGGTAATGTACCTTTCAATTGTGTTTTTCATAGTAGTACTTTTAGGTAAGTATTGTCCTACTAGAAGAATAAGGTATCCTTTGTGCAGTGGGTCGTCTACGACAAATTTTCACAACATATACGAGCCACATAAAACAGTTTTTTTCATAATCACATATTGGTATCTTTCTTCAAACGTAGAAAACGAAAATCTTTGCTATAAAAGCTTTAAAATGGTTTCTTTGACTAGGTAACTATTTAGTTTTACTGCCTATACAGAAAAAGTACCTAAATACTTTAACTGCTCAAACATAAAAATAGTAATTAGTTTTACTCTTTATACAGACGAAGTAATATCTTTTACTACCTATATAGTCAGAAGTAGTAACAACATTTAGTGCTGTTGGCGCAGTAGTAAAAAAAGAATGAAATCATGATGGTGGGTTTGGAGAACAAATAGGTGTAATAAGATAATAATTAATTTGTATTCAATTGGTAGCCTTCACATATAGAATTTTTTTTTTGAAAACTGGTGCGTTGCGTTCAAATGAAATTAGGATTAAGAAAAAAACGACTAGATAAAGGGGACGGGATATACTCGGGGTTATGCAATTTTTACCTTGAATTCAAATATTCAATTCTCTATTCAAATATTGGGTATCCATGGCTTTTAGGTATTCATGTCAAATTCCACCTTTCTCAGAATTGATTTATTAGGTGAGCTTGATGTTAATTAGTAACTTAGATATATTTGTATAGAGAATGAAATTTGAATTATTTTTAGTTTTTTCTTTTTTCTTTCTCCGAACCGAAAATATAAATCACAACTTCTATGAAAGCAGTGAAATAAAAAAAAAAGTAATATTTGATTTATTCATTATAAGCCTCAGGAAAAGCCTCCTTCGGTAAGGAGTTCTGAAGTTCAGGAGTTCTATTGAAAAAAGATACCTGAGCAAGAGAGGTTCGACAGGTCTCTGAGCTCAAAACAGAGAGGGGTGGGAATTTCGACCGTGAAATATCTATAGAAGAGAAACAAGTCTCCAACGAAATGAGCGAATTCATTAGCGAAAAATCAGCAACAAGACACGGGTTACGTTTCTCTGAATTGAATCAAGAAGTTTCAACTAATTTTGTGGTGCAGAGCCCAACACATTACAACTATATATTCCAATACAGGCCGTATCTGTGCCTTGTAGATCATTAGAAGCTGACGAAAAGTGAAGCATTTCTTCACACCAGAAATCCAAGCTTTTCGAAAGTTCCTTCAGCGATCGATCTAACATGGTTTTCTCATGAGAGATTATTATTGATGTAATTCCTAGCAACGAGATACATTGAGGTTGTAAGGAGACAACTTCCGGAGCAAAAGCCAGAATCCTCATCTTCATTAATTTATGTAACTTTTATCAAGTTTGATAAATAACATTACAACATGAATACAAGAGAATGAATCCATGAAATTATATCTCACATCACCTGATAACCCTCATCTTATCAGAACGTTATAAAAATCTATGTTATATTTAAATGTCGATCAGAGCACGTCCGATAACAAAGATTGAAATAATTCATGTTGTCCAACATGATTAGTGCTTAAAACGCACATGAAATAATTATTGTAGTAGCATGAATAGTGACAAAGAATCAATTCTATTTGGTCCATTTTTTATTCTGATTATCAAAATTCATTAGGTTGTCATATATACACCTACACTCGAGAATTTGGAGTGAAAAGTGAAACTTCAACTACCATATATAAGTATGTTCATTCTTCTGACGTTGCATCAACGGTGTTGAGAGTATTTTCCCACCAAAATAGGGTATTCATTTAAAAAATGAACTCTTAATCTCAAAAATGTATAGATTAGATTGGGAATATACCGAGGATTTTTCATTAAAAGTGCTCGCTATTTGGCATAGATTTATAGAGTGACATAAACTGCAATGACAATTGAAACTCCGTAATCTTCATGAATATACGTGCAGATTATGGACTATTGAAACCCGTTCTTCTGAAACAAATGTGCAAAGAGAAGTATGACGGGAACAGAAACCATCCAGGCTTGTTGAAGGCATTGCAACATAATAATAATAATGTTTAGTCACCAACAACAAATAGTAAGTACAAATAGTAACCGAAATCATATGTGTATGTATAACTCCTAGTAACATATAACATGATCACATGAAAAAAAAATGATAGCTAAAAAATAATTTGAGAGAAAAAGATTTATTAATTGAAATATTTAATGAGTGTGATTCTCTGTTTTTTGGATTGAGAGGGAAGCCAAGGAAGTAGAGTTACTCTCGAATATTGACTATGTTGTAGTAGTACCTAATAAAGAAAAAAGTTCTTACATAGTAGTGAATGATCTTGCTCGACACATGCACAAATACATACATAAATGCAAACACACATACACAAGCAAAATAACCTGATTATTTTTGAGGTCGATGATTTGATTAATATAATTGTGTCTTTGAATGCATATCCATTTTTTACCCCCTGATTTATATAGACTGAAGGAATTCATAGTTTTACATTGGTGACGAAGAATATTGGGCATTTTAGGCCCAAGTTAAATATGGCTTCTTTGTCCCAAAGTTTTAAACATTCTTGGGACCATTAAGGAAGAAGCACACTCTTTCTAGTCTATTATTATCGTAGATGTTTCTGTTTTCATTTTATATTGTTTCAGTAGTAATGTCTGGTAGTATAACTGTCTGATATCGAAGAACCAGCTTTCAGTATATAATAGATCTCAAGAATACCTGAAATTTTTCTTCAAAACTATTTTCAATGCCAGATAAGAGCTAGAATGCAATGATTGGGTAGCTATAATATTTTTATTGTCAAACATATCTTGAGCCCTGACATGAGCTGAGGAAATAAATTGTATACTTGTGATCTTTCAGCTGTACAAAATGTTCAAAATTCAAAGAGCATTCATTGTTTTCACCTGAGATTCAGTGAGTTCAATTAGTATATTTGTCTTTTGGTATCTTGATATATCTCGTAATTCTAATCTGTGTGATATTCATGTATGTTGCAGCTTCCATACCCCATTTCTACAGACAGGCCTATGATATTTGCTCGAATGATGGAAGTCCAATACACCCAGAAGTATACCAATGTCTCCTTTCACAAAGTAAATTGTCGACCACACAGATTCAAAGTATACGCAATATAACTGGCACATTAGAAGGTTCAATAACGAGGACGAGTTTTTACAAGACTCTAGCATTAATAGCATGGGCACAGCAGGGAAAGCATATTTCGGAAAAACTATTCGTCAACTGTGTGGAAAAAGGTATTTCATCAAGTCGATCAAGTTTAGCAGAAAATATTCAATGACAGGCTACAAAATAGCACCTTCATTATTATAGATTAATAGATAATGACATGTACCTTCAGTCGAAATTACCCTAGATAAGAATTGTACTTGAATCTGAATACATTATAACTTGAAAATATTTGGTCAAGTAAACGGCCCTTCAAGCTACACTATTTCCAGAAATTTTGCATATAGCACTCGATATTTTAGTGTAAAAAAAATGATTGAGATATATAATTGATTTATTTATGACTAAGAACTCCAACTAAAAAAATTCGAATGATATATTATCAAGAAAATGTATGCCTATTGTTTTCGTAGAATATCCCTCCCCAGAAGTCGATTTGGAACCAATAAAGAATCTCAAGGCACAGCTCCAAGTGAAAAACAAATCAATGGGCTTTTTCTACTCCACCATCTCACAAATGGATAATATAAACGTTCACCTTGTACCTGAGAAAAAAGGGTTATTTTTAAAATACTCCGAATATGTTGTTACCTCGAAGAGATTCGATAGTAGAGTTACCAGAAGATATAATGATTTCGTAGCTTTAAAAGAATTATTACTGAACAGGTTTCCTTATAGGTGAGTGAATGAGTTAATACTTTTGATTTTCCAGTTGGTATGCTATTAGCAATTCCTACATGCATGTTGATAAAAATATATTAAATAAGGGAGTATTCACTTATTATCTCCCTAGGGCACGTATTATTTTCAGATAATTTTTCGAGTTGCAATTAAATCGAAGCTCGCGGAAGATTCAGTAAGAAAATCTCATGCCAGAAATATTTATCGTTGCATTGACCAGAGTCGACAAGCTATAAAAACCCGATTCAAAGAACACCTCGCACTCATAGTAGACCTAGAGACAAGGGCCGCTTCTAACAGCTTGCAGCGCTTAAAGCCGCTGCATAAAATTTGACAGTTTTCCATGGGGAAATGTCAAATTTTGTGAAGCTGCCTTAACCTCTGTATTCTGTTAGATGCAGCAATTCTGAAACTGATCGAGGAAGTGCATGATACAAAGCTACTTGATGCATTCGATAGTTTAGAAATAGCGAAATTTAATTAGTTTATTTTTGAGAAATGATTCAGAATATAATTAATAATTAACTGACGAAATCCATATTGTATCAAGAAAAACCTCTACATTTACTTCTCACCTGCACCAACCAACCCTATTCTTTTGCGATTAAGTGTCGATTTTCGGTTATAATTGCACGAGTGCATAAAAATTACCGATAATTTTGCAAGAAAGCGTGATATCTAAAAATTGCAAGAGTTTATTTTCATATTTTGGCGAAATACAAAATATGAAAATAACCGAATGTAATCTGTATATAAGATATCACGCTTGAATGCAAAATTATCTGGTCATTTTTATGCACGAATGTAATTCATTGGAATATTTCACGAATAAAGAAATTCTCAAGGAAATGTTATTTTTTGTTCATTTATACTTTCCTCTATAGATTGTATGGAGCACTCACCAAAACGCGAAATGTTTTTCTATTTTTGAAGTCTATCTGACATTTATTTGTGTTGTTTACTGACGTCTAGCGATACGGTTTCAAATGTGTTGTTATGGTGACTTGATACAATGCAATTACCGCTGTAAGTTTTCGATAATTGCATTGCTCTTATGGGACATTTTATATATGAGGGAAATATTCTTCTGAAGACGCTAACTTGTTAGCGAAATGCGCGTCAAGTGCGAATAATATCACTTTGGTGTTAGGGTAATTGATCTCTGCAAATTTTCAACTTTTTCACCAAAGGTTCCATCCCGTTGTTTATTTGAAATCAATAACGCTTAAAAGCACTACATATCTGATGGTTTCGTCCTTTAATGCACTTTTTAATGCGACTTGAAAACTATCAGCAGTGGGATTCCGTAGTGTATTAAAGTATTCTACTTTCTATCAAAAGTACGTATATGAGAGTAGAATTTTCTAAGCGACAGTTCAAGAAATCTCCGTGTATGTTAGTTCCAATAACAATCTAGTTCAAACGATGTCAGAAACGAGTTGAAGGCCACATTCTATCCATAAACTCAAGTCCTCTATCATTTATTGATGGATTCAATATTTTTAATCATTTCTTGGTTTTGATGTGTATATAACATCACATCGATAAAAAAAACCATAGCTTCTATCTGTTGTGATAAAAAAGCAGTCCCGAGAAAGAGAACTGCTCAAGTTAGAAGTCAGCAATCTCCAATCTTTTTCTTTTAGTGATTCTCGGAAAAGTCTCAATCATTGCTTACTTATATGGTGAGTGTGTCAAGGAAGACTGCAAAAATGTAAATACTCTTTTGAGTGGCAATAGAAACTTAATGTCTACCAAGCATAAAATAATAATTGTAACTCATTTTTTCCGGGATATAAACCACTACTGAGTTAGTATCAAGAATAAAAAAAGCTAACCTCTCGACACGAAATCGTGATGCCGAGCAGAATGTCGACATTGGAAATGTAATGTTCCTCTGTAGATTGTTCAGCAGCCTCAATAATTGATTATTCCCCCCAATGGAACACGTATGATCACTTCTTTAAATGTTGCATGTTGTTTTGTAGGCTAGTACCATCTCTACCACCCAAAAAATTTGTTTCTGATGCACATTTTTTAGAATCTAGACGAAGGGCTCTCCACAGGTGGCTAACTTTGGTGAGTAGACACCCTGTGATATCCCAAGATTCGATGGTGCAATTTTTTCTCACCGACCAAGGTCCCGATTGTCAGCATAGAATTAGAGACATATTCAGCAGAATCCCTGATGAGTTCATGACGTCCGATATTGCTGCTACTGCAAAAGTATGTACGATGAGGTGTAGGTGTAATAGACCTTTCCAGAATAACCTGTGCAGGTGATAGTTGCGCGCGTCACTTGTGGCCAAAGAATGAATCTTATTGGCCGTCAATATTCCATGCCTTGATTCAATAATACTGACAATTGAAAGATATCAGACAAAGAGAAGAGTTTAGTGTTTAGTCAGTCCATGTTCAGTCGGTCATTTGTTATTTATCAGTATAGAACTCTGGTCTACGTTCTTGAAAATTAAAATGCCTCAACTATGTTGTGTTTCCAAAATACTTCTGGTGTGCTCTCTCTTTCCCTTTCTCTCTCGCACTCACGTTTGCGCATCTTTTAAAGCTGCCCACAAGTGACGCATGAAATATACCTGTTTCTCTCTCAGGCTAACTCAGTTCACATTTCCCATCTCTGTCCTACTTATTCTGGAAAGGTCTATTAAGATGTCTAGAAGGATGGTGTACCGAGTTATACCTGGGCATGTTTGGGGTATAGTTGGCGACACATGCCTACTATGATAATAAGCATCATGGCTTTTCGACATCAAATCAGTTCAGATGGCGTTTGCAACAAAGAAAGTTACAAATTTCGTAGGAAATGTATAAACGGCCGACCTGACGGCTGGCTATACTTTTACTTTTGGACGCTGGCTGATCAACACTCATATTATTTGTTCAGAATACTGGCCAAATTCCCTATAATTGTGTTCCTTTCATTCGATTTTGTTTTTTATGAGTATGACATTAGATTTTGCTCATTTTGTTGACTGCTCGAATCAAGAATATAGTTTGTCGATCGCTCGGTTGACTATGCACTTCCAATTAGCGTCAACTAGCGATGAAATTGAGAAACACACCACGATGCGTAAAAATGGCACTAATGACAGAAAAGTGTCGCCATAAAATTCTAAACAATTTCGCATCGGTCCCAGCACCATCCTTCTAGACATCTTAGGTGTAATATACTGTTATTAATATGGTATTACCTCGAATCTATTTTCAAAGATGATCTATGAAGGTTCTTTTATTTACTTCTGAAGTACTGACGAAAACAATTGCCACTTAATTGCCTCGTCCTTCTAGATAGTTAACCACTACAAATGCTAATTACTTTTCTTTGAAGTCCAACAACAAATTTCATTATGACTTAAAGACCGTGCGGCAGTGACATTTTTTTTTTCACCAATATTTCAGTGTCTTTTAAAGAAGAAATACTTGAGGCTGAAAACAAAACGTAATCTAAAAAAAATAGGCGTTACAGGAAATTCTTATAAAACCCATATGTGTTTATTCAGATCAACAATTATTCAATAAAACAATACAAAGCAGCGTGCAAGAAAAAGTCACGGAATTTTTGAAATGTTTGCTTAAATTTAAAAAATTATGTTCATTCAATTTTTTCACAATATTTGTGATACATAATATATTAATGGAATCATTACTAACGTTATTGAAGGTTGGGAAGTGTCACATTTACACACCTCTACTTCCCGCCATCATTTCATCTATTCTAGACTTTATCTTTCATTTATTGCCATTATCTGACATTTATTTATATTGGTGACAATTGGATGCCCCATAAATTAAATATCTACTTATTCTGAGAAAACCGCGTTCTTGGTAATTTGTTTGTCAAATGTAATATTTTACATATGTTCAGGACGAAACACAGATTTAGTAATTTTAATTGAAATATGATGGTTGTAAATAAAACAGTATACAAACCTCGGTAGGAAGTTTCATTCCTGTCTCGAGATCATAGCTAACCTCGATGCTTTGCGTCTCGGTTAACTAACTGATCTCACGACAGGAATGAATCACTTCCCACCTCGGTGTGTAATATACCATTACAGTATGCCTGTTACAATTATTTACATAGTTACATAGGTTTATCATAGGACTGATAAAAATCTATGTGGCATACTATTTGGAAGTATACAGTATGTTCAAACAAACGTAAATTCTGGATTTTAAATAAAGTAATACAAGCAGCGCTTATAATTTACTGCAAATTACTTTGATTTAGCTTAAAGTAATTTATTTTCCAAAGATAGAGTGTAAAAATTGGTCCAAAAATCTTTCACTGCCGCCCGATCTATTTGTAATGTTCGGAAATGAAATAGCTACCCGTTTTCAGGAATTGTTGCCGCCAGACTATAGCCAGCTGGCCGTGAACTCTCAAAACTTAAGGACTCTAGTCAACGTCGTCGGCAAAATAAAACACCTGACTGACGAAAACGTGGAAAGCCATACGACCGCGGGGAGGGGGTTGGACGAATTCCTGGCTCAACTGAACACTCTCAGTACCATAGATGTTGAGCAAAGTCAAAGTCACCTGGAGGATTGGAGGGAAATGCAAAGAGGTTTCAACATCGTGGCCAGGTAAATTCGGTCTCTCACGTGAACCAAAACACAAACAAAAAAATTGCAGAATGGTACGAGTTCTCAGATCTGTAAAATCTAAACGCTCCTTTTGATGCATCCAGTTTTTTTGCAACCAATAAATCTATCTACTGACATATATTGAAGAGAGATAGTACATGAAAAAATACTACAATAAAGTAAACATTGTCAAATGGCACTTTCAATTCAACTTATAACGGACAAACAAAAAATACTAGAGAGACTAAAATGAAAAGTCGTGTTCGCTTCTGTAGAAATGCTTTTACGAATTCTATTTGATATTATTCAGCTCTTTAACTTATTGCAGTTGTTGGTAATCTTCATTCTTAACACGTTGAACGACAGTCGAAATATTTGGAAAGCACTAATTTGGGCAGTACAATTTATAAATCAGAAGGGGGGATGAAAATTGGGAATTATACTTGAATTGCGTGACACTACGTAGCTGATGTTCGAATATATTCTAACAGTGCCTATTGAAATACATTATATTGTATGGTATCGCAAACGCTCAACGGCGTCGTGTCATTATCGACCCTCAAGCTGAAGACGCAGATAAGCGTTGTGTCATATCACATGTTCAGACAAAGACGCCAATAAGCGTCTCTGTCCTCCAACGTGTTAACCTCACGACCTGTTGCGAAACATCTTACCACTGCTATATATTTCATTTTCTGGAGTTTTGCAAAATTGGAAGGTTTTGAGATTATTAATATAAGTAACTTTTGAGTTTGATGAGGAAATTAGGTTATATTATATAATAGAACTTTTACTGAATGTTCTTCTTTCCATGGAGTCATTACCAGAGAACAATCAGTCGTGTCGAGGGGGGGGGCGTGCCTCCATTGTAACCGTCGGTGGTTCAGTCAGAAAAATTAATATGTTCGATCAAGATGGAGAAAAAATTGGAGATAATTCAGAGAAAAAACAGAATGGAATTCAGGAAATTAAATCAGTTTCATTTCAAGCATGCTTTGTAGATTTGCCCGCCTTCCAGTAAGAAAATTTCTCTCTTTGTTGAGCTCACAATCTGCTACATTGGTATACAAATACGGCAAACTTGTTGAATCGGTTACCAACTGGCCTTTATTACGTATAGAAAAAGGCTTAGAACTCTTTTCGAGATTACAGCAATAGCTGAAGCTAAAGTACCTGAAGCATGATTGAAAATAACACAGCGGAAATAGATGGTTGTTAATTTTGTTAAGTAGGAACAATGGTAAAGATGAATAATTGGTGGAGTCTTCTGATTACAGAGACTAACATGTATTCCATTTGAAACCCAGAGGCTTGATAATTATCAAACTGTATCTGTAGAGTAGGGAGGGTGAGTGTAGACCCACAGCACTTAGGCTACAATATGACCCATTGTACATCCTCCCAAGGAGTCGCCCTCCTAGGACATTGTCCACCCTGCCTTATCCAGGAAGGAGGACAGGTCACCAGGGGACATCTCACAGAACACACACTCTCTTATCGACTATAGCTCCAGACATTCACATAGGACATGCCTGACAGTTTCATCTTCCTGTTCACACATCCTGCATAGAGGAAGGAGTGTCCACTAGCCTCATAGTATGGAGGTGTTTCCTTAGTTGACAGTGTCCAGTCAAAAATCCCACTGTTAAACGTAGTTTCTTCCTGGTCATCGCCAAATATTTATTCGGATCCAGCTTCCCAGGGTCGCCGAGGGTGATCCTGGCAAAACTGCATCTTTTGGTTTCATCCCATCTCTTGAAGGATTGAGTATGGGTGTAACATTTGGCTAGTTCCGCAATTGTCGAAGTCGTCAAGCCATGGGTGTCACCTGGTCCCAAAATTTTCAGTCCATCCGCCATCCTGGCCAAAGAGTCAGCAATGCGGTTACCCTTGCTCCTGTCGTGCCCTTTCACCCACCTTAGTACGATATTGTTATCTAGCGAGGCGTTAGCTAAATCTTGGTGGCACTCTAGTGGTAACCCTGAGATAATACGTTGTCTATTCAAGGTTAGTAGGGCTTGTCTACTATCAGTGCAGATTATTATGTTTTTGCCAGAAATTACTTTTCTGGTTAGCTCTTTTGTGGCGATTGAGATACCAGCCAGTTCTGTTTGAACCACGCTGGTATTTTTTCCCATTCCCCACTTAATCCGTAGGCTAAGTGATCTGGAGTAAACTTCACATCCTGATCCTTCTTTTGGTTTTTGAGCCGTCTGTGTATATGCGTATTGCATTTGCAGCATCTACCTCAGTGTTCTGTTTCATTTGTATTTTGTAGGGTTTATTATACACAAACCTGGGTTCAATTGCGTCACTGGCTGCCTGTAGCAGAGGTACCGCAGTGAGCGCCTCCACAGGCCTAGCCTCAGTTGACCCATTTCTACCTCGGGGTTTACACCAGCCGTGCGCAATCGTAGCATGGCCATAAGCGCAACCTCCTTGACGTGCAGGTCCAGAGGTGTCAGGCCAGTAACTAATTCCATTGCCGCGGTCGGTGTTGTTCTCATGGCTCTTGTGATGTTCAGACAAGCCATTCGCTGTATTTGATATAATTTTTGGATGGCCGTTGCTTGTAGAGTTCTCGGTCCCCATGCAGTGGCTCCGTACGTTAGGATAGTTCTTATTATTGCAGTGTAGATCCAGGTGACTACACGGGGCGAGATACCCCATGTGCGTCCCACTGTCCTCCGACACTGCTCATAGGCCACATATGCCCTTTTTGCTCTGCTCTGAATGTGCGAGTTCCATGTTAACTTCCTGTGGAGGGAAATACCGAGGTATTTCTCCTCTTCAGAGAAGTTTAGTTGATAATCATCAATTTATTGAAAAAAATTCTACTCGACTTCAAATCGCTTATTTTACCACATTGACCTGAAGCTGGATGTATGCAACATTAATTTTTGCTTCCACCCAATTTCTGAGAAATGAACCAAATATATCACTTGTCACTGATTCTGCTACTTTCGAAAATATGTTTTTACTTAAATAACTAATGAAGATTGGTCGGTTTCTTACAGAGAGATGGCTCCATTGTCGAATAAGCTGAAACATCATGCTTTCATGGAACAGAATGAGGTATGCGAGAAACTGGGCCTCTTACTCGACATCCTCATAGCTCACAAAGATTTGTGCGAGAGACTAGAAAAGGGACTTCATCATGACCATGCAGCTGCTCTATCCAAATTGCTGGCGTTGAAGAAGAAGAAAATACAAGGCGTCATCAGAGGAGCCGATGTAAGTGGTCCAAATACTTCTTCGTTTTCCGCATACACATAGATATACAGAAACCATAAAAATAAAGGAGAAAAAATAGGTGATTTGTTTTCTGATGCATGGTTTCTTCGTTTCAGGCAGAGAGTGTTGAGCAATTGGAATCGAAGATGTTCACTCAAGAAAGCGTGATCACTAGTATGGAACTGAGGGCCGATTTCAGTTTATATTGTGTGCACATGGAAACTCAACTGGTCTACGCATATTTGGGTACCCTTTCTGATATCATGCGAAGTTTTTTGAATCTCAAAATATTGTCCCATTCTGAGGTGAGTCATTAACACACCTGCTGACTTTTAACCCCACAAACAAACAGTGTATTCAATTTGGTCACAACTGGTGATCAATAGAAAAAAATAAAATTTATACCTTATGAGGTAAATAAATGAAATTTATTGGAATGTATTCTGCATGTGGACCATGGAAGTTGGAAAAATTTCTGAGCTCATTTTCTACCAGTGTTTTCGTAGATATTTCCATTTCTTTAAGATTTTTCAAAAGTGCTATTTCTTCTGAAAATATCACAGGTGTTAATTTATTCCAATCACCTTCAGACGATACAAAGGTATACATTTTTTGTCAATATTTTTACATTTTAATCATAACATTATATTTAATGAGCGTACATTAGAAATTTTCTATGCTTCCTTAGGAATACTGATTATGAAACATAGATTATTCAGTGGAATCGGCAAAAAGAAAAGTGTGACTCCTGTCAAATATTAGTTGTCGACCGCTGAACCACTAACTTCATTAAAAAAAGTTAGATCTGGAAGGACATACACGAAAGTTAAATTTCAGCAGGACTGTTGATACAGTTGTTTTGGGAAAAAATATAAAAAGTACAGAATATTTAGTCGTCTCACAACCAATATTTCAGTAATAATGTGATTTTGGGAAATGAACACTTCTTTTTTCTTTCAGCTTCACGACACGTGGGCAAAGGTACAAGTTTCTGCTCAACAATATTTTCCCCTAGATACACAGGCCAACGGAACTGCTGCGAACGACTATTAACTCGTTTTTTTTCTCAAACCAATTAATATCAGTAACCTCCTACCGGTTTATCCGAGATATCACAGTTGCTGGCCCATACCAAAAAAAAAATTCAATGATAAAAACTCACTCTTAGGAGTCAAATCGTATGTTACTTCTGAATGAAAATTACATAATTCTCTTGAAAACTATTGTGTTTATCCTCAAATATTCACTGTCCTGGATATTTCTAAACTCCAAAGATGATATATCAGGATCATTTATGATAAAAAATGTCCTGTTCAACAATGCTAACACACATTCAGCAATATAGAAGTTTTTCAAAAATTTCGTGTATATATCATCGGCAATCATTTCATAGAAATGTTATTTTTTATATTTAAGAATTATTTGTGTAAAAAGTTTTTAGTTAAATTTGTTGAATTTGAAACTTTATAAAAGTTGTTAAGGGTTACATAGACGTCCATATTATTAAAAGTTTTTTGTCTTGTTTTTACATATCATTTTTCATTTTTACCACAGTGTGATTTTATTGTACATTCCATTATATTATAATATACTTTAGATGCATTGTTATTAAGTGCCTTCAGTTGCATAAAAGTAATTTTTATAATGTATTGAATAAAATCTGAAAAATATATAGTATTGTTTAATTTTGAATTATGAAAAATATATATCTTGTATTGGTGAAAAGGAATTGTTATATAATATTACCAATCTCAAAATTCATTGTTCGGAAATAATTGTTTTCGCGATTTTTGATAGAGGTACGAATTTTTTGTTTGAGGTTTTGAACTCGAGTTTGACAAATATACGTCAATTTTGTTATGGGTTAATAGGCATTCTAAAGAAAATGAAATGTTTTCTAGCTCAGGAAGGCAGATATTACCCGATCATTCAAAACCAACACATATATTGTAATGAAAAATTCGAAACATTTACTTGAATGAATCGAATTATATGCCAGAACTGTATAATTTTAGGAATTATGAAGCAAAAAAACAAATACGACAATTAGTAGCTATTTTTTAATGATCAGTTGGAAACGATTCATTGTAGTTCATACTCCACCCCATTTTTATATAACATACAAAAATGTGAATTGGCCACTTTAGAATTCCGGTATACCAAAAAATATACTTCACCATCTAACAAAAAAGATCATCTTGTTCTTTTGACGCGTCTAATTTGATAAGAGTTATTAGACATTTTGATCAGATATTGCATGTTATGGTGGTGTCATCTGCAAAACATTGTTTAACACCCATTCACCATATGAAAAGGTAGCTTTTCACATGAAACATACATTAAAAAGAGCAGTGGTCCGAGTACCGAACCCAGAGGCACTCCGAAATTCACATAACGGGTGCTAGAGTTGGATCCATTACATCCTACTGCCATGCTTCTCTCATCCAAATGTTACCTAGGATATACCGGTTTAGAAAGTTCTACAATAATATCGGAGCCAACGGTATCAAAAGCTTCTATCAGATGAAAAATGGAGAAATTACATATGGATTACCATCAATCTCATTATAGATATTTTCTTATTATTTGAGCTAGAGAGCATAGATTCTCATTCATACCACGACAAAAAAAGAAAAAGTAAATTGGTATAAATATATTTAAGTATAAATACAATGTTAGGAACAATATAATAAAATTAAATTACAAATTTTACTAATTCATGATACATATCAACATCAATAACCTGAAACCATAGAAGGTGTAATCAATACATTATTAGATATAAATAACTTTCCTTATATAGATAGAATTTTTGGTCGATCGTTTACAAGAGAAAATACACATCAGTCTTCCCATAATACAAGGTTCTTGCAACCCGTTTTTCCCAGCAATGAACCGATTTCATTGAATAGGCTTGGACTCTCGCAATACGATTTGAAATCTTCGAAATGCAACAGTTCTTGCAGGTGAATTATTTTGATTTTCAAAATATCCTCTTCACTGGGGGCATTTTCGTCGAGAGCATCGATATCTTCATTCAACCTTGAGTACTTCTGAGCGTCCAACTTCGCTATACACTTTTCTATCGGGACCCAGGTGTAGGTCTCCGGACATAGTAAAAAAGACGGCGTCAATTTCCCCTTGTACCGCATCTTTGGACACGAGTGTATATAAAATCCCATGTAATAACTATTAATATCAGGTAGTTTCTTCAGTAGCGATCTAGTGAATTGCACTTCCCTGAAAAGGATAAATGTAATCACTTTCAAGTAAATACACATTGTACTATAATTGATAGAAAAAATCCATCCAGAAACCTGTATTTTATTAAAAATAATTTCTATACATACAGAGTAACCAAGAAAATAAATATTACCGTACCTAAATTTTCACTCATAATCTTCCTGGATTATTATTGCCGGAAAATTTTTAGTGGTGATTTTTAAAAAAAAAGTCTCAATTGAGGAAAAATTTCCGGAATTATTTCAAGCTCGCGGGATATTCTGTAAGTTAATGTCAGAATTATCTGAAACTACATCAGTAATTTTATGTACATATAACCCGAGTCAAAAATCGTCGAAAATTCGATTGAAATGATTATATATAATATAGGATTTATTATTCACTCAAATATATAATGCAGTTCTGTTAATGAATCTTTCGCTAAAAGCACACGTTTTCATGGATATTTCGTTGTAAAATTTCAACAAACAAGTATATCAAACGACTGTAGTGACGCTTCAAGTCAGGGATATTTCTACTTATTAATTTTGCAGCAATGTAAGGTGATTCCCAGCCAAAAATTGTTGATCATAAAATTCAAATAAATATGATAGTTCAACACAAAACAAGATGAAAAATTCTGACATGAGTATTGCGAGAAATTGAAATTGGCAATTGAGTGCCTTCTCACGTTGACTTCTTGTGCCATTGTATTGCGAAATTCGACGGTTTTTGGGTTAGAAAACTAGGAAGTGCATGACACTAGGCATTTCTTATGTTTTCCTGCAACTTTCAATGAAAATCTTGTACAAAACATTCGCCTTTAGGAAAAAACAGAATTTGTAAGAACGAATGAATGAAGTAAGAGACAATTCAATAACCCAGTTGAAATTGAGGTGTTCATGAACAAAAGGTATATAGAAAAGGGAAAAACCAAAATATCTTTGTGAGTCTGAGCATGGGTTGAGCCCCTCATGCAACATATGGTGAGTTTACTGAATTGAGCAACCCAAAATTAACAAACACTCTGATTTCATCCATGTAATTAAACAAATTTGCTAGTTTTAAAATATTATTATTATTACTATATTACGTTTGTTCTAGCAACACATTTGACCGTTTGGAAATTGGTCTGAAGCAGTCAAAGGCATGCGCAAGATGAATATTGGAGAGCATTATTCATTTTGCGCATGCCTCTGACTGCTTCAGACCAATTTCCAAACGGTGAAATGCGTTGCTAGAACAAACCTATTAATAATCATACTTGGTAACAAACCTCAATGTTCCATATGTTCCCAAAGTTAGATTTCTGTAGTCGGGATCGTAGAAAAAATACACCGAACTGACGCATCTGGGCAAAATATCTATAACTCCAACTGCAATAAGTTTTTCATTTATCCAGTACTGTTGGTGAAAGGAACCATAACCTGGACCTTCAATGTCATCGGGAAACTCTTCAGCCTGAAATTCGATTCTATAAAAAGAGCAATCACCAGGAGTCCGAAATGATTTGAATATTAACATGTTCATGAACTCTCTGATATAACCTAGGATTAAATTTCAATTTTATTTATTACATACTGTCCAGTAAATGTTTATCCTTGACATAATCGTGACAGGTGAATCGATTTTCAGGGTACCTGAGTAATACCAAAGAAGATTTACGTATAACGAACAAGAAGCGTCACTTACCGCTACACAGCCGCTATTCCTGTGGTCCCCACCACTACCATATTTCATGACCTCCAAACTATTTTTGTTACGAATACGCATGTCTGCCAGCAAAAAACAGTAATCCAGTAAACTACTCGACAAGAACCACCAGTACTTGTTTGTTGATATGACTGACCGACTGCAAAATGCTGACACTGCTGGTAGACATGCGCATTCAGGGTGTATTTGTCGAATTTGTGAGATGCGCTTCTTGTTCGTTATACGTAAATCTTCTTTGGTAATACCGATATGGATTTATATAAAGGAGATTTTCATGGATTATTTTTTTCACTTGTCAAAATGTGACGTTTTTGGCTTTTCAACCAATAGTAGCGGGTTATTCTAGCCAATCATTGGGTATTATACCGATAAAACTGCCTGGTCCTTTCGATTGTTTCGATAAAACGTTGTTTACCTTTGAACTGTCAAAACTATAAGGTTTACCGCGTCGATTCTATTGAACTGGCTCATATTTATATAAATTATCATGAATGAAGAGTTACCTTATTATTAATAGTCATTCACTTTTCACTTTTTCAGCATTATAATAACATAACACATTTCAATGAACACTCAAACACGTAAATAGCTCATAAACCCCAACTTTATGACAGATACAGCGAACGACCGATTCAAATATTTAAGGTTTCCTCAACTCAAATTAAGATGGCGTACAATTAGTTTATACAATTCATTTTTTGTTGTACGAGAAGAAACCGTTGCATGAAGATTTTGATACAACGACATAACGAATGATTTTATGTTCCTTCTGGCGCGATTTTCATTTCATAAGAAATTTTCAATTATCAACCTTGTACAATGTGTGAGGCCATCTCTTGGTATCGTCGGTATATTCGATGCATAAGCATCATATCTCTTCTGGATCATAGAGGGCATACATCGTTGTTTGACATTTCAAATTTGTAAAATTTTCACCTATTCTCCGTTCCTTCTTATGAATATAAAATACTGATCAATTAAATTGTTCTTCCTTCTATTTGTTAAAAAAATAATCTCTTCAAATACAACTCGTTCTTCAAATTTAATAAGATAAATTTTCATTTTCACTCGTCCTACGGACTCGTGATTTTATCAATCGGTTTGTTTTCATACTTTTTCCAAATAAAAAAGTTTTTGTGGAAAATGAAAATTTATCGATTAAATTTGAAGGACTCGTGGTATTAACTTTGATAAAATTATTTTCAAACCACATTCATTTTTCATCAACTTAGAAGACTTACGAATATTTTCAAATTATTAATAATTTCTATCAAGAATTTCAACAGATTCATACATGAGACAAATTTGTCAAAAAGGTCTACAACAGCCACTAGAGTCTTCCAGAACAGCATTTCAACTCTCGAGGAAGTATTTTTTAGCTCTTCCAAATAAATCAATAAAACATAGAATTAAAATCTGTCATAAAAGACGTAACATTCAAATTTGTACTTAATGGATTTTAAACTGAAACGAAAATAATTTTGAATACATTTCTTCCCGCATTTACGTTCTTATTCCCTATTCTGAGTCGTGCTCAGACTAGGTCCTTGATGAGATATGGCCATTACATCTGCTCTTTTTGCACACATTATTATTTTCCTGAAATCATCTGGGAATAATTCGAAAAGAACAGTCTCAGCATACCTGCACAGTTGGTTAATGGACGAACATGTCAGGAAACAAATACTCCTCTGGCTAATATCAAGAAAGGCTTTGAATTATATCCGACATGCGTCAGTGCAATTTCTTCACAAAAGAAATTCCTGTATTTGCTTTTGTCGATACAAGTATCGGAATCATTGGCCTCTTGTCAGTGGGAGGTAATTCCCACCAACAACTCGGAAGTCATTGATTTCCCATAAATCAAGGGTATCATACTTCGAAAAGGACTGAAGCTAGCAACGAATAAAATATGTTGTCATCACGCCATCTGCCCATAGACGAGGCAACCAAAAGCATTTCCAAATACTGTGTGTAGATAAGTTGAGACTGGCCTAAACGAACTGTTATCAGATAATTTTAGTTATGGTCAGTCTTCAAGTGTGAAATTTACTTTCTACGAGGAACTGGGCATATTCGCATTTGCTTTTGGTTGGCTCATCTATGGAAAATCGAGAGGGCCAGAATAGCACGTAACCAATGAAGTGAGGCTCATTTCTCGAGCAAAAACCGCAGAAAAAATTATATCTTTTATTGACGCGTAAAGTGTGATATTCATCTTTTTCTTTGTAAATATATTAAAATCAGGTACCAGGCTCTTGAAAAATCTAATTTTGTAGCACTTTACTGGACAGTATGAGAAAGATGTACTATGCACGCTCATTAGGTGATGTTACGTAACCTGTCGAACTCATAAATTGAACTATTAATTCTATTTTCACATCAATGAGTTGTTCCTTGCATGCAGAACAAAAAAAAACACATACACTGCTACGGGCTCTCAGTAAAATTATAATAGTATCTCAAAAGCAGAGCAATAAATACCTCTAGGGGAGATTCTACGAGAAAATTTTGAAACTGTTCAGGACTACATTCTTCCGGGGGCTCATTATGAATGGTCGTTTGATATTTTTCAAACAGTTCTGCGCTAATCACAAAATTATCATTGTCTTGTGACATCCTCTCAAGTTTTATCTGGAAAAATGTAACATGTTTTTTCTTAGATGAAAAAACGGTCAAAATTTTAGTGTGTTGAATGGAAGTAGGAACCATTTCACAGCGCTGTTCACGAAAACGATGGCTAACTATACAAAAATCAGTAAAACTTTTTATGAATACATATTGTTGAAACTCAATAATTTTTTTTTTTGACTTCTGAGACATTTGGTATTTTCACATGGAATTCCGGCTGTTATATTTCCGCATAAAGTACTATTTTTTAAGAGAGATAAATTTACTAACGTCGCCGCTGAGCATCATAAAAAGGCAAATAATTTACAGAACTTATATTAGGAACCGGCCTCGATCGACATAGAGAACGGCGGACGATCTAGAAGAGAAGATCTGAAAATTCGAGGCGCGAATGGAATATCTAGACATTCGAATACAGGAAACAAGCGAGGCATTTCATCAGCAGAGCGGAATTTCGAAATTAGGAAGCTTACCGAAGGAAGAGAAGTTCAAGTGTATTGTAAACAAATTATAAAACAGTGCAGTAGTTTTATTGTTATAGTGAAGCGAATAATGACAGTTCAGTGTTGTTCAAAGAAAACCTAGAAATATTGTATTGACAATCGTTTTCATGAACATCCTGTAAATACACATAACTGCTCATAGATATTTCTTACGTGTAAGTGTACGTTTGAGTAACTTGAAAAATAAAAAAAAAATTGTATAATATATGAGTTCAATTCATTCACAAAAAGGAAAAACAGCAACAATTTGTACACCTTTCACTCGAAACATGAATCAAACCGATATAATTAATATTTGATTCTACACAAATAAACGTTAGCTTGCAAAAAAAAACAGATAAGCCAAACATTATTTCTCAAAACGTTCTCCCCACAAAAATAATAATGTTTCAGAAAACAACAATTCGAAAGATACGAATCCAACTGAAACCCAAGAAGATCCTAAGAGAGACTGTCAGTTATCATCAGATGGCGATTACGGGTGCAACCGATTTAATCACACCGGCCAACCACTTCATTGATTTTTTTTTTCAATTTCACTGTATTTGATTTTTCTTTATTGTGATTCAATCATTGATTCAAATTTCCATTCTTTTTTAAATTATTAGTTAGTAGTATTTCTTTCTCGTTTTTCATTTCATGTGACCAAGACAAAAAGATATACCGGGTGACCCGGAACCAATTTACCCCCCTTGTATCTCGTTGTTATTTTGTATGGATATTTCATATTCGGTTCAATTAAATATTCAAATTAAAGCCATGAGTGTACAATGAAGCAAGTATCAAACCATATATGACACTTCCTGTTTGATCAGAAGCGCATCCAATTTTCATATTTCAAATGGAGCCTATGTTTTATTGGAAATTACGATTCGGTATAGAATTACCTAAGATGCCTGAAAACCCTGGTGTGTTTGCTTATACCTGCGTAGAAGTTTGGGATAAAAGGTCGAAATCTGGATTGCTTAATTTTTGGTGGATAATTGAGCTTTTAGAGGTTTCCGTACAATATGTAAAGATGTCGCCAACACGCTCTTGTCAGTCTTGTCTGAAGCTAAATTTGCACTAAGTGAAAATGTGCAGTCGGGTTTTTCCACTTTTTTTTGATTGGCTAGTGAGAAGAGATCGCAACCTAAAGGATAATGGGTGGACAATGAGATATCAGTAACAACGTTTCGATATTCAAAAGCAATGAAATCAACAAATAAACACGATAAAAACATCGTACACATCAAAATTTCAAACTGACATGACAATAAACTTGACACTTGTAATCAAATTTGAAAAATGGGAACATAGCGCCATCTACCGAAAAAATAGGGGAAACCTTCAAAAGCGTCAATTGTTTTTTTCGCCACAAAAATCTAAACAGAATCTAATCAGTTGAATCATCAGGATTTCTAGGCATCTTAGAATTACCTTTTCAACGATATATCTCAATCATACTTCCATTTCACAATCTGCTGGTATAATTGAGATTTTATAAAAAAAATGCTTTTTGTTTTCCCCTCGAAAGGAAACATTTTCATAATATTGAACAATATCATGTGAGTAGCAACAATTCGTGCTCAAACTTTGCAGACAATATTTTTTATGCAGATTAGCAATTTATGAAATGGAATTTTTCTTCAAATTTCAATAATTCAAAAGGGAGTTCTATCCTCATTCGTTATTTCCAAAAAAAAATATGCTTCCGGTCTAAGGTGAAAGTGACAAAATGATTAAGCTTTCGCGGCAGAGGTGAAGGCCGTCGTTTATTGGAATTTCTTCCAGACGTTTCGCTGGCGCGAATGGGTAGCTTCTTCAGAGGCTCATACATCTTGAGTTAGACTCTGATGACTGGGACTGAAGACGGCCTTCAAACCCGAACCAAAGTAGTGACACTGATAGGTGAAAGTGTCATTATATGGTTTGATTCTTGCTAAATTGTACATTTATGATGATCGAATTGAACTACCGAATATGAAATATAACTTCAAAATAACCACCAAGATACAGGGAGGTAAATTGGTTTCTGGTCACCCGGTATATGAATTTATATTCACTTTGAATTTTCCGAATTGATAGTGGTATTTGATTAAAATTCATTAACGAATCGGTACTTTATTTACTCTGCTTTCGAGTGGCACTATCGAATTATGTACCTTCAGTGGGGTGGTCACCAAAAATCTACGGAAACTCTCCTTGGATAACTTTGAAGGCGGGTCATTGTGTATAACCATTTGATAGCGTTTATACAATTGGAACTCTACCTCTTCGATATTTTTCATGCCAGGGTGACGTTCGCTAGTAGGTATTAAACGCATCTGAAGACAATTTTCAAAATTACTGAGCATTAGAACCAGTTCAAAATTCAGTCTTAGCTTCATAGGATCGAATAAAAATACAACACAATATATTAAGGAGCTATTATATCGGGTGGCAACAAAATAATTATACCAAGCGCCATTCATTTGTATGTAGGGTTAAAAGTTTTGAAATAAGAATGTAGTTATTTATTGAGTCCAATATTTTCAACAAAAAAACAACTGGGCATCACTTCCGGTTTGGAATCAAACAATTTCAATGACACCCAATACATTTTTTCAGACCATACAATATATATCTACGGTGCTTCTCAAAAGTCTCCTCCCCCTTTTATCCTTGGAACAATTATACATAAACAAGTGAAATTTGGAAACGGAATATTAAAGATTGTAAACTTCCCTACTAGTGATGATAGATGACGAAATCGGCAAAGATAACTATTGTGACTTATAATTTGAAATGGAACCCTACGGCAGGCGACACCTCTTTTAAAAGGTATCGAAAAAACCTAATCAATGATACTAATTTTGTTTGTGTTTATCTCAGTTTTGGCAACTCGCTTTTAAAAAACGCAAAGCTGTGATGAATTAAAGCAGTTAATACTGACAGTCAAAATTCAAGCTCCGCCTCTGGATAGTTGTCAAATAAGCTGACGTTTTTGATACACTCCCTAATTTGACGTTTTTGTACTTGTCCAAGGTTTTCATAAGAGGGGCAGAGGGAAATTTCAAGAACGGCTGAACCGATTTGGCTGAAAATTGGTGGGGAGGTAGCTTAGGAGACGGACATAGGATACTCTTTACTCAGTTTCCCGTGTTTTGCGAAATTCTACCCCTGAGATGAAAAACGGGGTCAAAATTTCAAGGGACAATATACTTCAATCTACCTCAAATTTGGCAAAATAATCTTCAACAGAATTGATGAAAGACGTGTTTTGTATTTTATTGAAATGAATTGTCTAACAGGGTAAAAAAGTTGTTCATAACATTTTTGACTTCTTTCAAACATTCTTTTGAGTGCACCCAGATGGCAGACCGGTAATGAACGTGATAAAACTTAGTACTAAGTACTACATAATATAATTGCATCACAAAAATAATAAGCGCCAAATAAAGTGGACACGGAACAGCTAGTATACCATGAAATTTCGATTAAAAATGGTGGCTTTCTAACCTCTATCTATTTTTTAATGATAAAGGCAGACACGCAGAGCCAAAAGCCAACTTGCTCAATCATTTGAAGTATATATTCACAGAGATGTACACATACCACTTGGCAGAGATTATTATTATTATTGACGTACAGTGATGAACTTATTTCGACTGGGTGTTTTCTTTCCAAAAGCCAGTTATATGAATATTGGCTGTGGATGGTAAAATGGCAGGGGACTCGGAATATTCCGCAGTAGTCCCTAATATAATAGAAAATTATGATATTGATAAGTACCTATATCAACACGATATCATGTATTCTTGCTACACAACCAATAAGTAAGTGTATGACTGCAAAGAGAGCTTTTTCCACTTGAAGGGGGCTCAAAACTTAGTTTAGAGCATCAATGGCAGAAGACCGCCTAACTGGACTGGCACATCTCCATGTTCACAATTCAAGTGGAGGAAGTCATAACACGTTTTGAGAGAAGGCATTACAAAAAAGTTGATTTTATTTAATGAGAATATTTAAATGTTAAACCTCGTGTTGAACAGTACAATTAAATTTCTTTAAAATTCAAATTTATTATTGCAATAGGCCCTGGAGTCTGTTCTGGCTGGACCCCAGGCAAAACATGGAAGCTTTAAAATCTTTAAATCTCTGAAATATTCAGTCAAACTTGGAAATAGTCACTTTTACTACCTAAGCGGTATGAATAATCACGTTTAGTACTGGCAGCACAAAAACAGAGCACAACCATGGTGATGGTAGAACATCGGATTTAATGTTCAGTATTAGTCACAAATGTCATGTTTCAATGTCTGGAGGAGAATTTTTTACCCGCAGTTTATTCTTTGGATCAGAACTGATTTCTTCAAGGAAATCCTCGAGGCTTTTTTTATTTTGGGTGTCATTTTTTTCTAGAGTTACACCCTTTTTCAATAACTTTTCTTTCCTCCTTTCGATCCTCAAAATCTTTGCTTTTTTCGCAGGAGGCTTATTCAGATCTGCTCCCTTACCTTCAGAAACTGAGGTTTTTGATTTATTAGTTTTCACAAGTAGACTAGATTTGTTGTCAAGTTCATCTGCAACAACAGAAAGCAATTTGATATGATACAGATTTTATACAAGGTAAGTACAGTTTAGTTAATGTTTCTTACACTGAATGAGTGCTAATAATTGTAGATTTAGCAACTGTTCCATTTCTCAATTCTGGACAATCCTTAAAACAAATCTTACCACATAATGCTTTATTGGGTTTCACAGCCTCTTCATTTCCGATCTGTGGCTTACTGCTACTACTATTTGCTGTCCCTTGCTGACTTCCAGATACAATAGACTGTATATTAGCAAGTTTAATGTCAGGTCCATCTTTCATAAATATATCTGATTTTCCATACTCATCTGTTGATGGTTCATCTGCAGTCGTCATGTTATTGCTCATCTTGTCTTCGTTCAAAAACTTGTTGAATTTCTTCACAACTTTTTTCTGGGATTTACTCATGGAGAAATCAGATATATCACACCTAAAACACGAAAAGCTATGTATTGCATATCAGAAACTATTCACAACTCAATAATCAACAGAAAAAAAAATGAATATATCATAAAGATGATCCTACATTTGTTCCTGGTTGTTAAAATTCCATCTTAATTATTGGCAGTTTGGTTACTGATCGTTTGAAAATTTCATCTTTTGTTTTGACATCTATTAGTCCGAAACTGGAAATACTATTTCACTTTTACCATCTCTCACTTTGTTTTTGGTGTAGTTTCTTCAGTTATGAACACAGCATCATACAATGTCCAAATATGATTGGCAATTGACAACATATTTAATTTATTCAATTGTCATACAATCTCACCACAAATTCAAATAAGGAAATTTATATCTTCATTACACTCACTTGATGGTATATTGAGGGCAACATGTTTCATCCATAACTGGTTTATAACAATATTTTCCTGATCTACGCCATCCTCTATCAATTAAATCCTGGTAATCGTGAACATTGAGAGTTATAGCCCACATACCTACAAAAACCACTCACAAATTCATTCTCAAATCAGTCCCTCATCAGTTAGGACCTTCAATGGAGAGTACAGGCAATGAAAAAAGATGAATCAGCGTAATGAGCACTTGAAAATTTCACCTTCGTGTAGGAGAACTTTTATTTAAAACATTTGGAAAGAGGAGATGAACTTAACTTTTTAGCGCCATGAACAGATTCAGATGCAATTTCAGTCATCAGGTAAAAACCGAATATAGACTTTGTATACTGAAATAGATGAATCTTTTCCAAATATTTATAAATATTGACACTCATGTGGCTGTTGATCAGTGTTATACCAATTTTGATTCTCCTATTATTGAAGGTGGTCATTGACTATATTCAATTCACATTAAAACAATCTTCTGATCGAAAATGTTCTGTGTTAGAGAAAAAATACTCATACCATGTGAAATACTGCTTTTTTCATTTTTACAATATCCACACCGATGTGCTTCGGTACCTTCAAACCATTTAACGCAGCTCATTTCACTCGGCTCCATTATCACTTATCACACTGATGGGTTTTTGTTTGTATATTCCGCAGAATTAAAAACAAATATTTACAACTTACAACATTCCACTGAAAAAATAGCAACAATCTGACAGTACTGAACTGACAACTGACACTGACAATTGTGAACTGTCAATTGGGACTTGTGACATCCACAAGACAAGTTATTCACAATGTTGCCAATGTATTGAATGGAAAATCGACAAAAATTACTAGTTTTCAATATTAAAAACAATTTCTTCCAGGGTGACCAGAGATTCACTAATTGATCTGACCAATAAATGTTATAGTCTATATACAAAGATAAAACTAATAGTATGTTGCAATGATGGGTGGATTTATCGGGTGCGCTGCGTAACACCCACATTTCGTAACACCCACAGTGCATAACACCCAAAGTGCGTAACGCCCAAATGTCATAACACCCAAATTTCGTTATGCCCACACTCTCCGAACATACCCGAATGATGCACTGTTGCAAAATTTACCGGATATTCTGCAATTTCCTGTTAAACCAATCTAACTTAACCTAACTAACCTAACCTAAAAGAAGGATGAATTTGGCAACAGCGCATCATTCGGGTATGTTCGGTGAGTGTGGGCATAACGAAATTTGGGAGTTATGACATTTGGGTGTTACGCACTTTGGGTGTTATGCACTGTGGGTGTTACGAAATGTGGGTAGAACGAGATGCTCCCGATTTATCGACAAAATGGAAGAATTTTGCAAATGTTGAATCATTCGGGTATGTTCGGAAAAGTGTTCTGTGACTGTGGGTGCAACGACAAGCTCCCGCAACGCAACGATCATTATGTGATGATGGTTATTAATACACGAGAATTAACCGGTATACGAAACGAGCCGAAGGTGATATTCGTATGGTTTATGCGAGTGTTCATAACCATTACATGTGAGTTGCATACGCTATTTTTCTACACCTGATAAATAATGAACTATAAATATTATATTTATATTGAACACAATAATAGTAATAAATCGTATTTCTTAAAAAAAATTCTAAAAAATTATAATAAATGGTATTACCTCGGAAAATACAATAAAGCCCGTATGACACGGACCAGTTTTTCATTCATAAAATGAATCATTTTTTAATATAACGAATCATTGATAATAAAATGGATGATTTTCTGTGTGAAAATCTGATGTTGTGTGACACTAATGCCGGTTTCCACAGACTTTCACGTAGGGAAAGAATAGGTAGGGCTTGCCTAATTTGGGGATACCTTAAATTTGTGGAATGGTTTCCACCAATCAAAATTTTGAATTTCCCAACTAAGTGGAGGAAGACACTGGCAACAACGCAAAATTTTGGGAATTTTTTATTTTTGTCAAGGTGAGTTGTGCACATTGGTTTACCTTAACCTATAATAATTACGTTCCTGTATTTATTTTCAAGGATTTTTCAAATAAAATAATTATTACATTTTTTAGTCTCGAAAGTTTTCAGTTTGTTGTGATTTGTGATATTTTGGCTGGTTGCGTTTATTGGTTGCGACCAACAAGATGATCTCTCGGAAGATCCGAATACAGTACCCAAAAAAAGAGCTCCAAATTACACCAGTACAGAGACAACTAACGGAGAGACGGTTATGTTTAGAGGCAAAATTTGTTCGCTAATGCTATCCTTTTTCTACGCATTTATTTTGTGTATATCCCACTCTTTTTCTCCGGATCGCAACCAAGGGCTGAGGGCGCTAGTGTTGAATTGACATAGACTGTCAAAATGATGTCATGTCTGTCATGTCATATTTGTCGAAAGTCATTTGTTATTTCAACATTTATAAAATTTTTGGTTCAACGGCCAAAAAACACATGAAGAAGAAAATTTTTGGTTCAAAGTTCAAACTTTTTGATACCCAACATGGAATCAGAAAACCAAGAAGACAATTGTGAGCTTCTGAGCAGCTCAAAGCATTTTTTAACCATGAACACGGCAACACAATCACGTCAAACAAATGTTACAAGTACTGAAACAGCAGGACCTTCTTTTCAAGCAAACAGTGATGCAATTGCCACAGATTTTGCCAATTCAGTATCACTTGGTACAACTGATACCTTGCCTGTAGCATATGTGAGTGGCTTTATTGCGAAAAAGATTTTTGGATCAGTAAACTGTTCAGTTTGTGGGGAGCAACTGCTAAGCACATCACATGCCCCACATAATCTCTTTATTTCTTATAAAGAATGGTCTGAGGATAAAGAAAACCTTCAGTATCCTTCAGAAAATTTAGTTTCTTCTGTTGCACAAGGTGTCCAACTTGTGGAGCAAATTTTAGATGACTCTTTCGATAAACCACAAGTTGGAGTATTTGCACATCAGCTGCTTCAGGAAACAATACCTATGACCTGGTTAACATGCCCCTCACACAAACAGTTAGTGGCCGATGCCATAATCCGAGGTATTTGGAGAGTGGGAATACCCTGGTGGTGCAAACGGGACAACACCGAGTCCAAACAGAAGTGTAAAGATAGCCGGCCCGCTCAGCAGAAAGTGAAGAAACTTCGGCGTCAGTAATTGTTCTGCAAGATCTCTTTTTTTAATTTATCAAGCAATTAATAAAGAAACAAGAAATAGCTTAAAATTAACTAAAAATAACCTTTTTATTGTTAAAAAGTTATTGATACTAGGTCTAGTTTTGATTTCGATAAGTAGTTCATTGAATCACTCTTGATGTGTTATGTCTACAAATACCACAACTTTTTATTAAATTTACATTGGTTTCTATAAGCCAGAATCTTATATCAGTCATATACATATAACTTTTGAAAATTACCTCTATGTTGAATACCTTAGTATGGCAGTATTTCCTTACACAAAAGGCGATTAAACTGAAAGACTATTTTATTATAATACTGCAGATCTAGCCAGCTCTACTAGGTGTTTATAATTTGTGTAGTATCAACTCGAATATCTTTATTTCATATATAAGGAAGTACAAACTTCTTTCTGATATAAATTAATCTCCTGAATTATGTTATGTTCATTATTATTATTATTATTGTGCAGCAGAGAAGAAGAGTGCATCGCTAGAAAATAAGCCAACATGTTATATTTATTATCCTGTACATGGACAGTATTTTGAATTATTCCCATATTCACACAAACCTACAGTAGTAGACGAGGGGTCAGATTTCAGGATGCTAAATTTTGAACAAGTATTATATATGTAAATGAGAATACATAATGTTAAAGACCTACATACTTATGATTTCAGAAAAACAATTCTTCATTTGTTTTAAGCCCCAGTTATAATAGTTCACCAGAAGCTAGCTATAACAAGCCTTATATATATTTTTATATGTTTACTATGACATGAAATAAAACAATTCTTTAATACAACAGATCTATTGAATGCTTATTTAACTTTTTTGTATGTCTCAGAGCTATATTAATAACAATTAGTTTGTAAACCTTTACATTAGCAAAGTCTGTTCAATCAGTAAAAATACGTTATACAGATCTCGAAAGAATATTTATTATAATAGCTCTGAGATATTCATTAACTTTCCTAACCCCTGTTCACTCAAGTTTCAGTTTCTGGCGAATTCAGCATTAGTAGGAACCTCAATAGTTCCGAAGTGCTGATTTGCTGGAAGCTGAAACTCGAGTGAACATTAGTTCCTCGAAAATGATATGACTATATATTTGAATTTCGCGCCCTATTACTACTAGCGCCACCTACGCCGTGGTTGCAGTGATCGCATAGAACATTATACATTTAGATAGGCGTCTCTCCGTTAGTTGTCTCTGACCAGTAATGAAAAAGAGCTGTTACTCAATATTATAGAGCACCACAAACATATTATCGAGAATAAAAAACCGATGGTGTTTCAGTTAAGAAAAAAAAAGAAACCTGGCATATTTCCCATTTCGATTAAATAATCTACACTTCTTATATCGCCTTCAGCTAGAGGTTCATCTTCCTTCATTTCTATGGCTACATTATGAAGTACTGCTGTAGCAGGAATTACAGCTAAAGTAGTATCAATCTTGAGTCTACAACCATATGCCAATATTGGAAATCTCCTTTTCCAAACCACTATCAATCTTTCAATTGTATTTCTCGTTCTTATTTGAGCTTCATTATATAGTTGTTGTGGTCGAGTTTGTGGATCAGTAACTGGCGTAAGCAAATAATTCTTTAGTGCATATACACTGTCTCCTAAAAAATTCTATCATATTACACATTAATTTAGGTGATATAAAAAGGGATTATCTACAATTATATACTAATAAGAATAAAACCACCCACTGACTTACCTATCATCTGGATATTCTAACTGATCCTCTATTTGCTCCAAAATATGTAAAACCGTTGGTTTAGTTAATCTGAACCGAGGAAAAAACGTAAATTGTCCATATTATCAAAGTGGTTATTTCTATCATATACTCTTCTAGGAAATCCATTTTGAATCAAGTCAAGTATTTCAAAATCATCGTCAAACATTTCCATTATTATATTTAAGCGAAAAAAGCGGTATGGGTACAAAAATTATACAGAAATACAAAAAAATGATATGACATGAAAAATATTCCACAAAACACTGAAAAATGATGTTAGAATCTACCATTCCTTTACTAGGTATCTGTTTAGGTGGAGAAATTCGGGCCCCTAAATATAAGGCTGCCCTAGACCGGTTTTGGTGAAGATTTGACTTGGTGGAAATGAAATAGACCCCTTACCCAAAGATATTCTCTACCTAGCGTTAAGTGAGCCCTAAAAATGTTGGTGGAATCGGGCATTAAACATACAACATTAGATTTTCACACAGAAAATTATCTATTTTATTGTCAATGATTCGTTAAATATAAAAATGATTCATTTTATGAGTGAAAAACTGGTCCGTGTCATACGGGCTTAAGAGAAGAAAAAAACGAATGCCTCGCGTCTCTTGTTGTCTAGCTCGAATCTATCGCCTTAAGCAGAGTCCATGTAGATACGAAATTTGCAAAATTCTTCTGAATAAAAAAATGATGCAACTAAAAAATGGACAATGATATTCCAGTGTTCGATCTCCATCTCATTTTAATCGCAATTTCTTCAACTTCTTTCCGAAAATCGTACCTATATGAGCTATGCTTTAGCCGCTTCGCCACGAGCAAAATTACGGAGATTGACTGAAAATAAAGAAATATATATCATTCATTTGTTAAATGAAATTCTGTACTGCATTTTTTATTCCTTTTTATGAAAACTAAAAACTTCAACTTTTCGTGAAGAATATTAAAGTTTATCACACATTTCTCAACCAATAAAAAAAACGCTATCTGGAAGAAAAAGAGGAGTGGCCAAAAATCAGTAAATTATAATTTCCAATTATACAGTTTTTAATTCCACGCAACATGTACACTCAATCAAGGCTCAAAATAGCCATTTCTTTTGGGAAATTTCATGTTTCCATACTGTTTGGAATTTCACTTCTCACTGCTTCTGCAGCTTCATTCATTTCCAGTCCTTCGAGAATATAAACTAAATTTTCTAAAGACGCATCTTCATCATCCTCAAACCATATCTGCAACAAGTTTTTTGCTTGTTCTTCTCTTGTAGGATTTTCATTCCTGAAAAAATCTATTTCATCCTGTTTGAATCCTGAAAAAAAAATAGATTGTAAATTCCTGGTGAACCTTGTTAATGTTAATGACAGAGTTGGTACTGTGGTTGAGCGCCCGACTTATGACCGAAAATCATGGGTTGGATCTCGCAATAGAGCAGTTTTTTTTTCTCAGAACCGAAAACATAATGATATATAATAACATATTCAATTAGAAATCCTAATATACAGGACAGTAATCGTAATAATGAGAAATTATCACTTCAACAATGCAACACTAAAAGTGACAGAGATAACAATATGATTAATGGCATTTAAATCGCAGTCGTGGGGATAAACATATAAAAATCATTACATGAAATCGGCTTTTTATGAATTTCACGAGGTTTTCTTTGAATAATTACAAATTTCCACTCTCCTGAACTCTTGAAGCTAGTTCAATAAATTGGGCTAGATCTTTATGAAACAAGGAGTTTATAGGTTTCCTGTAGTTGTTACGTGTCACATGAAGATTAATATTTTTACGCGTGCGATAATTATGTAGTTTATTATTGATTGAAATGAATTGATTTAAATGAGAAGAAAGCTTATTTTTGAATATTTCATGAATAAAAATCATTGAAAATTAGTACAATCTTGATTTTGGTGGTAACCAGAACTTTATTCGCGAGTCATTGCTAGAGTCTTGTACGGAAGTTGTTTTGAACTAATGGTATGAATGATCATTGGACCAAAATCCGTGAACATCTGCCAAGAAAAAACAATAATAACCTTTCATTATTAAAGGCTTTGTCCACTGTCTTCACCGTACCCAAGTCAAACAGCGAAGTAACAGTAAGTCGCAGGGAATACAAAATAATATCAATTTGAAGGAGACTTATCACAGAAGTACTAAAGAGTTTGCCTCCTGAACAACTGTATGCAACATTATATACAGAAGTTCCAAAGAAGTGCATATTGCTATGACTATGCTACATACCTCTGTTCACCTAGTTCGAATTTCAAACTTGTGCTATTATTTGATAATGAAATGTTGTGACATGGCTAAGTTCCACAAACTTTAGCAGAGCGAATTCTTGAAGAATACCTGTTACTAACTTACTGAAATGTCCTTTTTAATGACACGTTGCTACTACCCAACGATGAATTTTTTGCGCCCATTCAACAAATTCCAATGTTCCACTTGGAAATGTATTTCGATCTCCACATTGATATATATATATATATATATATATATATATTTGTTAAAATATTCGATTATCGCGATGATAAACATATGCAATACATGCATATTGTGAAAACCGATGAAAACGATATTTCGATCTCAGGTCGATGAAAGTCTTGATAAGAAAGCTATAGCATTTCTTATCATTGGATAACAACTATAGACTACTAGTTTAATGTCACGATGGTAATTACCATATAATCCGTAGATATAACTTCAGTAAGAGGTTCAATTTGCTAACTTATTTGGTGAATAATCTTTCCAATAACTGCCAACATGAGAAGTCGCAATGTTGCTATTGATAGTAACTTTCACATAGCTACTTCGCGATGTATTGGTACTCCAGTCTATGACGGTGAAAAAAGTGTAAACTGTGTATTTATCCCATACAGCACCGATTCGTATGAAAATTTGGATATAGGTTCTACCTACCCTCCATTCCAAAATCTACCCTGTGCCGAGGGTTGCTTCCTCCCTGGGGGTGGATGCCACCCCTTCCTGGGGGTGAATTTTTTTTTATTGGAAATGAGTGCGGAAATCAATAGATTGAATAATTCTAAGCACTTTTTATTCAATGAAGTTTTTTCTGAAAAGCAATACTTTTCGACTTATTCGCGAGTAAAATTGTCGGTTTTTAGTAAAAAAAACACGTTTTCAGATCGTTTTTCGCGAAAAACTGGAAAATAATACATCTAATCGAAAAACCTGCGGAGAGCAAAATCATATCTTATGAAAAAACAAAGGCGATTGTTTATTTGTGATGTATGCAAACCCACTACAAACTGAATAATTGCTTGTTGAAAGTTGATTGGTATTTTCGAACGACAAAATGGAAAGTTTCTACGTACAATAACCAAAACCAATGCATTTTTCGGGAAAAACTAATAGGACTTTTTCTGAAGGCCCTCAAAAATACTTCATTCTTGTTATTTATGGAAGTTTCTAGCATCAAAACTGACCGAGGTATTAAGGAAATAATGTTGAATCCTATTTTTTCGTTGAAAAAAAATTGTGAATAACCCATCCTCTCCTCTCCCCCCTTTGAAAAAAATCGTTGTTACTCCATAATTCACTTCATTCATGATCTTATAATGAGTTCTGAGTTTTTCATCAATTGAAAGTACGTAGTTTCGGAAAAATTTGAGATTGAAGAGAAAAAATCATATACGTTATTCAGCGAAAAATCACCATTTCTTCGAAATAACTCGAAAAGTATTGATCACATACAAAATTTTCTAGAGTACAAAATTGAAGGCTATTTTTCTCTGAAAATTTCGATGTTTCATTTTTTTCTGCAGGATGAAAATAGAGTAAGATATGGCCAGTTGAATATTGTGAGGGCTCGCGCAAAGTACCTTTTTTGAGCCCTTTCAGCATGAACGTTTTCAAAAATATAATCTCAAATAAAAAATAATGTGAATGGGCTTATAGCTCTTGAAAAAAGCTACAAAATACTTTTTTGGTCGATTTGATTGCTTGAAGACTAAGCGAGTTATGGGAAAAAACCAAAAACAATTTTTCTAGAAATTAGAGTATGTACATTAGTATATTGAAGAATACACATAGTAACTATATCTTAGGCCTAGTGGAACTATATGTATATTATATATGTATATATACATATAGTTCCACTAGGCAACGATTTTTCCCAAAGGGGGGGGGAAAGAGAGGATGAGTTATTCACAATTTTTTTCATGGAAAAAATAGGATTCAACATTATTTCCTCTATACCTCGGTCAATTTTGATGCTAGAAACTTTTATAAATAACAAAAATGAAGGATTTTTGAAGGACTTCAAAAAAGGCCCAATTAGTTTTTCCCGAAAAATGCATTGGTTTTTTGTTATTGTACGTAGACACTTTCTATTTTGGCGTTTGAAAATACCAATCAACTTTCAACAAGCAATTATTCAGTTTGTGGTAGGTTTGCATACATCACAAATAAACGATCGCCTTTGTTTTTTCAAAAGCTATAATTTTTCTCTCCGTAGGTTTTTCGATTAGATGCATTATTTTCCAGTTATTTGCGAAAAAGGATCTGAAAACGTGTTTTTTTTTTAATGAAAACCGACAATTTCACTCGCGAATAAGTCGAAAAGTATTGCTTTTCAGAAAAAACTTCATTGAATGAAAAGTGCTTGGAATTATTCAATCTATTGATTTCCGCACTCATTTCCAATAAAAAAAAATTAACCCCCAAGAAGGGGTGGCATCCACCCCCAGGGAGAAAGCAACCCTCGGCACAGGGTAGATTTTGAAAAAGAGTGTATGTAGATCCTGAATCCAAATTTTCATGCGAATCGGTGCTGTATGGGATCAATACACGGGAAAATGGTCATAGACTGGACTATGGGTAATTACCAGCAATATGCCATGATGCGGACATTACGCAATCGCCAATAAGTACTGGTTCCGCTCATTTAGATCAACTTCCCTGCAACCACAACTGGTCAGCGAGGACGTAATACTCACCGAATTTAACGGCTAGCTTTTCCCAATCAGGAGCAACTTTCTCGCTGAACAAATTCAACTGCTGCAGCGTAATGTTCTTGCTGTCGTGCCGCACGGTGTGTTCATCAACGAACTCTTCGTTATCGTTTTGTTTCAGATCCTCGGTAGCTTGTTCTTCTTCCGTCAAGATATTATCCAATTCATTGTCGTTCTGACTTTCTTGCGTGTTCTCCTTGCCGGGTCTTTCGTGAGCGATTTTCCTCACCATCATTTCCAAGTAGACCGAGAGCGGATTCAAAATGGTGGCGCCGTACGTGAAAAAGTGCGGACTCCTTCTCGCTAGCAGTCTCAGCGCTCTCCAACCAAAGTTGCCGTCTTTCAGGAGATTTTCGTCGCCTTTCGTGGGGTTTTCTATTTGCTGGATCGCCTCGCAGAAATATTCGTCCAGCGAAGGTAAGAAATCTCGTCCTTTGCAGGCCTCCAGATTGTTGGGACACTGATTCCACAACTTCGTTAATTCGCCGCTGGCATAAAAAAATCAGTATCATTGTCGTATCGAAACCGACTGAAAGGATACATACCTGCCAATGTAAAATTTACCTTGGCCGTCTGCTTCTTTAATTATATCTCCCAGTAAACGTTTCTCGACATCTTTTTTTCGGTCTAAATTATCGGTTTGGGAAGGTAGAGTCTTTTTGATTTCTGCAACGAAGCAAAAATTGTACCATTTTTTTATAGGAACTTTAATGAAATAATGCAATATACACAACTGATAATATAGAATATCAACTCAATAATCTTTGCTGACTGCTATTGGGTTCGGACTTATATTGTCTATATCATATCAACTGAATATATTTTATTCTGGAGGATATTTTAGTTTCCAACCAAGGGGGTAAAAACACTGGTGCATTGACTGATATGTTCTTGTTTATTCAGTTCCTCTCGATCTGAGAAATCAAATAGAGAGCTTACATTTTTTGACGGTAGGTGTTGATGAAAATGCGAGTTTCCTACTGCAGCTCCAATCAGACGGTCAAGTTCCACCACTCCAATCACCAGCCACGCCAGAAGAGAGGGGTAATCGAAACATAAGTGGAGAGGGCTCGCCGCATCAGTGAACCACGAAAAATCTCCGAGATGACCACGTGAATTGAAAGGGAACGGGTATAGCGAAGCCGAATTCGAAAGGGCATTATGGCCCAAGAGAGATAACGCCAAGGAAACCGTAGATAAGCCTTCATGCCATACATAAGAGGTGACAGATCGGATAGGACGAACGCTGAAGGAACACCGTATAAAAGCAATACTGAGGGCTACACGAACCGTCAGAGATAGTTCAAGGTCAGCTAAAGATCCAAGAGAGCCGTAGGTATCACCAGGTGTGTACGGATTCTGTGTAGCTGTAGCAGGAGTAAAAAGCTGTGGACCTCGGTAAACAAACGCGAGTAACGACACCCCAGAATCAGTACCTACCACAGTTAAATAATTTGTTAGTGTTGGAAAATATATAATCGTTTCAACACATATTTCAAGAATCGAAGATAGTTTTAGAGATCCCACGACCATAATTGATGTCCATTATTTGTAAGTTTTCTTTAATATCTTTCATGAATATTCTGAATTCAAAGCATTAAAAAAAACGATTTGATTTCAAGCTAGCGCTTAGTTGAGGATTTAAGTAACAGGCTCTGGCGGAAATGATGTGACGAATTCATAAACAGCCCATAACCTACAAAGCAGGAAATATGACATAACGTCACCAAATTCATGAAGTGCGCCTCAGTTTGACAATTCCTCGAAGGAATTTCTTTAATTACAATTGTTCAAATTCAGAGATATTGAGAATTTGGGCTTTCAAATTTTCAGATATAACGCACCAGGGTTATTATGCACCTTGTTTCCAACCAACAAATACTTCCTCTCAACATACATTTCACTAACAAGATTGGTAGCATTTCTTGAAAGTGGACTACTCAGAATTATTTGAAATAAGTTGGGTAATTATAATCGAAACAATAAAAACAAGTGGTATTTGAAGGTCCACATGATGACAAACGATTATTCGAATGTTTTCTGTGAAACAAACTTCATATACAAGAAATCATTTTTCATCACCTGAGCTTCAACGTGATTTACCTGGACAGCTGTCGTTTTTCCAAGCATTCCACAACTCCTCTCTAGACAAAACATTTCTCACGATTTGTGCGAATTCTTCTCCATCTGGTGGTGTTTCTCTTAATAGGGTATATACTTTCTCGGTATTACTAGTGATCCATTCTTTCTGATCAGTCTTCAATTCGTGACTATCCCTGAAGAAAAAATATCAATCTTTCCATACAAAGAATAAGATACTCAGCTAGCTTTGATAATTAAATGAAAGCATACTGCTCACACTTTCTTCTAAATGAAACTGAAGATACCAGAAAAAAATTAATTCAGTTCAAATATAGTGCTATAGCCAAGCCGAAAAGTTTTACTAGATTTATGCAGCAGTTTCGAGTAATAAGTAAAATGCTTTGAACGAGATGCATATTATCCAACTTTCTTAAGATAAGTGCATGAACGTTCTTATTGAAAATTGAAGATTGAACTTATTAAAGCTTAATAGATTATTAAGGTTGGTTTTGGCGGCAATATCTAATAACTATGACTAAGCCCAAAAGTTCAACTTTTGCAAATCAACGAATGATAAAATAAATGTATTATAGATTGACAAAAGCATTAACAAAAATTCAAATTTATTTCGAGCAATTAAGCATGCGCGAATTCATTTCCTAAAAACTAACAGGATATGAATTAACACCACATCTTTCATATTTATAGTGCTTGGTTACTAATTATTACTGGTAGCTATGGGAAAATGTTGCATAAACCTTTCATTCCTAATTTCTTATTACTTGAAAATGCTTTATAAATCTGGCTTTCCTGGAATGAGTGCTTTTTGCACTATTATATTTTAATTAGTTTTCTTCTCGAAAACCAGTTTGATACAAAATACTCACGATTTAAATTTTACAGTGGAAGTGAAATACTGAAACACTATGAGAAACTGAAGTAAAACGGATCTCCGGAAACTGACGTCGTGCAGTTGGAGATCTAGCAGTTTTTGACTCGTCAGATATTTGGCAAAGTAACCGACATTGGTGGAAGAGGTATCAGATGATGTCACATAGTCCAATTTTATCCCATGAAATGTATTCAGTATACTCGTCGCATGCTGAAATAGGAATGCTCTGAGTGTCATATCTACTTACACAATATGGGTAAAAAGACGTTGGAGAATTTCAGATCTGAAATGCCGAATTACAAAACAACATCATTACCAACACAATATTCAATCAGGTGCATATTCACTTTCTCTATAGAACTAAATCAACCAATACCTGCGACCTACGGTCCCCAAATGATTGCCACCGAAAAATTAAATAAGGCAATCGGGTGAAAGTCTGTCTTCCGGCCTGCAGAGCCCCTTCTGAACTTTGGAGGGCCTTAGTTTCTAACCAGACACTACTCAAAAGCCTCCGTTGAACGGATAATAGACTTTTGACCCTCTACATAGTCATTTCTATCAGAAATAATGCTAAACAAGTCTGATCTTATTTTCAACAAGATTTGTCTTATTCACAATCGCTCTACGAGGCAAAAAATTGTTGGCAACAAATAAAATTCAATCAGATATTGGCAAAAAATCGATATAACATAAAGGTATCATAATATATAATTCCAAATGAAATGAAAGAATATCGACCAACAATGAAATTCAAACTGAGTTTGAAAAATTATATTTTCAGCTAATAGGTATTTTTCAAATTTTTCATTTACTAACACTTGACGTTTTTTCGTTTTTTTCCAAAGGACCTTTGCTGAAAGCAATATAATTTTTTCATTACTAATAATCACCACTTTGACAACTATTGTTAGTTAAAACTTGAAACTCTCACATGCATTGAGTAGTCCAGAAACAACAAAATATAAAAACAGCATGAATGGTGAAAAGGGGCCTATCTTTTTCAGCCCTTTTCAATATATTGTAGAGAAAGTAATCGGAATAATCAATAATAACAGGTGACAGACCAACAAACTTTGCAGGTAGTGACTAAACTGGTTCTGTATCAGGAAATTAATTAGAATAATTAGCAGTACAAACAAAGTAAAAATCGGACCGGAAAACTTTAGGTATATAAACAACTAACCCTAGTCTTTAGATTTAGTATCAATTATCATCTCCTGAAGATGCCAACCTTGTATCCCCACTATTTTACTGTAAACCCTGACGTTTGCTGTGTCCTAAGTTGATCCTACCCAATAAAGTATTATTGATATGGGTGAATGACAGGAAAAACAGAAGAAGCGCCAATTGATAAGCTGAGGTCTGATTGGTGAGAAAAAGAAGAAAGTAGGCTAGCGTTGCCATTTACATTTGCTTCAAACCAGGTTCTTCAATATATGAGCAAGATGTCTCTGTATTCATTTGAAGTGGAAAATCATATAAAATTTGTTTCAAAATTATGTGTGTTACAAAGATACTGAAACTCACCGAGCTGAAGAGTTTCCATTGAACTTTATTGTAACACTGGTTGGGATTCCTGAAAAAGTCTTGTAATTGCCAAAATTTGCAGTAAAATGTAAAATCGATGATATGTTTTTGATCTCCCGCTTGAATTTCTGTAACCACATCATCAGAGGGATCCATACCATACTCGGTCACATTTTCCAAATTAAACTCGCTTACAATGTTCAACCCTGAGCGCTCCGAAAAAGGAAAGAATTTTGCGAGGAATAAAAGGATTTTTCCACAAAAAACTGTGGCTGTAGTTCGAGAAAGCCTCCTCAATAGATCATTGCAGAGTCGGAGTAGATTGTTTTTGCAACCGGTGAAAAATAAGTCTTCCTTCCATACATGGACGTTTTGTTCGACGAAGCCAAACATGGTCTCGCACATATCCAAGGTCAAGGTCTCGAAAATGTCTCCGAGTAAAACGACAGGCATCGTCGGTGAGCTCAGTCCTCGTCGGCATAGCAGTATAGAGAAATCGACAAATTCTCTAAGCACTATCACACCCACTTGTTCCTCGAGAAGATTGAGCAGAAGCTCTCGCAATGTTTGATCCAAGGGAGTTTTAAGATCAATCTCAGTGTTGAATGATTTAACTTTTTGATCCAGAAGATCCACATTTTTTGATTTGAAGGATTTCTGGAGGGCATCCTGCAACAAATTGATATTTCGATATGAAAGAATTTCAATGCTTTTTATACTTCTCATGATGAAACATATATAACAAAAGAAAGAGTCTTGAATAAATAAGTTATAACCCTCATAAGTAAATAAATTTCTTATCCTACCTTCTTATTGTTCAATGAAACTTAAACGATGAGATTGGAATCTTTGGTGTAAAAGTTGAAACTTTTCCTAGAGATCAATCACCCTATCAATTCTACTTAGTATCAATTTTCTTCTCCTGAAGAGTGCAAAAATATCAGTTTGGTGTTCTTAGTGTTAGGGTAATTGATCTCTAGAAAAAGTTTCAAAAATGAAACTCATCAATATGTTAGATTAGGTTAGAAGTGAGTGGGTCTGTGTGGCCCTCCACTGCAACCCACAAGGGTTTATTGTGGCTCACACCCATTCAAACTCGACCAAATAAACCCAGCTTCTTAACGAAGCCGATTAGTTTGTATGGTGAGTGATCTTTCAGGTCAGATGGTAAGAGTGAAGCTTTTCCAAACTCTGAAAACCTGATTCGGTTCGCAGCGGGACAGGCACAAATTATGTGCTCTGCTGTTTCATCATTTTCCAGACAGAGACGACACAAGCTGTCTTCTGACAGTCCGATTCTCTGCATATGATGATTCAAATGACAGTGACCTGTGAGAAGGCCAGTTAGACATCGTAGTTCGTCCCTACTGTAGTCCAACAACTGTTTGGTTTCCGACTTCGAAGGGTGAATAAACGCCTTGGAATGAGCCAATCCTGGAAGATTTCGCCAGAAGTCCATAAATCTTCTTGCCATCCAGGTATTCAATGTTTGTTTGGCAAAGCCTGAAGCGATGCCAATGACAGGTTCTGGTCCTGGGTTTGCGACTGAAAACATCTGCACCAGAACCAGAAGGTGTTTTTGATCCATCTGTGAACCAACAACTATCTGCTCTCAGTATTTCCTTCTCCCGGAGGATCCAGTCCTCTCTACTCGGGAAAAGTACTGTATAAGGCAGTTCGTAGTTTACTGTTGGAGTCATAATGTCAGAGGTCATTCCCAGAATGCTGTGGCTTCCAGTGTCAGCCAGCAGTCTAGTATACTCTGCATTAGATTATTTTGTGCAATTAGCGATGTGCACAAGTCTATATGCAGTCCATCTAGCCTCTCTCTCCAGAAAAATGTGGAGAGGAGGTAGATCTAGAAGGATCTCCATGGCCGCTGACGGTGTGGTACTGATGGCACCACAGATAGCCAAACAGGCCTGTCTCTGTAAGCCAGAGAGCTTTGCCTGAGCCGTTTTCTGAGAAGCCTTTGGCCACCAGGCAATTGCCCCATAGGTAATCATTGGTCTGACAATAGTCACATAAATCCAATGAATTTGTTTGGGACCTAAGCCCCAAGATTTACCACAAATCCTTCAACAAGTCCATAGGGACAATTTGGCTTTGTGTAAAACTTTTTCCAAGTGGGCGTTCCAGGTGAGTTTTTTATCAAGGACAATGCCAAGATATTTCACCTCCGTTTCGAATGGAATGACCTCACCATTGAGAGAAAGTGGCGTTAAATCATCCAATTTTCTCCTCCTGGTGAAGGGGATTATCATAGTTTTACTGGGGTTTACAGACATCTGCTCCCTCTGGCACCAACCGTGAACAACGTCCATCGTACTTTGAAGGAAATTACAAGCTACCCTTCCCGACGTAGACCTTGCCAAAATGACAAGGTCATCTGCATAAGCTTGCAGATCTACTTGTCTTCTTTCGAGGGCATTAAGCAGACTGTCCATCAAGAGTGACCACAGAAGGGGAGATAGTACCCCACCTTGAGGGCATCAATATGTTGGAATCTTTGGTGTAAAAGTTGAAACTTTTCCTAGAGATCAATCACCCTATCAATTTTTCTTCTCCTGAAGAGTGCAAAAATATCAGTTTGGTGTTCTTTAGTGTTAGGGTAATTGATCTCTAGCTGCTATACTTCTCATTTTTTTTTTATATACATTTGATTCATATTGCTGAACTATATGTTTGTAAAAATTCTACTGTTTGACGTATGTAAGCACGACAGTGTAATGACATCAATAAACTATTCTATTCTATTCTAGAAAAAGTTTCAAAAATGAAACTCATCAATATGTTACTTTCATACCTTATTCCACCCTTTAACCTTATTTCATCCTCTGATATATATTTTCATTCTCGGCAAATATTTTCATTTTTCATGAAAAAAATAAAAAAATACTGAGGATTTAGATCATTATGCCTGGCGCTTCTACAAATTTTCATAACATAAAAATGTGAAATTTTAAGACGACTTTTCCAATGAAAAATGGATTTTTTGCGGGAAAAATGTTGAAGGTGGAATGTGGTTTGAAGGTGACATTTGATGAAAAATGAGATTGATCCAATCGTTTGATGGTGCAGGAAAGAAGGTGGAAAATGCCATTCTTCACAACTTTGAAAGGCCAAAACTTTCGAACGTAAGGATAACCTTTTGATAAGACGTTTAATGGATCAAAATATATGAGTACGACCAAATATTGTTTCTTAACTAGATGCTGCCCGATAGATGAACATTTACGGCGAACTTTATCATTATATTGTATTTACTCAAGCATCTGAATTCAGATTGATGGCTTTTGTCGACTTGCAAGTGTGAGAAATTTCCGTCACAAGTATTTTCTATTGGAATTTCAATACATTTGACACGATTGTTCAACAGAAGAACTGTAAAAAAAGAGGACAGACTGGTTTCAAAAAGCATATACATACATACCCTGTACTCCACTCGAAGCGCTTCGAAACTATATTCCATTTTAATTGAGTAGGATTTATTTCATAGTTACATTTCCTGAACAAGAATTTATCCTACTGGGCAGTGGTCACAGTTTGGAAGCCCTGAAATAATATCGTCTTCAAAGTTGAAACTATTCTTGAAATATTTGCTTATTTATTTTCATTTGAAAAATTCGCAATTTGAGGTTAGGCATAAAACATTCTTCTTCTTCTCTGAATTGATTGACCACAACTGCGCGATACCCGATACCATTGGTCGTTACATATTGGTTGAGGGTTTTATGACACATTATATTTCATCGGCTCGTCTTCTATCAATATTATCATTCTATAAGAGCCAATTGCACTGTTTGCGTTAATTGTGGTTTATCTTAACCAGGGTTTGGTTGCTATAGATTTGCCAATCAGATCCCTTGCTCCTTAGTGATTAAACCCAGATTATTTTGAACCTCCATTAAATAGAGCGGTGCAATTGGCCCTTAGCAAATAATGCTCTTCATAGTACAGTCAGTTACTTATAAAATATAAAAATAAAAAACATTATTTTTTGGTGCTTTAAACTGTGGTTTTCCAGTACAGAAAGGCTGCGTACTACATCTAGAGATATAAAGGACGAGCCGCTGAAATATAATTATCAGTGATAAGTTTTACCTGGTGCGGGGTTTTCATATGTATTGTGGCCGAAACAGAGAGACAGTTCGTTGGAACTTTTTGGACAGTTCGTTCATTGCTTCTAGCATTCTAGTGGCGTTGGGTAACATGTTGATTCATAGGAGAAAACTGGTCTAATGCGCCCATCGAGAAGCAACGATCCATTAAAATAGAGAGAGAGATTTGTAACTCATTCTTATGACGTCATCGTTGCAACGCTAAAAGGATGTTTCAAAATTGCCTCAAATATTTTTGAACTGCAGTTTGTCAACATGTCAACTGTCAATTTAACGTCACTTGATGTTGATTGGCTTCATTTAAATTTTGTTTATATACAACATACAACGGTTTTAGATATATTTATAAATTTAATATTTCGTGATGAAGAAGGAATTCCTGGAAATATTTGCGGGTGTACAAATCACGTCAGCATCCCATCAAAAGAAGTTGCGTATTCTCAAAAACTACTACGAAAAGGTAATGCGAGAAAATAATGCCATAGGCATCTCACATGATTTCATTTTAGCTTTCCGAAGAAGCATTCTTCGAAGAGATACGTGAATATTTGAAGATAATATTCTCCAAAAGTTCTATACCCGTGAAGAATCAATATGTTGAAAGGCTGTTGGACTTTTTCGCTCAGTTCGTTTCACTTGTAACCCCCGCTAATGATAAGGAAGACGATGATGGTACTCCAGTTCATACGTTTTTAACCAGGATTATTACTGAGACATTGAAGGTGAGTACGACTATTGGTAAATAGTCCTACAGCAATTGGGATATGGATAGATATAAGAACTATAGGAATATTAAAAGTTGTCAGTTTTCCTAAATAAATGTTAGTCTGAGCTGAAGGAGCTAGATAGGTGGTAAAGCTGTGTATTTTACCACCAGAGCCTTTTGAAAACATTCAGTTTAGTAGTTAGGTATATGTAAAACACTAATCTGTATACAAAATTTGTTTCTCTCTTTATTTGGGAGTTGTCACCTTCAAAGTTGAGGTTCTGCATTCTTTTTTGTGCAATTTCAGGATTGAAAGTTTTTTGGTCCTCAGATGCCCTTTATACCTCAAACCAACACTTTTTCCAGAATCACACAACCATTTTCAACTATTTTTATTTATCACCCATTTATACTTTCTAGTACCACAACAGCTGCCATGACTCCCTTCGATATAGCTCTTGTCTATTTATAAGGCTCATTTTACAACATATTGGGTGTCAAACAAACTTGCAAAATGAAATACTTGATATGATTCAAGAAGCAATGCTGGAACGCACAGTGGTGAGTATAGTTCTAGTTATTTAGATGATATTCGTTAACCAAAGCCAACTGATTTGTCAACTTCAGTAGAAATAAATAACTTCATTTCTTTGATGTTAGAGTGATTGAGCCTTGTTGAAGAATATTTCGAAAGATTGCATCGAAACACAATTGATTTATGGAATTGAAATCTTTTCAAACTACTCAGGGCTGGTTCATAGACCAAACATTGACTTCGCGCCTGGGAAAGTTTTTACAGTTTCGATCAATGGAGGCGTTCATACACAAAGGTTCAAAATATCAAGACAAAAGTATCTTGCATGACTGCTTCCATTGGTTGACAGCTGACCTGAGAAAGTTGAAGCTTGTCTTATGAACCAGTCAACACTATCACCACCTAAGCAATAATGAAAGTGACATTGACTCATTGTGTTTCATACATTGTATCCATAAATAATCATAAAATGTGTTTTGTGACAATTATGCCAATTATTAATGACATCATTTCACTCATTTCAGGATCCAAAGTCTTCCATTAGACTCCAAGCTGTAATGGCATTGGTGAGGCTACAGGAACCCACCAACCCAGACTGCCCTGTTATTAAAGCTTTCCTTACATTAATATTAGATGGAAATGCTTTGGTGAGTTCTTGGAAGACCTATTGAATGCTATGTACAAATGTGTTTTTTCTTTTCAGATTAGAGCTGAAGTCGTCAAAACTATAGCACCATATCCAGCTTCTATACAACAAATTGTCAACCGTCTCAGAGATGTCGATCAGAATGTTCGTTTGATGGCTTTTAGGAGGTGTGCTGATCTTGTACCAAAATTTTTCAAAATCGTGGAACGTCAGCGCATCATGAAATGTGGTTTGAGTGAAACTCAGCCAAAATTGAAGAAAGTGTTCATTAATAACTTGCTCACCAAGTGGTTGAATGCATATAATGAAAATTATCTAGTCTTTCTGAAAGCTCTGAGGCTGGACGCAAACGAAAGTGATATTGTTGCTGCAGAAGATATCAGCAAGCAGGTTATGAACTTGCTTTTCAGGTGAGTACAGTTTATTTCCTACTTCTTTGACAACCTTCAAATATTAATTCCACCTTCTAGTTGAAGGTCTAGTGAAAGTATAACAGTACTAGTAGATACTGTTGTATGCTTTCAGTGACAGTATTAAATGTGTTAATTGAAAATTAATGTCCAAATTATAATAATTGAAATAACCATACAATTGATTGAACCATACTGATAATACTCAGTCAATTCATTCCAGTTTATTAATAAACTGCACCAGAATATTTTGTCACTTCCTTTTGAAGAGTGTTTCTTTATAACACCTTGTTCTTCCATTCTTGCAACACATTTTTATATAATTAATTAAACACATGCTTCAAGTTTTTTGATTGTTGTTGCTGATAGGTATACAATTTTGCATTCCATTGCACTTTGTGTGTTTCCCAAGGCGCAACGTTGCTTAATTTTTATTCAATCGTATCAGAGGATTTGTATCAATCAATCCAAAATTGTTTATTTTCAAGAAATAATAAGTTTATGCAGGGAATATTTAAAAAAAATAACTGAAGAACTGTGCAGAATTAAAATTCTGGAAGTCTGCTTCCCGTTGTTTTTCTATCTGCTGTAATTCATTCTTATGTTTTTCTAGAATTTTCTGGAGTGTTTCTCGTTCTTTCTTTTCAAGTTCTCGTTCTTTCTTTTTATCACGTTCTTCCTTTTCGTCATCGAGAATTTTCTGGAGTCTTTCTTCCCGTTCTTTCTTTACTTTGTCTCTTTCTTCAATTTCATCTTGCCGCCGCTTTTCTTGTAATTCTTTTTCCTCCTGTCGTCGATTTTCCTCTTTTTGTTTTTCCTCCTGCCGACGCTTTTCTTGTAATTCTTTTTCCTCTTGTCGTCGCTTTTGTGCTTCTTGTTTTTTCTCCTGCCATCATTTGTCCCAATTTTGGTAATAATTATTAATCATGTCCTCCACCGTATCATATGACGTACTCATATCACCCGTCAATTGTTTTTATTTACCAGCAAAAATCCCACTTCTGACACCACTGTTACGATATATCCTTGGGTTCGACGATTAAAACACCAAACAACACTAAACTACTTTTATTATAACTCTCTATCACAATACAATACAACACAATCACTTGAATCGCTCCGATAACTTTCCAATGCTCGCTACTAAAACTCTCTGTACTAACAATTCTACTTCCGCACAAAGCTCTGCTACACTTAGCTCTCAATAACTCTCGTCACTTAGCTCTGAATAAAACTGCCGAATCACTAACTCTCAGAAGAAAAACTTTTCTCGTAACTAACTCTCCTCTGAATAAAAACTTGTCTCCGCCGCGATATGCCGATGCTTATATACTTGCGTATCTATCGAGAATCTTCGAGAGAAGCCCCGATGACTCGAATTCTCCAGGCGGCAACCAACAGTTCCTGAAAAATCACGACGCTACGACGCGATCCCTCATCTGCGTTTACGATCTCGTCAGAGCCGGCGTTAGGAGAGCGCTAGCGGATTCGTAACAATATGATTTTTTCATTTCCAAATGTTAGAAATTCTGATGGCAGAGAGATTTTTTTCATCAATATACATAAGAGATGATTTTTCAAAATTTGTTAATTTATGGGCTTTAATCCGGTTGAATATTTGCTTCAAATCACTTTTAATTTGATGTTCAATTTACTGAAAATGTCTATCGAAATATATCAATGTGGTTTCATCAGCAAATAATATTAATTTTCCATGTATTTTCAATTAAAAAATTGAATTCATATATATGAGAAACAATAGAGGTCCTAGTTTTGATCCATGTGGGACTCCACATACAATGTTTCTCAAAGAACTTATATTGTTCCCCATGATTACAGATTGTTTCTTATTGGATAAATAGTTTTTCAACCATGAAAATAACACATCTTAGAAATATTAAGTCTTGTATAGGGAAGTTTTTGTATTCAAAATTGTTTCAGTATTAGGATTTTTTTTTCAGTACTGTTCCGATAAAAAATGTTATCGAAAATTTACCGTTGAACGACAAAAAAGTAATTCCCGCACAATCATTATCCAATGAGGCGGTAAACCTTTGGAATATTACGGTGAATTACTTGAGAGCTCAAGAAGATATGGATGAGTATTTGGACGACATACTACCGGAATTGACGGCATTCTGTATTTACATTGAAAGGTAGATGAGTGAGATTTTTTTTTCATTCAAATAATATGTTACTGAATCTTAATTTTTAGTATCTTCAATGAAAGGATGAAAAGAAACATGGATGACTGGGAACAGCTGAGTTACCAACATATTCTACTTAATTTACTGGAAATTGTGGAAGGTTATGATTTTTCAGATGAGGTGAGTCACTGGAAGTAATGATAATAATTTTATTGCTCGTCAAACATTTGTTTCACAGCAAAGGTTAGGATCTGTTCAGATTAGTATTACTTATAGAAATCTTTTTAATAGAACGAAATCACACCTGCGAGGTAATTTTATTAAAAACAGTGTATTTGTTTTCCAACATTTCATCAAAGAGTTTTATTTTGTGACTTCTGAAAGTTAACATTTTAACTATTCTGAACATAATTGACAACGTCGCAAAGGGATCATTAGCAAATATGATCACATTCTAAAATTACAACTGTAGTGCATATGTTTTGGACATTTGAGACCAAAATTGCATTGCGTTCAATAAACTGCATTGTGTTCATTTATTATTATTATTTATTCCTGTAGACAAACAAAAAGTGGCGATTTTGGTATTTTCTTAAATGTCAAATATCTGTTTTACCAGTTTTATCAAAAATTGTAGAAATTTTATTAATATCATATTACTGAGTTAGGTAGATGAATCAAAATATTTGTTTCAAGAGCAGTAGGAGAAAACTGCAATTGCAGAAAGCGGTAGCATCGACGAGTTGTAGTCGGATTTTTCATATTTGGATCCATCAAATCAAACCAACAATAAATAAAAATCTACTTTGCTACCGCTATAACAATACACTAATTGTATTCTTTGGAATATATGTCGTCACGTACCCTTACACAACTTACGAAGATGGAGTTCATTGAAATTCACCATTTTCTATAATTCACCTGTAATTTTGAACATAAGAAGTGCGTTGTGTCAGTACTCTTTCAGTACATGTCATTTCTGAAAAAAGTACTTTGCACCCAGAATATGGGTTGGAAATTTAGTAACGAGAGAAATTTTTATAGTTTTGTTGTTAGATTCACTCGATCCAGGTACGGAAAATCTCTGGAGCTATTCTTAGAAAAACTACGACTTTTACACTACTCTAACACTCGGCAAAATAAATGCTTTGACAAATATCAAAAAACATTTCCTGTTGAAACCATTTTATTGATGTGTTTGTTTAGTCACCTCGTATATGTTGTTTTTAGAAAAAAAAACAATTGATTTTGACAGGGTAAAAAAGTTAGTTGTCATTGACTGAAAATAAAAAGTTAAAACTGTTTTTTGCTTGAAAAGTTTTATTAAAATAACATTGGTCCTTCGAGTATAAAAGAATACGCTGTGGAGTTATGGAGCAGCCAAGACAGATAGTCGAAGAAAATAATCAAATTCGCCGAAGCAAGAGGTCAAATAAGGGTGTTCCTCCCCGAAGATTTGCAGACGTAGATACTATCAGCCTTGGTTTGAATGCAGGTGCAGTTAGAGATGATGTGGGCATCTTTAATGTATATAGAAACTGCAAGAGCAACGTAGATGTCTACTCTGTACATAATGAAAAGGAAGATGCCAGTGGCTCTATTCAGACCTGAAATAGTACAACCTACTATTAGCCAACAAAAAGCACGTACGGAAGAGGAAAAATCGGTATCCAAACAGTCGAATATATCTAAGATGGAACTAGAATTGGACTATATAGGAAAAATACAACTACTTGACGAAGAGGAGGCTAAAGAACGATTACTTGCTATTGAGAAAAAGCGACAAAATATCAAAAATGAAATGGAAATTCAGCGCAAATTTCTAGAAAATTGTGAGACTGCCAGTAAAGTTTCCACAAAAATTGGAATTGAGCATGCAGAAAGTTTATATAAAGACCCCGAGGCTGTAAATGACTGGATTGAAAGCGTTCGAAAATTTCCCATATCAAGGTGGGGGAAGGATTCTTCACAATGCAATCAAGAAAAGTTTCGAACTTTTCCAAACGGTGGAGGAAGTTCCGATCTACTTCACGATTTAGTTGAAACCAATAAACTTCTGGTGCGACACAAAGTTCAAGATCTTCCCATTTTCACTGGAGAACTCACTGAATGGCCAATCTTTATCAGCCAATTTCGAAGGTCAACAAGTCAGTACGGTTTCACTGATGAAGAAAATTTGTTGAGACTTGATAAAGCACTTAGAGGTAAAGCAAGAGATACCGTCAGACCTCTAATGATATCTCCCGACAACGTTTCCAAAATGATAAAGATGCTAGAGATGAATTTTGGACAACCCGAATGGATTATATTATCTTTGATGGACAAGGTCAAACGATTTGGAATGGTCAATGAAGATAAACTCGAATCATGTATATCCTTTTCCAATTCAATTAACAACTTGGTTTCGACTATGAAAAATATAAATTCAACATTATATTTATTTAATCCGGAATTATTAACCAACCTCGTAGACAAACTTTCACCAATCCAAAGACATAGTTGGGGAAAAGTCAAATACCACCATGAAATGAATGGATTACCTACTTCATTAGAAGATTTTGCCAGATGGTTCGAAGAGGAAGTCAGTATCATAGCAGCAACTACGAATCCATTCCAGAAGAATAGAAGGATGAGAGAATCGGTGATGCTTTCAAAAAAATATGAATCTGACATTGGAGACAGTAAATGTGTAATGTGCAAAAATGCCCACCATGAGATCCGAGAATGTGGCGAATTTGCAGAAAAATCATTATCTGAGAGGAGACAAGTAGCTGTTGATTTGAAGTTATGCTTCCTCTGTCTAAACACTGGGCATATGGCCAATAGGTGTCGCTCAAAAAGTAGGTGTGGTATAGAAAACTGTAGAGGAAGGCATAATCAGTTGTTGCATTTGTCGAGATTCACTTCAGAGTCAGACAGAGCAGGAAATGAAGTGGTTTCACCAGTCGAAACTGAGTATTGTGCCAATATGACAACTTTTGTCAAAAATGTCATGCTACGCATCGCACCAGTTATAGTCCGGGGGTCAACAAAAGAAATAAGGACTTTCGCACTATTTGATGAAGGATCAACCTGTTCAATGATAGTAGACGTTCTTGCAAGTGAACTCGGCTTGTCTGGTCAAGTGTCGCCATTATGTTTTCAATGGACAAATGGTATAACCCATTTCGAAGACAATTCCAAAGTGATATCCCTGGATATTTCTAAAAATGATCATAATCCAATATTTTACACTCTGAGAAACTTGAGAACCGTTAGAAACCTTTCTCTTCCTGAACAAAACATCAATGTCAAAAATCTTATGCAAAAATTTCCATATTTGGACGAAAACCTTCTGCATTCCATTGAGAAAGCAAAACCGATGCTATTGATTGGACAGGACAACTGTGGACTGATTGTACCTCGTCATATCATTCAGCCCAGATTGAACCAACCAATTTTATCTAAATCGAAATTGGGTTGGACTATACATGGCCCAATTTCAGAAAACAATTCAATAGTCGAAGTTGCTCATGTAAATTTGTGCCGTCATAGTATCCTCGACGACGAACTACATTTCATAGTGAAAGATAATTTCAAATTGGAAGATTTTGGAGTCAAAATACCTGATCATATAATAAAATCAGTAGACGATAAAAAAGCATTGAATATTATGGAACAGTCTTTGAAGAAAGTTGGAAACCGTTTTGAAATCGGACACCTTTGGAGAGATTTTGATGTTAAGTTACCCGAAAGTAAAAGTAACGCTTTGAGACGTCTTACCTGTATGGAGAGAAAGATGGACAGAAATCCTGCATTTGCTGCAAAGTATTGTCAGAAAATAGAAGAGTATCTCCAGAAAGGTTATGCAAGGAAGTTGGAGTCACATGAAATAATTGAAAGTTCGAAAGATTGGTATCTGCCGCACTTTGCAGTTTGGAACATTAACAAGCCTAATAAAATCCGACTTGTTTTCGATGCAGCAGCCAAGTCTTCTGGATCCTGTTTGAATGATTTTCTACTTCAAGGCCCTGACGTCGTACCTTCCTTGGTTTCGATATTGTGGCGTTTCAGACAAGGAAGGATAGGTGTAAGCGGAGATATCAAGGAAATGTTCCATCAAGTCTCCATCAGAGAAGTTGATAGATGCGCCCAACGTTTTCTCTGGCAAGGAATGGCAAGAAATATGGAACCTGACGTATACCAGATGGATGTCATGATTTTCGGGGCCGTTTCCTCACCTTCTATAGCTCAATTCGTGAAAAACAAAAATGCAGAAGCCTGTGAAAATGAGTTTCCAGGAATAACCAGAGCAATGACACGACAGCACTATGTTGACGACTACTTGGACTCATTTGCAACCGAAGACCAAGCTATCCAATGTGTAAAGGATGCCATATGCGTTCACAAGAGGGGTGGTTTCGAAATGGTGAAATGGATCAGTAATTCGCAGAATGTTATTAATTCTGTTCCGGAAGTCTTACGAGCAGATTCAGAAAAAAATATTAAAATTGATTCTGAAAGATTCGAGAGAGTTTTAGGACTTTCTTGGTCACCCCAAAAAGATAACTTCATTTTCTATATGAATTTCAAGAAAATTCCGGAAGAAATTTGTAGAGGGGAGAAAATTCCCACAAAACGAGATGTTCTCAGGACAGTTATGTCAGTTTTTGATCCTTTGGGTTTCTTGGCCCCACTTATGGTGAAAGCCCGAGTTTTGATGCAGAACATATGGAGAAGCAAGGTTGATTGGGATACGGAGATATCAGAAGAACTGTTTCAAAAGTGGCAACAATGGTTAAATGATCTACGTGTATCTTCCCCAATCGAAATCAATCGTTTTTATTTTCCAAATCTTCATCATATGACAAACTTAAAAGTTGAAGATGTTGACATTCATATGTTTTCTGACGCCAGCGATAAAGCTTATTCAGCGGTTGCCTTTCTGAGGATAGAAATTGGGAATGTAGTATATACAAGCTTTGTTTCTTCAAAATTCAAAGTTGCTCCTCTAAATCAACAAAGTATTCCGAAATTGGAGCTGCAAGGGGCTGTATTAGCTAGTAGACTTGCAAAAACTATAAGGTGTGAGCTGGAATATAAAATTAATAAGGTTCACTTCTGGACTGATTCTCTGGTAGTTTTGAAGCAAATTCGATCTGAATCTAGACGCTTTCCAATGTTTGTGGCTTGTAGAATTGGGGAAATACAACAAGATACTGACATTTCTTCATGGCATTGGGTCCCATCAAATTTGAACGTGGCGGACTTTGCATCGAAAGAATTGAAAGTTGTAAATTTGAAAAGTGACAGTGAATGGTTGCAAGGACCATCGTTCTTGAGAGAAATAGAGGAATTGTGGCCGAAAGAACCAAAATGTTCGGAAGAAGATGAAACAATACTGATTTTGGTAACTGAGTCGCACAACGAAGAGTTTGCCATTTTGCCCGACATAAACCGATTTTCTAAATGGGCTAGAATCATTCGAGCTACTGCATGGATTTTTCATTTCAAAAATATGATGAAGAAACCAAAACTAGAGAGATTGAGTACATTGAGTCTTGGTTGTGAAGAGATTGCTCAATCCACAAGATTATGGATGAAGAGTTGTCAATCTTTATCTTTCAGAGACGAAATGAAATGTCTGAAATTGGAAAAAGCTTTGCCGAAAAGTAGTCGTTTATTCAAATTGAATGCCTTTTTAGATGCTCATGGTATAATTCGTCTTAGAGGAAGATTTCCTGACGAAGATTCACTGTGCATGGACTATGACTATAAGTACCCAATGATTTTAGATCCAAAAGAAGCATATACCAAATTGCTCATTCAACATTACCATGAAGAAGCTGGTCATATTGGAGTCGAAACTGTAGTAAACAACTTGAGATTAAGATTCTGGATATTGAGAATAAGAGCTGCGGTTAAAAAATGCTTTTTCAATTGCCAAGCATGTAAAATAAGGAAGAGTAAACCAGTTGTACCCGAGATGGGAATGTTGCCAGAACAACGATTGGAACCTTTTGTTTTTCCGTTCACATACGTGGGGGTTGATTTTTTCGGACCCATGATTGTGTCAATTGGAAGAAGGACGGAAAAAAGATATGGAATGTTATTCACTTGCCTCACAGTGAGAGCAATACATATAGAAATTGCATCTAGTCTTGATACCAGTTCTACAATAATGGCAATTCGTCGTTTTATGTCTAGACGAGGACAACCGAAGGAGTTTTTCTCAGATAATGGCACAAACTTCGTTGGAGCCGAACGTGAACTCCGGGAATCCATGAATTCAATCCGTAGTCCAAGAATTCAGGATGAACTCTCGTTAAAAGGAATTGTGTGGCGGTTCAATCCACCCAGTGCTCCCCACATGGGTGGAATATGGGAGCGGATGGTGAGATCAGTAAAAACAGCACTAAAGATTTCATTGAAGTCTGTTCGACCAAAAGAGGAAGTTCTCTCTACATTGCTCGCCGAAATTGAATACACGGTAAACTCACGACCATTGACTCATATTGCAATTGATCCCAATGAACCAGAAGCATTAACGCCCAACCATTTTCTGACGATGAGACAGGGATCTGTGCAGAGCCCTGGTACAATTGAACATGAGTTTCTGAGCAGAAAACAGTGGAGGATTGCTGAAAGTCTGGCCAATGCCTATTGGCGACGCTGGATTAAGGAATATCGTCCTACGCTTATATGCAGAAAAAAGTGGTTCTCGAAAATTGACCCTGTAAAGGTAGGAGACATATGTGTTATAATGGATGAGAAATCTCCTAGAAACGAATGGTTGATCGGCTGCATATCAGAGGTATTTCCTGGAAAAGATGGAATCATCAGAGTGGCCAACGTAAGAACAAAAAAAGGAAATTTCACTAGACCGCTTTCGAAGCTTTGTATCCTGCCGACAAGTGGTGAAGATCACCGCTCTTCACGGGTGGGAGAATTTTGAAACCATTTTATTGATGTGTTTGTTTAGTCACCTCGTATATGTTGTGTTTAGAAAAAAAAAACAATTGATTTTGACAGGGTAAAAAAGTTAGTTGTCATTGACTGAAAATAAAAAGTTAAAACTGTTTTTTGCTTGAAAAGTTTTATTAAAATAACAATTTCCATTTAAATATGTAGAGGGACAATTTTTTATGCGAAAATAAATATTGCAACTTTACCCCTGGGCTGAAGGTAGCAACCCCCACAAATCTTTAAATGGGACGAGGGGTCAACTGACTCTGAATTTGGAAGGGGTTTTCATGAAATTCCTAAGGTTTCCACGTTTAAAACTTAAAAAACAAGCCCAAAAAGAAATACTTCCATACAATAATAACATCTTGATTGAATTCCATCTCTTACATTTCTCCGAGATCTGCAACAAATAATTATCTCCGAATGCCGACGATTAACTCCTGGGGCTTGATTTTCAAATCAGGTGAACTCTCCCATCATGAGAAAATTTGGATGTCTCTTTCTAAGCCATTTCGAAATATGGAAGTTAGTTTCTTTTTGGCTTTTTATTAATTTTTTAATTGAAACTTTATGACTCGCTTTCTTGGTAAGTAATCGATTGAGTTTTGAAAAGAAAGAAGGTTTTGTAATGGTAATGGTGAAGGGTGGGAGACACAAGCGTCAGCGACTAGGTCCCTGTGGGCCTTTTCGCAAACCCCAGCAACATCACTCATTCACCCCATGGCAAATACTTGTTCGAACATTGGAAATGTTGTGTAAGTTATGAAAACCCTTTTCAATTTCCGAGTCAGTTAACCCCTCGTCCTGGGGGACTGCTACCCCCAGCTTAGGGTTGGAGTTGCACGATTCATTTTTCTATAAAACAATTGTCTCCCTTGCAATAAAAAAAACGTGTTTTTAGATTTTTGTCTTTATATAGCAAGTTTCCGTTGGGACACGCTGTACATACAGCCTCATTCATTATTTGAATGAAATACAGCTCACTAGAAACTATTTCTTCAAAATACTCTCAAATTTATGCTTCACAGTATTTATTTCAAAAACGCATTGCATATCAGGTCGACATCAATGTTAGTTTACAGTATTCACAACATCGCGCATCGTAGAATTCTGTCACTCTGAATGGAATAACCGTCACCAGCGACTTCGGTGGTTTCTGAGCCCAAGCTTCCAAATTCAGGGTGGGAAGGCGGCACTTTTATATTTATTGCTGTATTCTATATTAGTTTGACTTATTCATTCTACTCCAGAGAATAAATGTGTATATTATAAATTTCCAAGGTCGGCCGCAAAAATTTGTACGAACTACTCGTGAAGCTCATCAAAGAAGAAGACTTGCAGGGCAAAGTGAAATCCAAACTGATATCCATAGCGGCAGCGCTGGCGCCCAAAACCGAGGACTTCACCAGCATCGTGTGCCATATCATATCCGAAATTCGCGAACCCTTCACCGAAGTAGTCACCGGCGGAAAAGTTCCTAACGCGGACACCCAGTTGCAAATGGCCGAACTGAAGGTGAAAATCATCAAGCTCGACTGCGAACTGGAAGACGCGACCGATAAGCAGGAATTCCTGAAAGCAGACTCCATAAAAAATACCATCGACGAACTGAAAAGCAAACTGAAGGATTTCACCGTTCCTCAGCCGACGGTGGAGATGGTTAAAGTGTCGAAGGACGATCCCAAAACGATATGCAGTTGTCTCGACGTGCTCATAGCCCTGTTGATGTTGCCGCGCGTACGGACTCTCACCCCCTCCCTCGTGGCTGTTAAGGACGAGTTCGTCATTCCGTTGTTGGAAAGCAACGTCACGGAGGTGAATTGGAGGGTCATCAACTGCCTCACACTGTTGTGCAATCTGGACAAAAGTCTCGCCGATCAGTACGCCAAGATCATCTGCTTTCCGGTAAATTGTGTTTCATTCTAGCTTTTTCTTAATGATATAAGCGCTATTTTAATTGAAGAAATGTTCTATTCGCGCACAATACAATAGGAAAGTCCACAAATTTTTATGGTTCATCTAGTTGAAGTAGATCTTCGATATATCTCCCAAAACATGGTTTTTCAATTATCCTTCAAGAGATAATGAATTTTTGATATTCTTTTATAGCAAACAGCCAACATTTTCGTGCGTTCTATTTGAAGTAATTCGTCCTTACTCCATAGAACACTTCTGGAATTCACTGCGGTTAGTAATAAAAAACGTATTTACTGTTTGACGTATCGATAATAGGGAATTTGTATGATATTTTGTTATGTCATGAATCAATCATTATCATCTTCATGACGTAGAAAAAAACATGAATAGGCTCGACAATATTCAAACTATTTTTCAAAGTAAACATTGAATAAACTTGAGCCATTCAAACGTGACCATTTAGCGCACGCTTTAGATGATGTCAAGTGACGTTTCCCATGATTGTTTCAGTTGCTTTACAGAACATGGAAGAAGCATAAACAACTTCTTACTTAATTATTGTATGGTTTTGAAGTGCAAAAACACTTACACTCGATAAAGTTTTTCTTATATTTGAAGCGTTGCGAAAGTACGAAAACAATGAATAACTCAACTTATGACACCAGAATTCAACGGGGGCATTTAGACAAGTTCTCAATTCGAAGTTTCCATATTTTATCGTTCGTTTGAGAAGAGTTATTTATGAGTTAAGTTGGCTTGCTTGGATCTGCTTTAATAATGAGAAAGGATGATATTCCTCCAAAATCGTGTTTATATTGTTGTGAAGATCATTTTTATGTAAGTGTGCTATATTTATATACAGCTCAGTGTGAATTATACAGAAGTAAATTTTGCATTAGCTATTCAGGCTTTTAACCTAGTTCACAAACATCGGAGTAGAGATGTAGATTATACATCTCTGCTGTGGGCATTTTTGGATACCAATCTGATATGGACTCGAATACATCATATAACATAGTTTACCTCGCAGCTTTCACTCATTTGATCTCTGCGTTTGTGAAATAGAGTTTTGATGCAAAATATGCTGTCATCTATTTTTGGTGAATTTTTCGACTTTCCTTGGATAACACCACTTTCAGTCATCGTTCTAGATTCACTACAAAACTGATTTACTAGATATGCTTACAGAAATACAGGTTTCAAATACCTATTTTACCACCAACACAGTATGAATATTGGTGTCGATAAATCCACTATTGTTTTGTCTGATATCACATTTCGTTTAGACTTATTCTTTTATATTCATTTGAAATTTTTTAGGTTCAAATAATAACTGAATGAAAAATACCTTTTGATTATAATATGATAATAAAGATCCGAGAAAGAAAATTGAGACAAATTTTCAATTTTATGCATACTGACGTTAAATATTTTTTTCGAATTTGCAAATACTTCAGATATGAAATCAATGAAAAGGAGAAGAGTATCTTCACGACTTGAGAAAGGTGTACTCATAAACTATCACTTTGTATCAAATTTATTGTATTGTGCTGCCTCGTCTATGGGCAGATGGCGTGATGACGGCTCATTTTCCTTAGCTTCAACCTATTTGAAAATATGATGCTTTTGAAGGAAAAATATTTTCCTTTCAGTAATCTTTGTAAGGTTTTTGGGAAATAACCATTGTCGTTGGAGATTGATTGTGCTGGAGAAGTTTCAATCCAACTTCATAACAAAATATTGCTTGAATACATTGTTGGTCTTTTTCAGTGAAACCATTTTCATTTTTCAGATTCTCACTTACCGAGAAACCGTACTCACCCATAAAAACGCACTGATAGTATCGATAAAATCAGTTTGCGACCTCTTCCTTATATATGGCGCGCACATCTTCGGTACTACGGAAGACTGCCCGAATGCGACAAATCAAGCAAACCAAACCAGGAGGAGATTGTACCAAAATGACGATACTGACGAGAGCAGCGCCTTATATCCCAACAAATTCCAACTCGAATACATTATCGAGAAAATGCTGGATATGCTTGACGATGAGGTCGGTTAATATCACGTATTTTTTCTCTTTAATTCATATATTTGAATATTTCAAAAGTCACGAGTTGCGAATATGCAGGATTCTTATATGCGTGGTGTTTACGAACTTAAGTCCTAATTTCAGGCAGAGACAGATAGAAAACCTCAATTTCATTTTGCATTTTGATGCATTTTGATGCATGTCTGAATGAGATGCAAATTAAAGTACCTGCTTTGTGCACATGCTAATTATAGTCTTTTTATTTCTATTCAGTTGGACTACAAAAAAGTATTGAATTGCAGTTTTGCCAGATTGGTTTCACCAACAATTTTTTTGGAGACTTGCAAAAAAAAGGTTTGCCTATTACAGAAAAATCTTATAAATATTTCTGATTTCTTGTGTCCTCTTTTAACGTCCGTACAATTAGAAAATTAATATTGAATACACCCTGTATACTACTTCTTCATTGACATAGTATGAAAGACCAAAAAGTTTTCTATATACTTGTAGAAGAGTCTTCACATAAAGCTTTGAATGATATTGATTGAAATAAGAAAGAAATTTCGGGAAAAGACGCGAAATATTAGAAAACATGAAAAAATCAATGGAATGAAGTTCCAACCTGAAAGTGAGGAAATATTTCCTGAATTTCGAATTAGATGATATATAACGTTTATTGCTCCCAAGACAAAACATGTATTTATGATAGGGAACATCTTTATTAATCAGTTAAATTCAGTGGTTCATTAACAATAAAAAATTATATATGATATAGTCATGACTAAGATATAACAAAATGATAAAGAAAAGAGAGAATAAAATTGAGGATAATAAGTATTTTCTTGAATTAATTAGTATTTTTCAATGTTTTCGGCAAGTTGTTAACTGATAACGCCTTCATACAAAATAGATATTTTACAATAATTTGTTCTAAATCTAAAAATGACGTCAGAATCGAAATTTCGGTACTCTGATTCCTATCCTAGAAACGCTTCGACACGAAAATATCAATTCAATTTTTTTATTATCCCAAGAAACATTACATGTTTATGAATAGGGACTAAAACACACAAGTACATAGTCAATAAATGAAATTTTCACATGTATAAAGGAAAAAAGAAAAAAATTCATACATTTAACGAAATTAAATATTTGTAAGCAGTCAAAATGAAATGGCTTTCAAAACTGATGAATACCAATGAAGGTAAAAAAAAAAACATATAACTGTTGACTGCATTCAAAATATATTGTACATTAGCTGATTAAAAATTGTTTGTATTTTTGCTTAAATTTCATTGTTGAGCGAAATGCTTCAATTGTTTCTGGAATTGAGTTATATATTATGATGCCATCATGGTAAATTGACTTTTTACCAAAATCTGATTGTGTTTTATTTGTTGCTAGTAATTTTGTTTGTCTTATGGAGTTATTTTGGATATCAGCAATTTGAGTGAAAATAATATCTGACTTTTTACTATTATTTTTAATAGAATGGATGAAACAGCTAATTTTGAGTTTATGGAGAGAATCTAAGTCCAATAAATTGTGCGGTTTGTATAAATTTATTGTTGATTCTAGATGAGGTAATTTATAAATACATTTAATTGTTTTGTTTTGTAAAGTTTTCAAAGGTGCGATAATAGATTTACTTGCTGTCCCCCAAATGGAGATGAGATAATGCAATTGTGAATATATTAGGCTGAAGTATATATTTTTCAATAATGTGAGAGATATGTAGTTTCTGATTTTGTAGAAAATTCCAATGAGAGGAGATATTTTCATTCTGATTCTTTCAATATGTTTTCGCCATGACAATCTCTCATCGATATATAAACCTAGAAATTTAGTTTTATTATTATTATTAACACTTTATTATCCCTAGAAACCTTACAGTTTATAACAGGGATACAACAAACATATCTTAATTAAAAACTAAACTTAAAAGTTGTTTCTGTGTATTTTATCAATTTATTATTGAATACTATGGGATTAGTAGGAATGTTGATTGATCGTTTGGAAATATACATATACGAAGATTTATCAAAATTTAGAGTTAATTTATGTTGATGAAGCCAAATGAGAATTTAATCCAGATCACTTTTCATATTATCTTTTATTTTATCATAACTATCTGAGAAGTATATGAGAGTGGTATCATCAGCAAATAATTTGATCATTCCATTCAATGTTAAATTTGGTAGGGAGTTGATATAGATAAGAAAAAGTATTGGACCAAGAATGGACCCTTGAGGTACACCAATTCATCAGAGTCCAATTGGATGAATATATTCGAATCGAAGCGTTTCTAGGATAGGAATCAGAGTACCAAAATTTCGATTCCGACGTCATTTTTCGATTCTATGATACATTTCTATTCATCAGAGTCCCACCACTGATATATGTGAGAAATCCCTATTAGTTAGCAGTTTTAGTCTATAGAGAGAGGAAACTTTTCTGTAAGAATTTAATTTTATTATGGCCACGTTTACACCGTCGCTTGGTAAGCTGACTAATGACTTTATTTTAACCAAATCGTCTTGGTCATCTTGGTGTAAACAGTACACTTAGTCAGGTGACCAGCTTGGTTTGGTACCCAAAATTGTTGCGTACCAGACCAAAATAGTCAAGTGACCAAGATGGTGTAAACACCTACGGCATTGACTATCCGCAAGTTGCAAAATTTGGTTTGAATCTTTGCTAAGCATAAGTCCGAGCTCTGTGTATTTCGTTGTTTTATCATTTTATTATCATTTTCCCTGCCTGTTTTATTCTCAACTCCTGATATTTTCTCATATTCCTTCTATGAAGCCTTATAATTTTTGATAATCTCGCCTTTCTTTCACAATTCATCATTTGCCAATGTACTACAATTGCCCTTACTCTCAAATCCAAATCTAATGTTAATTATTTCTGATTTTAATCCATGAATTATTCGATGTTTTCATGTCAAAAAATATGAGTTACAGCAGAGTTGCAAACCTGTTTATACTTGTCATGTTCTTTGGTATGCTTACCAAATAAGAACCATACTGTTTACTAATTGAAGATGGTGTAAACAGGCAGTAACTTATTGACTTAGTCTGAATTTGGTATGGTCAACTTGGTCAGAATATCAAATTAGCGCACGGTGTAAACGTGGCCACTATCTTCATGGTGGTTTTATATGGTGCACTTACTCATCACCCAAACGAAAAACAGAGATTCGAAACTTTTTTCACTCACGCACAAGCCTCCGAAACTGAAAGTATTATCGGCCTTTTGTTTTCAGAACTCTGAAATTCGTCATGCCTGTGTTACAGCCATCTACAAATTGATTTTGAATGATTTTCCTGTGACGCCATTCCTCATTACTCGGATTTTCCTAAAATGGTATAACCCGTTGACAGGTGAGTGGTTAATTAAATTATAATAATAATAATAATAGTGTATTGATCCCAAGAAACAAGAAATATTTATAAAGGGATAATACATTGTTACATACTAACTCTATAAAACTATAAGGAACACATGTCAATTTAAGAAAAAAAATCAGTTGAATCTTTTATTGATATATAGTATTTTTTATGTCTCTTTGAAATTTTTCGACACGATTGATATTCAGATCACTACTTTTATTCGGGTTTGAAGGCCGTCGTTTTTTGGAATTTCTTCCTGACGTTTCGCTGGCTCGAGTGGCTAGCTTCTTCAGAGGCTCATTCATCTTGAAATTTAAATACAACTTGCCAAGAAAAATTCTCCACTCGTCGGAGTGAATTTCAAGATGAATGAGCCTCTGAAGAAGCTAGCCACTCGAGCCAGCGAAACGTCAGGAAGAAATTCCAAAAAACGACGGCTTTCAAACCCGAATAAAAGTAGTGATACTGAACACCGCGGCCGCGAAAGCCTTAACTATTTTGTCATGATCGATATTAATAAGATCATACACTTTGGCTGTAGGTATCAGAAGAATGTATAAATTCACCATAAGTGTAATATAACAATCATTGATATTCTGAATAATTTGAGATACTGATGAAGTATTTGTTCATTGTCCGTTTGTGGATTGTTTCAGTTACCTATCCAGAGGATCAACTCCAGCAGATTCTTGGCGTGCTGATAGAAACTTACACGAGTAAGGTAGTGGGGGCAAGGGAAGTAATAGCCAAGGCAGTCATCCCGATACTGACAAGCATTGCCAGTGCCCCCGTAACAAGTCCTCTTGCTGAAGTTGATGTCGACAATTTACTTCATTTTCTTTCAGCTCTCACGAATTCGAATGAGACGACGGTGAGTTCCTTTTCCATCCCAATTTATTATTTCATTTTTTCCATCATTAATTCTTTGAAGTTAAAGACTACGCAGAAAAAATTTAATATCGTAAGAAAATCGGATGAATTTTATCAGCTGGCCATATTTGTAATTTTTTATTTTTTTTGGTTGATTTCTACGATTCTAAGGTTAGGTTAGGTTGCATCGCAATATAACCTCTTACACCCCGTTTCGACGATGCAATTTTGTCGCTGCAACTTCTCGCGGCGACTTGTCGCTGCGAGATATGTCATGTAGCTGTCAGTTTGCATTGCCAATATTAAAAAATAGCACTGAATGTTACCAAGATGAACGCCTATATTATCACAACTGATATATAATTTCTAATTATTGATATTGTGATTAAATCACCTTATTACTCAACTTAAGTTTCGAAAAATAATTGAAATGTTCAAAATCAATATTAATAATAATAATAAAATATCCAATTTATTCAAGGACAATTTACAACAGAGAATTAGTAACAAATTGTTGCCCAGAGCCAAAAGCTATGTGGGCACTTTGAATGAAAGGTAACAAGTGAAACGAATAAAATAAAATTGAGACATATTGAAAGAAATTGTTGAATATCAAATTTTTAAGTTTGAACTTGAATGGTTTCATTCTTAGAGTCTTGATATCTTGAGGAAGTTTATTGTAGAGTTTGAGTCCGTCACATAAAATTGACTTTTGTCCCATGGAAGTCTTGGCCAATGTTGTCCTCATGTGGTTCAGGATTCTTGTTTTGTGATCATGGATGTTCCTGTTATATGTCAATCGTAAATTTGAATGAATATTCGAATATATGCAGCCATGAATGAAAGAACAGACTTGAAATATGTAGATAGAGTTCAAATCAAGGATACGGTTAGGAAAATAGAGGTTAATTGTTGGATGACGAAATATTTTCTTGATAGCTCTATTTTGCAGCACTCTCAATGGTTGTAACTTGCTATTGTAAGCATGTCTCCAAATTATCGTAAGATATGAGAGTTGACTGTGAACTAGAGTGTAATAGAGTAGTTTGCGATATCTGATACCAATAAATTTTGCTGATCTTCCAAGAACACCTATCACTGGAGAAATTTTTGTACAAATTTTGATAATATGTTGTTCCCATGATAATTTATCATCAATGTATAGTCCAAGATATTTGATGCATTTTGATCTTTGGAGATTTTCTTAATCAATACATATCTTCAAATTATGCCATGAATCATTTGAATTTGATATAACCATAAAACAATGATGCCACCACATATTTGTGGTTTGCGGCAACAAATTCACATAGAAATAACTAAGTCGCTGCAACTTATCGCACCAAAAAAGATTCATGCAACTCGAAAAACTTGCATGAACACATGTAATTTTCTGGAGTTGCAGCGACAAACTTGCATCGTCGAAACAGGCTATTAATCATATCAGGAATTATTTCTCGAGTTTTTTATTGACAAACGGTGGAAAAGTTATGAAGAACTGTGAAGAAGATGATGTGTACCGGCACCTGGAAAATCTTTTTTTTTTTTGTACCAAAAAGAAGACGGAAAATGCCGTATTTCCGAACCTCAAAAGGCCATACCTTCGAAACGAAGGGGAAGCGCCGCGTTTTGGCTTCGGATTCGTAATCAGCGGAACAAAATACATGAGTTTGGTACCAATTTTTTTTTGAAACTAGGTGCTGCCCGATAAACGAATTGCAAAATATGGTTTTCGTCATTTTTCATTGTTTCATCATTAATTGCTGAAGACGCTAATTGGCATTATTGTATTTACAAGCCATTTTCAATCAAGTTTTGAAAAAATTAAACCATTCTACATCTAATAATAATAATCACTTTATTCCATAATACTTTACAGTGTGGAACGAATATGTATAAATAAATAAAAAAAAACAATTATAAAAATCTAAAACACAAAATGCTTTCTCTGATAAATACTGCTTGAATTTCAGTTTGAATTGGTTTTTTGGCAGTTTTCTGAATTCTTTGGGAACATTGTTAAAAAAAATTAAAACTTGATTAACAACATTTTCCTGAACTTGGGCATATGTATTTTCAATCTCAAGAAGAAAGAAAGTTGCAGGGAGGTATTCAAACAACAAAAAATCCTCACACTGCTTTGTATTTATATTTATGAATGTGCGTATTTTGCGATGATAAATTACGAAGAATTCACAAAACAGTATGAAACAGATCATTTCCACTGCACCAGAATTTTGAAACTGAAATTACCACAAACAAAATTTGCCCAAATACAGAAGAATGTTGTGTATAAAATTTTTGAAAATTTGGAACAGTGTTCCTCAAGAATTTAGAAGACTCCAAATACAAGTTCAAGAAGAAATTCAAACAATATTTGATAGAGAAAACATTTTATAGCTTTTCTGATTTTTATGAATAATTTTTCCTTTTTATTCTTCAATTTGTACCCTGTTCCGCACTGTAAAGTATTATGGAATAAAGCTGTTATTATTATTAAATCGTGAAATCGTGCTCTTCGTATCCACTTTTCAATAACCTTCTTCCAGTAAAATCAAAACCAAAATCCAATTATTTGCGAAAAATATCATGAAACGCACTACTCGCAAAAAAAATTGTGAAACACGCTTCTACCAACGACTGATTTTGACGTTAATCCCAAATTAAAATATCAACAGGCTTTGTATGTGACATATAAAAAGCACTTGAATAAGTAATATTGAAGAAAATGGCAACCATCAATGATTCACAGACTCATGTATGGGTAAAAATTTGATGATGCCATGGCATCGCTTGTTTTACAGAAATGCATGATCTTATCGATAATTATTTATTCATACATTCACATACATAGCGTCTTATTTTATATCCCACATTTTAGATTGTTACTTGTATCTGTGAAATTTTTACATTGTGATTGGCTTATAATGAATAAAAGTATGTAATTTGAGAATGTGTCTTTTTTTTAGAATTCTGTCAATACTCATCTCAGTATGGCTCATACATTCTGTTATGAGATGGTGAAGAAAAAGAATGCACCAATCGTTCATTACCTATCAAAGTTACTGCTTCATCTGGATATTCCGCCTGAAAATGAATCCTCTATCAAAGAGTTGATTTTCGAAGTTGAGGTACTCTTGCAGGAGGTAAGCCTTCTATCTGTTAACTCTTAGATAATGAAAATAGTTTGATGTTGAGTATATTTAGTTCAGTTTATATAGAACAATGTATTATTAGTTTTTCATTCTTCTCAACTATGGAGAAATTCATACATTTATCTGATTTTTGGATTGAAATTTTTAATCTCTTTCTTTATTTTAATTTCGAATTTTATTAGTTGTTCTCTGGTGTAACAATAATTGTAACCTCCTAATATAACAAAATTTTTGTCCATAGATATCGACTTTGGAGTAGTCATTTGTAGTCCATTAGTTTTTAACATATTCTTTTATTTTGAATGATTGTATATAACTGATCAGTTTTTGCAGAAAGATTTATTGAATAAGGTATCCAAGAAGACCTTGACAAAATTTTTGGAAAAATTAAAATCCGCTTTGGAAGAACATAGTGGGACCACCACATCACTGGAAACAATTCATGAAGAGTGTCCCAATGTGAATGATGACGATTCTAATACCAATAATACCAGTGACAACTCAAACAGAAATGAGAGTTGTTTGGAGAATAGGGTACCCCCCCATAGGGTGTCTTTAGATAAAACAAACCCTAATCAAAATGATCAGGAATCAAATGTCAACGATTGCTGCCCAACAAAAGAAACTTTGAATAAAGATAATCCACGTGGTGGACTTGATAATGAGAATCCAGAACCTGCTGGTAAGTACTGTTATACCGATTCACGAAATTTTTAACAGGGGTCAACTATTTCAACACCTCATTTTGATCAATAACCAATGAGGAACAGAAGACAAATCAAATATAAACCCTATTTAATCATCATTAGTAACTTTCAATAAACTACCAGAAAAGATAAAATCATCCAAATCCATTCATATTAAAAAAAAAAAATTAAAAAATATTTGCTTACATAAGGATGGTTACCAATTTATCAAATGAATATTGTTTTCCAATTCATTGTTCTAGTACATAATTTTATGATGTAATTTTCCTTCCTCATAACTGAACCATGTTCTGTCTGGAAGCTGTATGTTGATTGAATAAAAGAGCCTTTAGAAACGTTAAAAAACAAAATTCGTTCAGGAGATGAAGCATTTTGGCTCGCAATTTTTTCGTCCACCATGGATTTACCTGAAATTTTCACAGAAGGTAGGGAATAGCTCAAGGACCATTTTCTATATCATGCCGCTGTACGCTAGAGCATTGGAGGTGGTTGCCACCCCATCTCAGGGGAGGAAATTTTCTATTACATTTTAACTGTAGGAATCGACGGAAAAAGTCATTCAAAGAAAAAAGTAATTCTATACGTTTTTTTTTTCGTAAAAGTAATATTTTTTGAGTTAGTCGAAGTTGAAACTGTTAGGTTGGTAACATCTGTTAGGTTGGTAATAATTGTTATGTTGGTAACATAGAACCTGAAATTACTGGTTACCGGGTTACCGCGAAAAACATTAGAATAATTCATGTTGTATGCTAGCGTGCCTGAAGTAATTAATAAATACTATTTGTAACATGTTCTCATTAATAATCACAACCAAACATGGCGCAGTCGAGACCGTTCTAGTTTAAGCTGAAGAAAGAGACGTGATTCCAGCTATCAGCCATGGAATTCAACAAACCCTCAGAATTCGACGTCAATGTGGATAACATTTCCGAGAGCTTTAGAAGATTCCGGACTGAGGTAGAAGTTTACTTTGTAGCCACAGAGACTGAGAAGAAATCGCGAGAGGTCCAAGTAGCAAGGCTGAAAAACTTACTGGGATCCGATGGATTAAAACTTTACTCCACAATCACGACGATAAGCCCAGGTGCCGAAACAGTAAATTCAGTTTTAGATGTCCTCGAAAAGCATTGCACCCCACGGAAAAATGAGACAATGGTGATTTATAAATTTTTTAGTAGGAAGCAAGCAGCAAATGAACCATTTGAACGGTATTTTACTGATCTTAAAGCACTAGTAGCACCTTGTGAATTTGGTGAACAAGAAGAAAAATTGTTGAAGTCTCAAATAATTCTCGGACTCTATGACAAAAGTACTCAAGAAAGACTATTGAGAGAAGACCCTTCGTTGGAAAAAACAGTCAATGTTTGTAAAACAGTTGAGATGGCAGAGGTCAACATGAAAATTCTTAAAGCAACACCTTCAGCGAAGACACCGAATGATAATCCAACAGAGATACTCGAAGTAAATCGGAAGCCACAAGTGAAAAGACTACCAGAACCCAGAGACCGTCAATATAATTTATATGCTTGTGATCGCTGTGGCTATAACCACGCTAAAGGACGATGCCCAGCATTTGGTAAACAGTGTTCATTCTGTGAAAAGTACAATCATTTTGCACAAAAATGCATTGGAAATAAGCGTAATAATGCCATTCAACAAGCTCATGAAGTGGTAGAGTTGAGTAATGATGTTTTCAAGTTAGATTCTTTGAACCTGTGTGCCTGTGACACTGTCACTCAAAGGAAAGATGAATGGCTGGCTTTTCTTAAAGTTAACGATCAACCAAACAGAAAGTAACAGTTTTTCGGCGAAAAAACGATTTTAGTAAATGTTTTTTTGCAAATAACTCTAAAACTTTTCATTTCATCAAAGAAGTTTGAAGAGGCAAATTGTAGCTTTTGAAAAAACAAAAACAATGCTTCCTTTATAATTTTCCTATGACACATACGAACTGAGATGCAGCAAATTAATGCTTAGCTTTTTTCGTCAAATGTATAAATTGGAAGATTTGAAGCGAAATAACGAGAAAAATTTGCATTTTTCGAAGAAAGCTCATGGAAACTTTTTTGAATTATTCAATTAGAGCTTTCAAAAAAATGAAAAAATGTCTTCCTAGCATGAAAATTGACCGACTTATGATCGAAATAAGATCGGTACCCGCTTTTTTCTACGAAAAAAATATTTGAAAACAACCTCCAAAGTACCCCCTAACTAAAATTCATCGCCACCCTTCTGTGATTCTCTTTATATATGTACTATCAATACACCCACGAAGTTTAACCAATTTGAATGGCCAATTTTAAAAAAATTGGAGTTTAAAGAAAAAACGTTTTTTTTCAATTTCGTGTTTTTAACCTTTTTCTTATAAATATCTCTCAAAATACTAAAGATACGAAAAAATCGATTCAGTGCTAAATTGTAGCTTTTTCAATGAGAAAAATTTCCCTGTGTGTAGATTTTTTGTTAAGTGAATATTAGGCGAGATAAAGCCGTTTAACACCTACATTTACGATCGAACATCACCTCAGTCAAGCGCTTTAAACTCTCCCCATTTAAAAATTAGGGAATCTTAAGTAATTTTATTCACATTGTTTTATAGCTCTTGATAAGCTCTACAAAATCGTTCATGAAAAAAATTTTCTATCACCTAAAATGAAGGAGCTATGCTTAAAAAACCGATAATTTTTTTTTTGAAAAAATTGAATTACCTGCTTCGGAGCGTAGTAATCTACATAACCAGTATATTCGGCCGTTATACTTTATATATTCAACTTTTTCCATTCATATTGGATGGCAGAGAAGAAGAAAAATCTGCTTGCGTGTGTGAGTGTATATTTCATTGATTTCTCACCAGTGTATTCTAAAGTTCGAAGACATATAAAAATTTCAATGTTTTTAAGTGTTGTTTATATAAGGGTAGGTTGAAAGATTATGAAATTGTATCCTAGTTTTCACCCCTAAAACAGAAAAAGCGTACAACGGCACGATATAGAAAATGAACTAGAGGGTGTAATAAGCCTAATCCCAAATTTTTGTACAAATCGGTGCTGGACGAAAATATTGCGAGGTTTTACCATTTCTTTAGCTTCATTTTCTGAACTAAATCATTGATCACATTGAAAAAAATATTCGAAATATGTTTAAAAAAATATGTCTCACCTCAAAAATTAAATCTTTTTCCTTTTTCCTCTTCGGATAATTATTCATACTGATCTATCTGTTTCTTTTTACATGTATTAAGTGTCTTCATTGTTATTTTAGAATATCACAAAAATGAGAAATGAAAATGATTTTCATTTCATATTCTATCAATAATGTATTGACTTCACATCTTGATTCAATGAAATGAGTAGCTTTTTCCAAAACTCACTCTGACTCCTAACTTTCATGATGACTAACGCGTTGAGGAAAATGGGAGTCCCCTATTAATGCTTTTGTTATCCACATTGCGTACTGCGGTTTATCCATTTCATCTTGCCAAGCTGGATTGGATAAGCTGGCGAATACTCTTAATCAATTCATTATTCGCTCGCCATAGGCAAGAAGACGAAAAACAAAAAGCGGACTAGAGCTAGACCTGGACGATTCAGAAAAAATCGAAGCAACGGCGAGACTGATTCCATCGGAACCGAAAGCGATTCTACCACTGAATCGGACTGTTCTTCCCGAACAGGTAAAAAGCTCAAAGTAAACGTCACGCAAATCGATCTCGAAAGGTTGCCAACTGCAAATCGCGTCAACGAAAACGATCGAGTCGAAACGAGTCCGCGCGAAGATGAGAATAGAGTCCACGGCGAAGTTGACGTTTCGACAAATGAGAATCAACGCGACAATGAAAATTGTAAAACTTCCAAACGCGCTGGCTCTGGCGAGACCAAAAACGCTAAATCGAGGACCAGGCACCGAAAAAACGACAATATACCGGCCGTAGTGGAAAGGCGGAAGGGACGAAATCGAGAAAGGCCTGTTGAAAAGACTGTCAACGGCCACAGGAGCGAGAACGAAAGCGAAAATTCCAGCGATCTCGAAACCGAGTTCAGAAGATTGAGTAAGAGACGTAAATTGCAGGTTTTGGATTTGAACGAGAAAAGGACGATTGGCGGGAGGAGGAGTGTTTTGGAAAAGACTATCGCTTTGCCCATAATGGGAAAAACGCAAAAGCCGGCAGGACTGAGAGGTGGGTGTTTGGTCTGGTTTATAGTTCATTCCAATCCAAGGTTCAGTAAATGTAAACAAAATCAATTTTTCACTAGGGTCGCAATGAGGACAAAATATTATTGAAATGTTTTTTCAATGTATTTATTTATTATTGTTTATTGAGTAACTGATCCCAAGAAGCTAATGCTTTTACAGGGATACACATATAGAAAAACATTAACAAGATACAAACACAGAATAAATTAAACCGTTAGATCATAACATCAAAATGACGAAAAAGGAATTTTTATATACTTGGAAATTCTATTCTATTGTCTCAAGAAATATTTTTTTGATTTTGATTTGAATTTATTTATATTTTCCCTTTTTCAATTTTTTTGGCAAGTATTATAAGTAAGAACTCCTGAGTAAAGCAGAGATTTTCTACCAAAATTGCTTCTGATTTTAATCAAATCGAAATCATTCAACTGTCATGTATTATAGTTATGAATACTCGAATTTGGAGTAAGTTTTAGGGTCGAATGTTTATTGTTGGATGATGTCAAATGAATAAATAAACAGGTCTTCAAATTATATTACTTTTCTAAATTGAATAAATTTTTTGGTGTATACAAATTCACAGTGGGTTCACGATAATGCAATTTGTAAATACACTTAAATGCTTTATTCTGTAGTGTTTTTAAAGGTTGCAATAAAGAACTAGATGCTGTTCTCCAAACTGTGATCAAGTAGTGTAATTTTGAGTATATCAAACTGAAATAGATCATTTTCAAGTATTTTCGTGGAATATAATTTCTTATTTCAGGTTGGGTTTAAAAGCAGCTCTCATAGCTGAACTCCGCCTATTCATCATTTCTATGTTACATTGTTTCATTTGTATTTCTTATTGTGATGAATAAAGACCTATTATTATTATTATTATTATTATTTTATATGGAATACCGATTACTGGAGATATACTTTTTCTCACTATTTGGGTATGAATAGACTACGAAAGAGTAGGATCGATATACAGCCATAAAAACTTGATTGAATCAGTATATTTTATTACATCTTCCTTAAGCTTTATTTCTTTCAATGATTTTGTCATAACTGATCGTTTAGAAATGAACATGAAAGAACATAAGGAATTTTAGAAATATAAATGAGCAGCAATTCATTGCTCTATTTTGTAAGCAATGAAAATCTTAGACTACAGAAACTCCAAAACAGATCCATGAGGGCAATACTAAATTGTAATAATTGCACATCTGTGAAATACGTTTTGGAAACACTGTCCCTTAGGTTTGGTAAACGAAAGATAATTCTGAAAATGCTAATATTTATTTTTGAAATTAAACACAATATTGTTAGGATAATTCCTTGGGTTCGTTTATTAAAACTCCAAACAACACTTTACTACTATTATTACAACTCTTTATCACAATACAATACAAACACTCAAACTGCTCCACAAACTATCCAACGCTCTGTACTGAACGCTCTGATAAACTCTCTCTAATAGAAACTCTCCACTTCAACTTCTGCACAAAGCTCTCTCCACTTAGCTATGAATTACTCTGCTGAATAACTGTCTAAACTATCTCTCTAATAATATTTTGTTCTTTAAAAATTCTACTGTACACAATTATAATACTAGAACTTTCAATAATTATCATCTAAACATTAATCACACCAATAAGGGTGGAAACAATCCTATTTCAAGCTCAATAGAAGTATTCAATAAATTACCAGAAGAAATGAAATCTTCCAGATCCATACACATTTTTTCGAAAAAAATGAAAAACAAACTACTAGAATAACGATGTTCATCAAAGTACAAGCAACAATTGTTAATGTATTATTAGGTTATATAATTATCATTGTTAGTATTTTAACTTCCAGAACTACCAGAATCCCATTCTGTTTGGAAGCTGTCAGTTGAAATAAATGAATAAAAAATAAATAACCTCTCAATAACTGTTGAATAACTGTCTCACTGAATAACTATCCGAATAACTCTGCTAAACTCTCTCTCCCTCCCTCTCTCTCTCTCCCTCTCCCCCCCCCTCTCTCTCTCCCTCTCCCCCCCTCCCTCCCTCCCTCTCTCTCTCCCTCTCTCTCTCTCTCTCCCTCTCTCTCTCCCTCCCTCTCTCTCTCCCTCTCTCTCTCTCCCTCTCTCTCTCTCCCTCTCTCTCTCCCTCTCTCTCTCCCTCTCTCTCTCCCTCTCTCTCTCCCTCTCTCTCTCTTTGTTTTTGTATCCTAAATGTGACTGACTGTACTATGAAGGGCATTATTTGATAATAAAGAGTGATAATCACAACACTGTTAACTTCGAAAGTGTTCAAATAAAACGCAATATTCAAACTACAATGTATGGATTTTAAAAGATGAAATTTGAACAACACAACAGTGAAAAGCGTTCGTAGCAGTTTACGGTCGTTTGACCAATACTATCGCAGATTCCAGCAGGCCACAGGGTGATCATTGTTTACATGCGCTGAATCTTGGATTGGAATTTAGTTTGGTTGAGATTTTTTTCAATCAATGATTGTTTTCAGAGCTCGATGATACCACAAACGAAGGAAAATCCATGAGAAAGTCGCGAAGTAAAAAGAATATCACTAGAGCGTCGAACGATTTCGAATCTGATCAAGATACCATCCTGCATACGATTTTGCATGAAACATCGCAGGTATGATGCACAAAGTCAATTTTATTACTAGTACCTTATGTTTTCTACTCTACTGAATCAACCAGGGCGGCCTATATTATTTGTACAGAATGACGTCCAAATTCCCCTTACTTGCTCCTCTCATTTGACTTCGTTATTTATGAATATGACATTGGATTTTGCTTCTTTATTTCAAACATATACTGGCCATTACATAATGTAGACGGACAACATAGAATGTGTTGTGAAATGAAGATATGGCATCTACCTTATCTTGGACCTATTAAAATTAATGACTCATATATAAAAGAAGTCGACCATATCAAATATTTAGGCATCATGATAGACAGGCATTTAAAATGGAATTTCTAATTATCTAATGAAAAAATTACGCCCTCTTTTACCAAAATTCAAATTTCTTCATAATATTCTTAGTAAAAAACATATGGATATGATTTATTTTTCTGTATTTCAATCTCAAATAAATTATGGTACACTGTCATGGGGGGGGGAGTTAATCAGAATTATCTGAAAAATTTAGAAAATTTACAAAAATGGTTCTTAAAAATCATGTATGGTAAAAATATTCGATATTCCTCCAATAAATTATTAAGTGAAAGTGAAAAAGTGGATATCAGACAATTATTTTGTCTTAATATAATAACTTACATATTTTCTCATAAAAACTGCTGTAAGTATAATAAACATTCATATAATACACGAAATAAAAACAAAATTACTGCTAAAAATAAAATTTCCAAAGCCAAATCACAAAAAAACTTTATATTTAACATCACTTATTTACGATAAATCACCAAATTCAATTAAAGTAACAAAGTCAAAATATTCTTATAAAAAACTGGTGAAAAAATAGATTCTTGAAACTCCCAGATTATTTTTCCAGAATCTTATAGAATTGAAATTTTCCATGTGACTGCCAGTATGCTGATTAGACCTCTCGAATTTATTTTGACACATTTTTGAATAATTTATGAATTGGTTTCTTTAAATTGATGATCATCTAGGTATGTAACTTCAAATGTATTGATTGTAAATTGTTATTAACTTCAGTTAACCTTACAAGTTCTCTTCGTAAGGTTTGTTTTTCAGTTTATTCATAAAAATGTATATTCATAAAAATTTTCGAATGGTAATTATTATATCTATTCATGATTATTTCCCTCAATGCGAATAAACGATGGAACAGTTGAAGGCTAGACTGCCTTTACAGAGTTTTACAGCGATTAAATGCACTAGACCTTTTAACCAATTAAAATGTTCGAAATAAACCGGGCGTTTGGATCACTTTTCAGGTACTCTCTCAGGTACTATATTGTTCCTGTGTTCGATTTTGATGTTTCCTGAGTTTACATGTTTTCTGGAAATAATCTAAACATATATCCCTCCTTCACCAAGTTCAATCGACCAAAATGCGTGCATTTCCATGATTTTCAAAATTTTGCTTTCAAGCAAATGTTTTCGTGTATAATAATTTAAAATAAAATCCCTCGACCTGCGGTCTCGAGATTTTATCAAATTATCATACACTCAAGTCATTTGCTAAGCAAAATTTCGAGAATCATGGAAGTGCAGCACACATTTTAACCGAATAAACTTGGTGCACTCGGGATATAACCCCCGATTAAACATATTCTCAAAGTTCTTTTTTGAATCAAGAATATTTTTTCAGTGTTAGTGTTGCTTCCCCAGAAAATGATTCCATATCGGGCGACTTATTCAAAATTGGCGAAATAAAGAATTCTGACTGCTTCTTTATTCAGATGTTTGCTAATCACTCTTAGTCCATATACTGTCTTACTCAATTTGTTGGCTACTTGCTCTATATGTTTATTCCTTTTTAAAAACTCATCAATATAAATTATCTATGTTAGATTCCTTGCATAAATCATTCATATATATGATAAATAACAAAGGACCTAAAATGCTTCCTTGGGGTGTTCCTACTTTTATCTGAGCTTTCATAGAATTATGTGTTTGACCTTGTCCTTTGATGGTTACTATTTGTTGGCGATCAGTTAGATATGATTTAACCCATTTTAGTGAAATTCCTCCTATCCCATAACTTTCTAGCTTTTCTATCAGAATTTCATGGTTCAAACAGTCATAAGCTTTTGATAAATCCAGGAATACTACTATATACTTCCACTTTCTTACTAGAACGTCAGGGAATTTCAAATCAACTTTTTTCCATGTGAACTAGAAATAGGGATATTGGATTCGAGCAGCAATATTCTTATTTTGACCTCATTTTAGATTTTGGAGATGAGTGATATGTCATCATTCAGTACACCAAATGGAAGTTTCAGCTCTCAAAGGAGTCTGAGGTCTAATGGCTCAGCTGTTAAACCTCTTTCAACGAAAAATGCAAATGGAATTGATACCGCAGGGTGAGTATACATTTAGATATCAAATTAAGTCAAGATGATAGTTCACTTTAGAAAATATCTGTTGGAAAATAATATCACCAGACAATTAAATAATTTGAAGAGCAAACAACGAAATTTTATTTTGTTTTATTAGTGTTTCTTAGATTTGAATGTGATTGGTATCGTTCAAGTCATTGTCATTTGTGGAATTCATATCTCTGAAACTTCCTTATACTCGTATCATAACTTGTTTATCAATAAATGAAAAATTAAAAAGTACCTTTACACTGCTAGATGCCATAGGTGAGAAACTGGTGGGAGGTCATAGTATTGAAGAGTATATTTTGGAAGAAATTGAGTGTCAATTTTTTTCCGTCTGTTCACTAGTATGACAAATATCGTGTCAGGATAGAAAGTTTCCGAATGATCTTGAATAAAAAAAATTTTTGATTTTCACTATTTTATTTAATTTTTTTTTTTTTCAGTAACCAATCTCTTCGACGTTCGGCTAGGAAAATCAAATAGATTTCCAACAGATCCAACAAAGTTTTATATTTATGGTTTTTATTATTGTACATCTTCAAATTTAGTTTTGATAATTATAAATATATTGTATATTATAATATTATCTGGATGACATCAGATGTCTTCAGTGAAAATACAAAGTTCGAAATATTTTAATTTAGTGAGTACTTCCCTGCCTATGCAAAACTAGAGGTGAGTTGCAGGGATAATACAGTTATTTTATAAGGAAATGTTATGATTTGCAGTAATAGTACTTATTTGACATGTAGACATGCTCATAATGAGATGAACTCATGACATTATTTTTCCTTAAATCCATGAATATGTTCAGTGGAAAATAATTTTATACTACCTTCCAATGCGCTCTGTATATATTGATTTTATATGAATTTTTTGTATGTTCATATCCTATTCCAAACCTGAATGAAATAAAATACGAAGTTGTTTTTTATTTGTTGAAAAATTAATAAATACAATTACACAATTTCTATGTACATAATACATTCAGTATCTAATCCATATAGCTTTGCCAACAGCCTGTTCATATCTACCTTCACAGAAATTTTCACCTTAAACTACAAAAACCGTTAGCTTCCATTGTTGAGGAAGATTTGAGGTTATTTGGTATGTTTCTGGATTCCTCAATGATGGGCTTTGTACGTTGTTAATGATTTTGTTTTGACAGAAATAGTTGTTATAATAAGAAAAGTCAAGGAAGCAAATGTTTTTATAACTAATGAAAGTACAGAATGGCACTGTAACGAACGGTAGGGTTTGTAATTGTTGTTTTACTTTCATTGCTCTTCTAGGTACCCACAAACTCCCTGAATATTCTCTTTCTAACACTGTAGGTACCTCTATTTCAACCTATCAACAACTTTACAATCCCACCGCTCTGTTACTAGTGTGGTAATTGCTGAAAAGGTATTATTTTTGTTAATGGCAGCCGCTGTCACCAGACGTAGATTTCTCCACGTCAAATTTTGGATTTTGAGGCAATCTCCGAAAGGAACATGAATTCGGCCCTTGCACGAAGAAAGGGTCTTTAGTGAGAAACCTCGGGTTTAATTTCTGCTTCCTCGTATACTCTGAAATCTAAAAATAGGGCGGCTTGTAGGAAATGAATATTATAGGGCGCCCTAGGGCCCATCTCAATTACTACTCGATGTCAGAGAGAGTCAGAAAGATTTCTCAACTTGTGATTCAAGCAACAGATATAAAATTAAAGATGGTTTCTCTTCCCAAAAATGAATGGAATGGTTATTTACGTTAACACACAGCAAAAATTGACCTACCAGTTGGTCTTCTGTCTACCTTGTATGGCGGTTTCTTGGGCGACTCCCATTCCATATTTTTTCTTGGTTTCCAAAAACGAATATATTCAAAGCCAAACGACACTTATGCACACGAATTACTAATATTCTTATTTTTCCTGATTGTAATTAACTTGTACCCCCGTGACTTGAGACGCGACCCCATAATTCAGGGAGGAACTACGAATCCCTCCCGCGCTCAACGCGCGATTCCCGCTCGTGGAGATCTCTCGATCTTCTTTCTAGCGCGACCTACGTTCAACTACCCCCAAGAGCTACTTAGCCGTCCACTCTCGATTCGAGCCAATCGCATTTTTGCAGATTTTGCAAAAATCCATTCCGTCGGCTGATCACACGCGAAGGCGATGTTTTGTCTATCAAAAAGTTTACACACTGAAATCTCATATCTCGTCTAGACTGAAACAGAGACTTCTTCCATTGGGTGTTTCGTGAGAGGAATTCTCGAATGAATTTTGATACATTGTATATATGAAGCTTTCATATACAGGGTGCGAATACTTATATTTGAGTTCACCTCAAAATGCTCAGCATTACAGCACGATTCAGATTTACTGGTTTTATGCTTTGATACTACTCGTTTCTTGATGATCATAAAATATTAAAACTTTTTTTGGAGGTAATTAAGATATCAATCAAATTTATATAGTTATCAAAAGATAGCATCCAATGAATTTTATATGACATTTTTCACTGTCAGTTTTGATTTGAAAAAAAAATCATACTCAAAAAATTTCAAAATGAGGTATATTGGTCCTGCATTTCAAATTGATCACAGCTCTGAAATGAGACTGCAGATGATTTTAATGACTGAGTTTTTTGTAAGTAAGAGTCATTTTAGGAATTGGCAAAGATTATTGTTGTTATGAGCACAATTACGAGTAACTATATAGTGACTAGTATTATTTGGTGGTGAAAAGTTTCTAAAATGAATAGGCTAGTGACAGTTAATATTTTTTGGTTGCCAAACAGTGATCTACAATGGTCTCTAGCTGCAGCCTTGCATAAGTATCTCGCAGCTCTTTTTTGTAGAATAAAAACCGAATTCAGTAGGTACTGATTGCAAAAACCCCATAATGCTATGCCATATCTGAGATGAGATTCCACGAGAGAAAAGTATACATTTCTTGCAATGGCTTGATTCAGGTCGTTTGATACCACTCTTACAGCGTAGCAAGCTGATGCCAAATTTTTATTTAGCGGCGCAAGATTATGGTCTTCAAATTTCAGTTTCTGATCAATATATATTCCCAAAAAATTTGGTACAGGGCTTATTTACTACTGGATGTTCATCTAGGGTTAGATCATCAACTTTGTTGGATATTTGAGGTTATTATGTTGGTATTGAGACAAAGTGAATTCGGATGACACCAAAGATTCAAGTCGTTTATTTCCTGGGCCATTTGCGTTTAGTTCCCCTTCATTTTTATGATGCCACAAAAGGGTGGTGTCGTCAGCAAACCGGGGTAAAATCAGCTGAGATGGGTGTTTGTCATATCATTTATGTACAGTAGAAATAGGAAAGGTCCAAGAACCGATCCCTGAGGTGCCCCCAGATTTAATATCAGATAATTCTGATCGATCATTCAAAATTTTCACAGATTGTTTCCTGTCGAGTAGATATGATTGAAACCGTTAGGGATCGTTAACTTCGCCCCCTTTATGAAGTGGAATCATGACAGCCTCGTTTAAGAACGAGAGAAATGTTCCTGATTCCAAGGACTGACTTACAGATTCAGTCAGGATATCAAGAGCTATATCTGGCAAATTTGCAAATACACTTATAGAGGTCTCATTAATTCGAATTCCTTGTTATTTATTTCATTGAAAAATGAATGACAAGTTTTCCCTTATTTCATTTTTTAGCTATTTAAGCGGATCAGTGGTACTCTTTGAGTTTCGAGTGATTTTGTCTGAATTTGTTAAGAGTATTTGGTTCAATATTGATATGGGCTAGTGTTTTCTTGTTTTATTTCAGGAATTTCCAAATCTAAGATTGTAATGATTAGCTTCAGCACATTCAATGACATTTCTACAGATTTTTCTGTATTTATTGGAGTATGCTATGAGAAAATCATTAAGAAAATATTTTCTAATTGTGTGCATAGATCTCAAGTTCATTGCCAAAGTTCTAATGGCCTCAGTTATCCATGATTTTTCAATGATTTTTACAGGAAAGCAACTACTGAAAATTTCAACCAACTGATTTCGAAACAATGCTGAACTCCCTGATTGGGCAGGACTTATATTCCATTCTGCTTGCTATATATTCTACCGTACCTTTTTTCTTTAGTTTTCTGGCAGTTTTTAACACAAAAATACATCTAGTGAAAATTTTCGAATTCTTTTTCCATTTTCAAACAGTAAATGATGATAAAAAAATTCTCTTGGATTCTTACTTCAGGGTTAGGTGCGAAAAAAATTAAATATTACTTTGTATCCTCGTTTATTTTGATTTGCAATATTTTGCCTGAATCCAAACACGATACATTTTCAATAACCTTCCTCTGTTTACCTGCAATCTTCTGTCAGCTCTGTTTTCTATTTCTCCAAATCCTTGCTCTTCAAACAGCTTTTTAACTTCATCTTGAAAATAAATTGGATAATGTTAATAATATATGTTATAGATATGTTACTATAAATACTAGTAATTTTAAGGAATTTATTCAAATTATTAAGGAATTTATTCTATTTTTTTTTGATTCTCCGAATCAAAAAAATATAAATTACTTCTATGAAATCAGAAAATTCACTTCCTTCATTTCTAACTCCTGAGTTCCCAATTTACTAGGAATTTTTATTTCAGGTTACTTCATAGAAAACAAAAAAAAATTGTATATTTTCACAAAAACTTGAAATAAACTCTATCACTAAAGGTTGTTTATTCCAATGTAGGGGCGGCGATTATCAGCTACTTTCTGGTAAAATTTCAACAGAATTATCTGATTTTTATACACTTATTCCCCTAATTTTCCTTCTTGCCCCCTCCCACTTCTGAATTCCGATCACCGCCCAAGGTCATGTTTGATTTGACCGAAATTGAACAGGAAATAAAAAAAAAGAAGAAACTCGTCCTTCTTCCTGTGGTGTAAGAATTTGGGGTCCAACAATCATATCTACCAAAGTATTCTTTCTTATGCTATCCTCACAGATTGACCACACAAAACGAAATATGTGCAATTGCTGAATAAGTGCATCAGACTATAGCAGATTTCCATAATTCTGTATTTGTATGATTTTTCTGTAGTAAATGATGGGGAATCCATTTGCTAATTCTCAAAAAATCACATAAGACATATCAGAAAATAATGAAGGGAATCTGATTTTTTTTTGGCTGCTAAACAAAGAAAACTTTTACGAATGTTTAAGTGATACTAGGTCTGTGAGCATTCCTTTTTCACTCTTATGACTGATAGCTGAGTTGAAATAATTTTTTATCAAATAAAATGATTGAAAAAATTACTTTCATAGTACTTATGATGGATCTCTCTCTCATCTTCAGTAATATTCATTAATGAGTTTGGCTTTCAAGATTTGTGAGCCTATTTCAAACCAATATCCTGGCATTATACCTATTTTTTGGGTGTGCTGAAATGTCCTAAGGCACAATTACTGAATTATTTCTTTTGAAAATTTCAATTCATAGCATGAACCAAGTTGAAATAATGGAAATCGTGGTGTGCCTTGTACATTTTTTTTGAAATTCACAGACAATCAATATGATCTTTCAAAACCAGGTGTTACACCTTACCTTGAGTAAAGAAATATACACGAGTACCATCACCTCTAACATAAAAATTATCTGCTAAACTACGGCCTGGCTTGAATCTTAATTGTGCTAGATCATATCTGCCATAATCTCTGAATAATACCAACCCTCCTGGTTTCAAGTATTTATAAATTTGTTGAACTATATGAGGAAACCTAAAAACATGCATCAATGGGAAATGAGAAAAACAGATAATTGAACCCTACCTATTAGGATTAATTGCTGAAAGCACAAAAATGAGGACAATTATGTCTAAACTGTTTTCTTCAAAGGGAACTTCCCAAATTTCATTTGTGGCATCCAACACAAACACTTCACACCTCTCATCATCATACTCAGGCACATTTTTCAAAATATCTATAGCTCTAGAAGAGAAATCAGAACCATATATTTTGAGGTGTTTGTTTGTTGAATATTGCAGAATAGGAAAAATAGTGTTTCCAACCCCACAACCAATTTCAAAAATTTTCTTTTCTTCTTCATTGGAGTCTTCCAGTTCTGGAAATTCTGTAAATAGCCAATGTCGATCTTTAAAAAATCTATTTGTGTGGATGTCATAAAAAGAGTTCCAATAATGATTGGCTTCAGAATCAAATTTGTCGATTTCCTGCACAGAAAATTTCACCTCACTATTAGCTTTGATTTTAACGAGGGCATCCCTTTCTTGTGCTTCATCCCATTCAACATCATCCCTGAAATTAATACACATACCATTTACATCAATGGAGAATGTAGTTGAATATTTAATTTTTTAATAATCAGCTTTCCCCGATTAAATTTCCAACTAATATTACACAATGAAAAACTCGAAAACTACCTACCACCCAAATTAGAACTGGAAAAATATTTTGAGCAAAAGTTTTCATACCATGCATTGTGCTCGAATACATCTTTATCGTCACTCAGAAAACGATTTCCAAATTGTGGTCTTTTTTCTATTTCTCCGTCCATCTCAATAAAAATACGAATCCAGAACCCAGATCCAGAAACAAATAAAGTTCTAACCAAAGAGTACCGTTAGTTGGGGTACTCTTTGGTTCTAACACCTAAATAACCTAACAAACACAAAACATCTGGAAACGAAAAACACTATGCATATGGTTTGTATATCGTTCGGCTAACCAGAGTGGTTCTATTTCTCTCTCTTGATGGACTCGGCCAATATCACAGAGTGAAAGAGGAACTTTTACCGAAACGATATACGGAACATATCCTAAAAACGTTTTGTCGGTTGTGCCCATGTTGTGCCTCATTACTGCTGCTTTCGTTTTTGAGAGTGTATTCAGGTCTGTTCACTATTGGTGAAATTTGACAAAGCCATTTTTCAACCAATAATATAGTTAGAATCAAAATCCCCGGAACACAAATTCTCAAAACGAGAGCATATTCAATTCAATTCAATTTTATTATCCCAAGAAACATTACATGTTTATGAATAGGGACTAAAACACACAAGTACATAGTCAATAGATGAAATTTTCACAAGTATAAAGAAAAAAAAAATCATACATTCAACGAAATTAAATATTTGTAAGCAGTCAAAAAAAATGAAATGTACAAAACGAAGAGAGTGTAGAGATAGGAGACCTAAGCTGAAAAAAAAGGGATGTTCCACGGTCACCAAAAACGCTTTTGTCGGTTAGTCAGAGTGGTTCAATCTCCCTCTTTAATATTAGCCAAGTCGATTCAAGAGAGAGGGAGAGAGAGAAAACCACTTTGATTAGTCGAAACGATATACGAGACTTATTGTAGGACTACCAACTAATGTCTGAGCCAAGATTCCAATAGGCTTGTTTTGATTTAGACTGAGGGTAATTCTGGAACGGTGTCCTGCAATACATGACTGTCAGATCACTCGGAACTGTTCTGGGATTGTCCTCGTTTGGAACCGAACCAAACAAATGACTGTTATGAAAATTTCCTGTTATCCATTATCCATTCTCTTCTATGCGAACTTGCGAACATATGATAATATGATCTATGATTTATCATTCCTCAAATAACAAATTTCTCCATTTATATTTTTTCGCCTTGAAATTATGTCAACTGATTTTCATTTTTCAAAATGGTAACTTTATTTGGAGGTTGGCAAACTTTTCACTCACTTTTCAGTGATTTTGTTTTCTTTGCATTATTTGACGTCTGTCAGATCGGGAGGGCGTATTCAATAGCAAGGATTTGGGTATTTACCCAAGTACTAATTTATCTGATAACTTTTCTTTGGTCTAAGGAAATATAAAAAAAAATCATAAATCGAAGTGCCTTTTAGAGTTTCGTTGTGCAGTGTTCCGCTGGTTGAGAAGAATTCCCATCTTTATTGAATCTTTTCAGGTAAGTGACAATTTGTTGAGGAATTTCTGTAACATTTTTATAGATTTTATCGTGTTAAGGTATCCACTGAATAAGTAAGATAGTGTATCTTATTGAAAAATTCATATCTACGTCGAATCCAACAAACAGAATAAAACTCGCGCATATTTATCTACCCACCCCCTGCAGATAAGAATGTGTGACGGAATTTTTTTATCACTCATATAGTCGGAAGTTCTACCGGGGAAAAATCATCAACAAAAATGTATTTCCTACATTTTTAATATCCCACATTTCTACAATTGCCAAGGAATTTGATATGCTCCTCAGCACTTTTTTTTCTAGTGAGTTTAATTTTCAAAAACCGTTATCATCGTATATTTGTCAGAATTTTGATTTTTGGTACACTACAGTACCCTCGATTTGAATATATTTGTGGACCAACGTACGACTCCGAAGTCAAAATGCGGCGCTCCCTTTTTGAAAGGCATATTCCACTTTTTGTGAATCATTAAACAATCGGAACACACTTGGTTTTCATTGGTACGTTACCTTAACACTTCATTCTACATTCCTTTACACTGCAGTCTACATTCCTCAACATCTTTCTCAGAAAATATGTCTTTTTTTCATGAAATAAAGCCGACTTGTATTTCTGCAAAGTTCGAACATTTGGTGGTAACGCCGGGCACAGAATGCACAATTTCGTCACAAAATATTATGAAGAAGACCTTTTTTCGTGAAAAAAAAGGGAATATTTGCTTGGAAAAAGTATTGAACGATTTGTGAAAGAAAGCGGAATATGCATAATTTTATGTCCGAATGAAAGTGGTCAGTGGCTCAAAATACGTAGTTTGGACTGGAAATGTTCTCGAAGCCATGCCATGTAGTTGACGAACCTTTACTTTTTTCATGAATGAACTATTGATTGAAAGAAGAACTAAGAACACTATACTATTGGAATTCAAACAAAATGTTGAATTCTGCCATTCTTGCCCACCTGTGTTATTTTTTTTGTTCAAATGAGCAAATCGAGTGGAAAAATAAAGACGCTATCATCATTATTATATTTCTTTGAATTAATCATTTTTAGTCTCGTCTATACGTCTGTCTGACACTCGGTGTTACACTATGAAGTTTCACCTTGAGCTAATATAAATCGACCTCTAAGTCTGTATCGTTTTCTCTGTTATCTCGATTTTGTACATTACCTATCTAACACTGAGACAGTTGAAAGCAGCCTTACTGATAGGCTCAAACATGGGTACAGCTCGTACTCCAAATATTTGATCAAATCACAGTGGACGAAGTACAACAGACGAGCAACCTGTTTTTCATCGTTCTCCGTGAAATCCACCTTCCTATAAGTCTTCTCAATTTGGGGCTTCAAATTAAAGTACAACTCTTCTTAATTTCATCCTCTATAGGATCTGTGCATCTCTTCTATTTTGCCTCTGTTCGGTATGGATACCCGTCTTCACGTTTTTATTGTATCAGTTTGATTGTCGTCTTTGCGACAATTTATGTAATTCATGTAATTGACCGATTTGCCAAAAAAGTTGTCCTTTCGCTCTTTATATGCTTCAGCGAGGCCCAGTATTTTTTCTATTTGCAGATTTATACGAAAGGGAAGCCCTGTAATGTTCAAAGAACACCGCATGAATCGAGGGGCAGGAGATACGAATTATTCTCTTTGAATTTTTTTCGAGAAATGTCCTTAATTCCTTCAACTGTATATACCTAATCCTCTCAGCGTGAAGTAAGTATCATCACTAGAGATAACTCCTCTGATACTATCATGCAACTGTGATACATTTTTCGCTTTATAATAGCCATTCAACTGTCCTTGAATGCTATTAGATGAGTATTATTTTTAGGAATATGAGATATGGGCTAGGCTCAATTATCTGAGATGACAATTTGTTGGTCGCCGGCGTATATCTTGCAAGTTTTCTATCCCATGAAAGTTTTGGGGAATTTTTTATAAACTTTTTTTTTATTTCACTTAATTCAGCTGAAATTCAGCAAGTAGTTTGGGGAATTCAATTCTCCACAACTTCTTTCAGAGTCACTTTTTCTCGGCTCCACGGTTTAGAAGAAGCGTTTTTGCTATTTAATGAAGGAGAAATAAAAAGGATCTCCTCTTTTCAAAATCACGAATAAATGTTCAAATCATATAGGATGCTAGATCCTACTTCGCGGTTTAGTAAACTCGTTGATGAAAATCTTACACGAAACTGTAGTATTTTGTGCAATGGATTATTCTTATTGATGTATATCAATGTTCCTTATGCCTGATTTTTCATGTAACTACTGTCTGTCTCTTAGTCTATGTGCATACGTAAGAAATACTTTGAAATCAAAAAATCTATCATGTTCACAACACCCTCAAGATTACTGACGTTCAAAGACTAATTGAATTATACTTACTTCGATGTTTAATTGACCATGCTCTTGAGGAATTCAATTTTTTCCATCGTTTTTTCCCTGTTGCAAGCTTTATGGTGATGAGAAAACAAAAACAATATAAAGAACTTGATTCTCTACCAAAATTCGTTCATTGGAACACAGTTGGAAAGAAAATGATGACTGCGGAACAAGCATCAGTTTGAAACCCACAGGCAGTTCACTGCGCAAGGATGTGGCACTTATTTCATTGCCAAGTTGTATTGGATAAAAGGGTACGTGAGTGGTCTTGTTCAGATTGCCATTGCCATAAATAACTCCATTAAAACTTATGAGACGGAAAAAATTCAATCAAAACAGTATTTAACGAATAATTTACATCGTAGAACATTCAGATATATTAATCTCAAACTCTGAAAATGAATGAGTAGAAGTCGATCTAAAAGTAATAATAAGGATAAAAACTCATTAAAAATTGAATCGAATATTTCTATCGTATGTTAAAAATCCCATATGAAGCGGGACATTTTCGATCAATTACAGCGATAAATTCCCGGCGGGACATTTTCGGGCTGGTAAATACCCGGTAGGTATCAAAAAATACCCGCTCGGTCCGTGTATCTATAGCGAGATCTATAGTAACGATTGTTAAAATGTACATTTGTCATCTTGACAGGCATAAATACTGAATTTTAAACGTCGTTGTTTCAACTCCGGAAATATTCTACCGAATTACACTCGTGCATCGAAATAAACCTGATAATTTTCCATTCAAGCATGTTGTCAGTAAAAAAAATGCATTCGGCTAAAAGAGCCCTCCTCCTTCGGAGTCGGGCTCTTTGGACAAAATATAAAAATAAACTCATGCAGTTTTTAGACAACATGCTTTCATGGAAAATTATCGGTAATTTTGAAGCACTTGTGTAATTACTCCCGAATAATCCTCTCAAATCCAAAGAAAAAATTCATTTAAATGGATTTTGGTCAAAGAATAACAATTAAAAATTCAATTTACCAAAAATTAATTTTGTTACAAAAAATGAAATGTTAGAATTAAATGAAGAGGTGTGAATTAATATAATATATAATAAACATGTTGCAACCAAGTTTCAAGTTGAATGTTTCGATCGCTGTTATCCGCAAACGTTTTCTGATGATGATTCGTAATTTATTGTTTCAATTCATTTTTTCCATCACGTTCTTTCGAGTTGATTATGTAAACAATTGAGGTCTGAACCGATACGACTCAGCAAGGAACATTGTCATTCAAATTGCAAAAAAGTACATAATTCGATGCATAGAACACGAATCTGAAGTCCAAACGAAATAGCATATTCCACCACCTTTTTTGAATCATCAAACGATCGGAACAGACATATTGCTCATCAAAATTTCATCTTCACAGCTCAATCAACCTTTGACATTTTTCCCAGCAGATAGTATCATTTTTCTTGAAAAAAACGACTGAAATTCGGCGACGTCCAGTTCGAAAATTTGGTGGCAACGCCGGGCACATATTTGTCGTGGAGTTTCTAGGCGACTTTTTTCCTGGAAAATGGAAATATTTGCCGAAAAAATGTTGTGGAAGAAATGTAAAAGAATACATGTTGATGAAAAACGAGTGAGAGTTCATGGGTTTTATTGCATGAAAACGGTGGAATATACATTTTTTTTTTATTTGGAGCGCCACAAATTCTGATCGAAAGAAGACCTTCGCGTTTGGGCTCCAGATTCGTGTTCTACGCACCAAAATAAGGAAGTTACCTGCTGTGCGATAAACGAACCTTTACCCAAAACCTGGTCTAATCGTTCCGATCGAGATTTCGTACAGAATGTATCTAGATGTGAATAGAAAATTGTGTTACCAAAAAGAATGAAAGAAGCGATGTCTGGTTTCAAATGCATTCGGCGCACGCCTGCGAAAATCGATACGGCAACTGCAACGAGGCAATAAGATAAATTCGAATTTAGTCTAGCCGTCCTAGCGGAGATGCAAAAGGAAACAATGGGTCTGCCTGCACCAGAGGGCTGATCACACGGAAAGATTTGTTGACGTTTCGAAAGTTGTATTCTTGCAATGTAATGTGAACGTTTTCGCCATCGCGATAAAGGGATATTGATAAGCAATCAGTTTTGTTAATTTGGAATTGGAACTATCTGACTATGAATTTTTTCACAGTAATTGTTATGATTTATGCTGAACTTTTCCGTCTACGCAATAGATGGATAGACGATTCCAGTCGCTTGTAAATGGTTGTAATATTGTTAGTCCAGTAACTGGAGATCCGAAACTAGGGAAAGCTGTGAACAAGTCTATGCGCTCTCCACTTGTGGCTCAATTTGTAGGTCGTCACAGATGTTTTCAAAGGACCCAAAACTTGACACGATTGCGTTCATGGCAATGGCCGAAAATGCCCCCCCCCCCCCCAAACCCAGAAAAGTGGGTTTCCCGTCAATATCTAGTTAAATATACGAATTAGAGAATTTTTGTTCATACAATAATTTAAGATCGTCTCATCATCTACAAAAATGACCCTTATCATTTTTTCCGAAATCTCAACAGTTTCTGCGGGAACAACCGCGAATTAAAAAATTATTAGCCATTTTATCGACTTGCCATGCACATCGTTTTGAAGCCAAGATGCTCTAGTTTCCGAATACATATATATTTTTCATGGTTAATAATTTTTTAATTCGCGGTTGTTCTGCAGATTCTACATAACTCCGAAATCGCATGAAAAATGTAAATAAACAAATGGATCATTCATTATGACGCGGGGAAAGTACAAAAAAAATTCAGAGATCATCAAGGCCCCCCGAGGACCCATTATAAAGAAAAATTTCCGATAAAAGACTATTTTTGAAAAAATGTAAACAAATTAATGAAACAGTGTCGAAATGGTGCGAAAAAAAATTTCACAGCTCATTACATCTCTCTGCCAAATGAGAAAGAACTTCGAAATACATGGAATGATAGCTACGGGTTTCCTCATTATCTTGAACTTTGAATCATTGAAAAATGTCAGTTTTTGCCTGAGTTATGAAACAATTCGTCCGCCCGCCAACAGAATTCCTATTGAGAGAGCGGCAGCTGAAATGAGGAGAGTTTTGGGTCCCTTTATCTCGAAAACTATTGAGTTTTCGGACAAAATGATAAGGATCATTTTTGTAGATAATGAGACGATCATTGATTTTTGTATGAACGAAAATTCTCTAATTCGTATATTTAGCCAGATATTGGCGGGAAACACATTTTTCTGGGTTTGGGGGGCCATTTTCGGCCATTTCTGTGACGACCTACAAATTGAGCCATAAGTGAAGAACTCATAGACTCATTCACAGGTTCGTCCCTTCATTTACTGGACTATGTCCTATCTAGACACTTTTCAAAGGAATAATTTCCATACAAATGGGCATATGGATGAATTACGCTATAAGGTAGACACGATTAAATTTCCACAAAATTTATTGTCTTCGCGACATGTTTCGATACACTGTATCTTTAGAGTGTTTAAAAACATTCGCTTAATAAAGATACAGTGTATCGAAACATGTCGCGAAGACAATAAATTTTGTGGAAATTTAATCGTGTCTACCTTATAGCGTAATAACTATGGATTTCCATCAAGTAAAGGCCACCTCAATCCAAAATATGGATGAATAATGTGTGCAGTTAACGAAGGTACATTCATTATAAATACTAGTAAGACCGCGAATTGTATAACCTGATATTAAAATGAATTTGAGATAACTGATTCAGTTGGTAATTATAAAAATGTATTGAGTTACATAGCATTCAATAAAAGTTTCCTAAGTTAGGATTTGCCGTCATTATATTAATACACAATTTCGTACCATCCAAACGTGGTAGTAAGATCCTCACTCAGTTCATGATCAAGTTCATAACTTTAATGAAAGTTCTAAAAACTTGATGAACCAGTACTACCTCTATTGGTCAAAATCCAGATTAATACAAGAAAATTCAATTTTATAATGAAACTCTAGCTATATTGGCAATGGCAAGTTATTAGAATAATTCAAAAACAAATTATACCAGTATCTGTTGGAAAGGGTGTTCAATTATTACGGCGAGCTTTTGAATGTATCCTGAACTTTCAACAGTGAATGTTTTTAATTTATTATTTTAATGTCATGAACCAGCTGATTAGTAGCATGTTAGTGTGGGTCTTTGACCTCTTTTTTCTTTACTGACAAGTCCAATGATTGAATGTATTGATTATATGCAATTGAGCGATGAATAACTGATTATTGTTATTGTTTTTATTAATATTTTTGAAATACTATACGACTAAAGTGGAAATGATCACATTCGAGAGTTTCGAAATATTTTTTTTTGTCGGAGAAAAACTCGGAGAAAAATCAGACTACATATCTCTAGTGGTTTTGCACGATTTCAGTAATAATTGATACACACCTGCCATATTAAAGCTTGAATCCAGATTTTGTTGAGCTTGATCATCTGAAGAAGCTAGCGAAACGTCAGAAAGAAATTCCAAACAACGACGGCCTTCGTTTATTGGTACTTGAAAGATCATATAGAATATGACAGAACAAATCAGAAAAATCTAATAAAAAATGTATAAATATATGTATAGGTCATTGTAAAAAATAGTGTTTTAAAACATTCAGAATTGACCCCTACAAGCATTATAGCTGAAAACAAAACAAATCGGAACATTTTTAGAACAAACCATCACAGAACATATCCGGTCTGATTTGAGTCTAAACTCGCAGAAGAGTATTCGTCAGTCGAATAGAATGCCTTATTCATCAGAAGCTGTTTCACCGATCTTCAAAACTTCTTCAGTGTAAGATTTTTAATCTTCTCACCTTGATTTCCATTAATTCAGGAGTGTTATCTGTTGTAGAGAATCTGTGTGGGGGTATTTCAAGTAGATGACTCCTAGTGTTATCATTACTACGATTTAATGTCCTAAGGGAGTTCAGATTTCATTCAAAATGTAGTAGTAATTGGTAAATGTATACTGAGCCTAACATTAGAATACCCAGTTCTGTGAGTATGTAATTGTTTACAGCTACTTCTTCATTGCTAACACCTGCAATGCATCGAAATGCCCTTTTTTGAAGCACAAAAACTCTCTGATATTCGTGTGAACAGCCCCAGGCTAGTATGCAGATAACAAAATATATAAAACTCCAACACAGAATGAATAATCTTTTTGAAATCACCTCAGTATATCAATTCTACCATTTTTTTTCAAGAATATATAAAATTAATATGACATCTCTGATAATTTCTTATTAGAATTGTCTCACGTACAATTTGGACGAAAGAGGTAGTTTTTATTTCAAATTCAATAATAATAATAATAATAATTGATGCTTTTATTGCTAGATGATAAACAGTACAAATGCAAGTAAAAAGCAGAAATTAAGTTCAATAGAACTACTTAAATACCAATTGAATGCCCTTACGCCATTCAATAGCCAGAACAGACAATTTTTTTTAATCACAGGTTCACACGAAAGAAAAAACTTTTTCGAGAAAATATTCGGGGGTTATATCCCGAGTGCACCAAGTTCAATTCAAAATGTGTTCTGCACAACCACGATTTTCGAAATTTTGCTTAGTATAGTAGTTTTCACAATAAATGGTATTGACTGAAGGATTATAATAAAACCAATTAGACCCTTGAGTTGTAAAATCCGAGATGCACATCGTAAATGTAAAAGGACCAGATTCAGGTAATTTTGTTTCTCAGAGAGGGATTGTAGAGGATTACAGCTTACACTTCTTGTTCATTTTAGTCTTTGTATTTTATTGGAAGTGTTCACTTGTGTTACGGCGTGCAATAATTTCATAACATTTATTCGTTATCACAGACATTAATAGCAAAGATTTTATACCCCAACGTACAGAATAGGCAGTATGTGGCGTCCGTGGATAAAAAGTAATAGTGCTTCTTCCAGTGGTTCGTTAAAGAAGAATCACCTATCTTGTGACGCGAAAATCATTATAAAAAATGTGTATAGTTCCTTACTTCAGCAAGGATATAACGCGGGTGCTGCAGCAAAAGTAACCAGTAATTTGACGAAGGTGCCTCTTACTTCAGTTAGACGAATTGTTGAAAATTCCATGGAATCAAGAAAAAAGCGTAAAGATTCCGGTGTTACAAAAAGTCTAGACGACTGCGAAAAATATTTGATAAGGCGAAATATCTACACTATGTACGATGAGCAGCGTGTCCCTACAATCAAAAGTCTGAAACAGCGGCTCATCAATGACGAAACTCACATCAACTGTGGCCTCACTGCTCTTTGGCGAGCTCTGTCTGCAATGGGCTTTGAATATCGCAAAATTGACAAGAGACAAGTATTAATGGAATCCACACGTTTAATAAACTGGCGTTCTGAATATATAACGTCAATAAGAAAATACCGGTCTGAAAATCGCCCAATACTCTACCTCGACGAGACGTGGTTTGACACGCATGACACCCCTTCCAAAGGATGTTCTGATTCCTCTGATAAGTGTAAAACAAAAGCACCATCAAATAAAGGGAAGAGAATCACAATATTACACGCAGGATCAGAAAATGGTTGGATCCCAAACGCTATGTGGCTTTCTGCCAAAAATATTAAGGACTCTTGTGTTGATTATCACGAAGATACGACAGCAGAGCTTTTTGAAGATTGGTTTAAAAATTGTCTGTTACCCAACATCCCGCCAAACAGCGTTATAGTAATGGACAACGCAAGCTATCATAGTCGACAATTGCAAAAAATTCCTGGCTCAAAGAATACGAAATTGGAGATTCAAAACTTCATTGCTGCAAATGACATATATTTTGAGGAAAATTATACAAAAAAAGAACTTTTACAAGTGCTGCAGTCATTTTCTTAAAAAAAAAACGTATGTTTGTGATACAATTGCAGGAGAATTGGGACATACAGTGTTACGACTACCTCCCTACTACTGCGTGTTCAATCCCATAGAGCTTATGTGGCACCAACTTAAATCGAGCGTGCTCCGACTTTAAGTGGTAGTGTGGTAGAATCAATTAGGAACTGTATCAATGACATTCCTACCGAGAGTTGGAAAAGTTCTGTTTGTCATGTTATAAATGTTGAAAACTCGTACCTTTCTGTAAAATCAATTGCGCCAATTATAATTAATTTAGATGAGGATAGCGATAGCGACACTGAACTAAATATAGAATAGAATTGTAACATTTGAATAAATTATTTGTATATCTCCTACATTATGCAAAATTCAAATTTCTTAAGTTCGACCCTGTAGCACATTTGCATCTTTTACCAGATGATTTTCTACACAATGGGATTAAATCGAGTAGTTTATTGCAGTTCATAAGCCAATACCATTTACTGTGAAAAATACTATAAATGACTTGAGCTCATTATAATTTGATGAAATTGTTATCCTTAATTATAATACACGAATGCTCTTGCTTGAAAGCAGAATGTTGTAAATTATGGAAATGCAAGTATTTGGTACGATTGAGCTGGGTGTAGGAGGGATATATGTTGAGATTATTTCCAGAAAAAATGGAAAAACTGAAAACATCGAAGTCGAACACAGGAACAGTATAGAACCTGGGAAGTGAGGGTGTATATTTATTTTCCAGAAAAGAAATCCTCTCAATGAGTTCTTTAAATTTTCCAATGGTACCTCACGAAAAGGGGTTTTAGGGTATCCTGAGTCTGTATATGAAAAAGGGTTTCATTCAGAATGATCATTAATAAAATTCAAGAGGTACCATTTCCTATACAAAAAATACAATCTTCCATGTACCTCATACTTGATTTTTCATGTAGCGATCTCTTCCTCTATTATATCATAGTTTTTTGAGTTTTTTCGAGTACCTCTGTATTTCATTTATAAATGTCAGTGGCAAACTGAATAAATGATAAGAATTATTCCACGTGAATTAATTGAAGCGTCAAAATGTGTATCCTAGTTTTCATAATTCTCGTTTTAATTAAAATTAATTTGGTTTTATTCGGAAACGTGATCATGACGTTTGCTTTACTCGTACCGCAAGCTTCGAACCGTGCGATCATTAGCTACGGCTATTTTGATTCTTTAATTACTTCGATGGAGGATGTGCGATAGAAATAATATGTGCTCTTCGTATTGAAAACAATTCAGACAGATTTACCGGTATAACATGATTGCAATTATCGTGGATGGGATCGAGCTGAGAAAACAGATGCTTCTTCGCCGATTAACATCGACTACACGAATTATTTAGTAATGTTTCTTTAAGAAATTCGATACATTTTGAAAAATTAGACCTTTCACGTGATATGTCACAAACGGTATGTTGTCATTTGAGAGAGTTTGGTAGCTTGGGGAGCAAATACGAATGAGAATACGGATCGAAAAACAAGTCTTACGTATGTGGAAATAATGGTCCATGGAAATGCAATCCGCACAAAATAATACTAGATCAAGTACAAAGTGAAAAATTTCTCTCGTTTCAATACAATTTGTTTTTCAAGAAGGTGTTGCAAATTGACATGCTTCGGTTCCCTACAAATGTCACTATCTGCTTGAATGTGGTTGACAATTGTCATGTTCCGATATTCCTGAACAGTACTGTTCAGCTAATTCAGTCGTTCCGATTTTACTGACATTCACTGGCAATTATTTCGCGCCAATTTTTGAGACATGTTAGAGGCTAAAAAGTTACTGGGGCTACTGCTACAGAAGTGGTCCTGTAGTCCCAGTATTCCCCAAATTGAGTTAGGTTTTGTTCGAATAAACGTCAACGGATAACAGATTAAATTTGTTGTCAGATCTTTACAATTGCAAAATTATCAAGAATGTTTCGAGTTGTACTGGAAGATATTTCGTACAAGTTGATGCTGAATTGAAATGAATCCAGCATATCAATAAAATTTGCGGGAACCCCATTTTTCGAGATTGCAAGCCTTACTTGCACTTACATGAAATGTTGTTTGAAAATCTTAGGGGTGTAAAAACCTACTACATTTTGAATGTACCTACCCTTCAATTCTTGTTATTTTTTCTACGCGACCTCTAATATTGTCGAGGATTATAATTTCAGTCATTATATTCTCTAAAGACTCATTATCAGAACTTGAGCTCTCTGAATTTTCTATTTCTGTATCTCATCGTTATTGCTTAATATTCCTTCCAGAATTTGATTCATTTTTGAATAAGATAGGGTACGTCACACCTGTCACTGCTGACAGTTCCTTGTGCGATGGCAATCCGTTCCGATATCATCAGCAGTAGATTACTATCACTGCAAAAAGCGTTCCGAAAATGCTTACTGTGGCCAGTAATACCAGCAATATCGGAACATGACAAATGTTCCTTGCTGACTTCCATTGACTATATTATCCACTCTATTGAAACCTGTTACTGTGCAAAAAAGTCAAAATTGAGATATCGAATATGAAAAAGCAGTGTCAAAAAAATGTTTCTTTAAAGAAAGGAATATATGAAGTAATATGAACATGTTGAAATCAAGTTTCAAGTTGAGTATACTAACAACGTTTCGATTACTGGTATTCGCAATCGTCTTCGGGTGATGACTGACAATATTTGGAGGTGTTGTCGTCGGATATAAAGACCCGAATTCCCTATGGTGGAGAAACGAGGCGCTGATCGTTCTTTCAGCAGGAAATGGATGCAATGGCGCGAGATTTTCGTTCATCGAGCCGAAGTTGGTCCATTCTTTGGATAAGGGGTTTCCACTCATCCGGATTTCTACGCTGGGGTGATTGATTGCATCGTTGAGAACGTATGAGGCTCTCTTGTATTTTCTCTGGAACCAGTGCTCCTCCCTGTGTATGAGGAGCATTATATCAATTGGCATCATCTGCCCCTCAGAAACTTTCCTTTGTTTTTTTAAAAGACCCTGTGATTATTCTATGGTAAAACAAGTGCGCTGTTTTTCTATCCTTTAGCAAGAATTTGAATTTTGGAAGATGAAGTTTCACGAATTTTACACTGGTTCTGCCGATTAATAGTCATAAAGCCAGTAAAAATAAAAACTAATGGGTTTGTTTATTGTTTGCCCCAAACATCAGGTGATCTGAAATTTCTAATTGGTGAATGTCATTCATCTACGTATAGGTTGAAAATTTGAACATGAATGTATATCTTGGAATGTTTCCGGCATAGCAAAATATTTTTGCATTATGTCAGGGTTGAGGCTTATATTGTATTGTATTATATTGTATAACAACGTTGGTCTGTACATGCTAGAGGAAAACTAAATACTTTTTAAATCCCGATATTGAAATTACGTTTAGAATAAAAGACGAAGAGGTTGGAAAGTTTCGAAACAGGTCGCATATGCTATATTACATACCGAAGCGGAAAGTAAAGCATTACTCTCTCAAGAAAAATATAGCTTACCAAGACTGAAGCTGAAGCCCCGAGAGAAATTTCATCTTTTGCCGATGATTTCATGAAGTAAACAAGAAATGAATATTCGCAAGATTAATTTTAATACATTTTATGTTTCATGATAAATGTCAATATTGTCATTCTCTGTAAATATCATTCGCCTACATAGATGATAAAATGTCTCACAATTAGGCATTCCAGATTACGTCATGTCTGGGGAGCAAACAATGAACAAACCGATTCGTTTTTATTTTTATTGGTTTTATGACATTTCATCGGCCAAACCAGTGTAAATTTCGTGTATCTTCATCTTCCATTATTCAAATGCTCAATAATGGATAGAAAAATACTGAAGGTACATCAGTTTTACTATGGAAATCACTAGTCTCTTGAAGAAAACAAACGACAATTTCTGAGGGGAGATGCCGCCATATTGATTCATTCGTCAAGTATCTGGAATGTCTTATACAATTTAGCTCCTCTAGTTTCCATAAATACGTTCGGCATGTCAATCATATCCATATAAATTCCCGTTATGTTTCACGAGGAGTGTTGCAGCAACATTTTGATAGCATACTGAAATGTTAACGGCATTTTCAACAATCGAAAGGGACTGGCCTTGAATCGCGAGGGCACCGAGTCCTGTACTTGAGAAAATAGCTAATAAAACGGTAACGTGCCATTTTCGGAAACTAGGGTGCAAGTTATTGGCGAGGTTTGTCGTTTTTAAGGGAGAAATTATATCTTTTTTCTACAAACATCAGTAAAAATATAATTTTTGGCGCATGCTGTCAGTGATTAAAATGCCATTTTATGGCACTGGTGCTAAAAGTAAATCATTTTAGCACTAGTGCTAAAAGTGATTTTCGGTCGATATTCTTCACCCTTTCGCTTCAAAAGAGCCACAAGCTGTAATACCTGCTTATGTCATGATCATTTATGTTCATCATCGACTTCAACATTATTAGTAATTCGACCAAAGCGTTGACGATTTCCATATTTTGGAATTTTCTTCAAAGTATGCAAGATTCACTTTTTCACTGACCGACATTTTTCTGATCACACCATTTCAATAAACGATCGTATGAAAACTTGTACTGTCGCTTTGACTTACTAAGCAATAATTCAAAAGCAGCCTTATTGGCAGCTTCTTCAATTTCCGGCGGTAGAAATTCATTTTCTGGATCACTTTCCATCGAGGAACGAAGAAACGAGAAAGAATAATTCGTGATTTATTGACGTTAGTTGTCAACGAAGACAAATCAACAAATTCTGTTTTTGATTACCTTGGCAACTTTTTTCATGAATAGATTAGATGAAATTGGACTCAAAACTGATAATCACGAGGCTATAAATTCATCAATTCATTAATGTAAAATAGGTATGCGTTGATTCGGACTTTTAATGGTGTTTGTAGATAAAATAGTGTATGATATATCTGCTAAAAATGATTTTATTTTGTATTTTCACCTCTCACAAAATAACGTGTAATAACTGTAATATCGTGTCAGGTATAGCTCGTTTTGTACAACTGCTTTGGTATGCACACGGTAGTGGTGATCTGAGCACTTCATGTACTCCAATAAGCAAAATGACGTTTCGAATAAAGGAAGAAGCTGGATAGGAAAAGCACCAAGAGTTTTGCATTGCATGTTATCGATGACGACGTAAAATCAACGTACTACAATATTTTTAAATGATATGTCAAATGCCATCGGGTTATCCGAATCGGAATTTCAAAAGAAGACAATCTCTTTTAATCTTCCAGAAGGGTCTAATTGAGTTCCAAATTCAACAACCCCTTTTGTGTGACCATCCTCCTTCCACCACGATCTCTCGTGCCAGAAAGGATTCAACAACCCATCCATCAGTTTTCCATTAGAAAGCATTTTCGCTTGCCACCTGCCGCGTCTCATCTTACCAACGCTCCGGATCAATAACACTCTGCTCCGTAGTTCACAGTTATCATCATCGTACCTAGCGTAGAAACGTTCGCAAAACAAAAATCGCATTCGTTTCCGCTTATATCTAAGGAGTCGACGGACGAAACAGTCGAAAAAACTTGGACGTCTCGATTTCGGGGGCCCTCCGTGGGGCCGGCCAGCGTTCCGTCTAGCTCAGCCTCCGAGTTCGTCGACCGTAGAGTGCCGTGATCTTGTCATCATCGGGGAGAAAGTCTCGATGAAATGCGCTCGCTAGGTCAGGTACGAATCGCAGGCAGCATCTCGCACGCCCGGCCAGCGGTTTTTTCTTCTAATTAACCGAATGTTTCGTGTGAAATGAATGCCGGATGTACGCGCGTATACGGGGCGAGAAGAAAGGAGGACCAGTCGACGAATGGAAAAGTTTCATGTTATTATCGTAGTAGGTATATCTGAGTACTGTTTGAACGTCATGATTTTGCGGCGGATCAATATTTGTTCCGTTGTTTCCTTGGTTTGTAACCTACCGCAATCTGAAAAAAGAATTAATATTGGAATCTATGCAAGTGTAGTTGGGCAGATTTTCAATCTACCCCGAAAAGTTGCTGCGTCTATTGAAAAACAGTTCTTTCTGGAAAGAACAAAACCGATTATTCAGCAACTTCTCGTATAACTTAAATTTCTCCTATCAAAAAAATAACAAGAACTGTGTATAATATATGGTCTCGGTAGTGTAGTGGTTAGCATATCTGCCTATCAAGCGGAAGGCCGGGGTTCGAATCCTCGCCGGGCCACCGTGCTGGGTAATCGCACGTTAAAAGGTAAGGCCTCGTTGATCCATTGCTCGCACAAGTTTCGACTTCTGAGGGTTGACGTTCGTCCGCTGGTTAACGGAAACGAACAATTTCAAAACAATTTTTAGAACTTATCGTTAACGTTTCGGAAACTAAATCCGTTTCCGTTCTCAAAACTTATACGCAAATTTCCGTTCAAATGCAAAATTCTCTTGTAGGTAATCTTCGTAATGTACATTTGGCAAATATTTCAAATTTGGCATAACATTTTTATGTTATAACAATAACAGCAACTTTTCAAATTCTTATTTTTTCACATTTAGTCCAGCAGCCACCGCCTGATTTTTCGAATGACTAATAACAGGCTGAAACTCCGTGAGTTGGTTCGGTTTGACGAGACGCCCAAGTTTTCCCTCTGTGAAAATTCTCGTTAGAGGTAGCTAACGTACTGCGCAGGTGTGAAACATGTCGATTCGGCGGGGTGTCGAAATTGTCGGACTAACAGTCACTTTTTTATTCACATATTAAGATAATTGGAAAATACACTCGGAAAAACAATTGTCCTACAAAATGGATGGTTTGACTGGAGCGTCCTCCACTCCGAATATGTCGAAAAAACGAGGTCACAAAAATTATTAATAACCAGCTGTTTTTTTTATGCAGCTTAGTAAATACTTGTATAATGAAATGGCCACATAGTCCTACAAATTTAGTGGCACGTTTTCCCAGTCCTACGCTTGGAAGTTGTCGATACCACGGTAACACTTTTTTCATCAATAACCGTAGGACAAAGATAACACATGATAGGTTAGTGCATATTTTGCCCAAATCAAACAGTGTCCTACCAAAAGATGGGTATGTATTGCTAGTCCTACAAGAATACTGAAAATAACATTCGTAGTTGTCGTTTTGGGTCATTTGGGACACATGTATTCGTGAGCAGAATCAATAGTTTTTTAAAATAATCTAATTGTAGTTGCATGAACTGTAGGTATATATGACCTGCTAGAATAAAAGTGAAAAATACAATATGATATAGGTAATGATATAATTATCTGTGGGAATCCAGCCTGAATTGGAAGCTTCAGTACTAAATTCTTTCTATACCGACAAAACGCGGCAAATCCTAATATTTGTGATGAAACAAAATGCGGGAAATTTGAAAAACCTATATAATTCAAAATGCAAGAAATTAAAAAAGCTGATATAATTATTTCTTCCATGGAGGAGCACATATCTGACGAATGACAATGGCAGAATGACGCATTTTAGCATATTGTATGGGAATACTAGATTTCCATTGAGAATGCTAGGCTACTATAGTCGGGCCGTTCAAAAGATAGAATTCACGGACGCGTGAACAGTGAATGCCTGCATCTATATATAGCCTGCACGGCGTACGATGCCACGCCTCTAAACTGAAATATTTGAAGAACTGTTTACACTGTACTGTACTCATTTGTGCTTTGTATTTACGTGTGTTATGTTAATTCAATAACGTGATCATTCTATCTTTTCAGCGGCTACACTATAAAAAGAATCGAAAAGTACTTAATTTAGTAGAATACTACTAAAAATCCCAACCCTGTTGGGAAGGGAACCCAAGGGCAACCGACGCTGTCGGCGTACCAAACTTTGTATGTATACAATAGCATGCGCCCGACACGTATTAAGAGAATCTCATTTCAGCGGTAACTTTGAAATTCGTTTCTCGATCTACTCTCACCAACGACTTATACTGGTAAAATTATTTAATTTTATGAAATGTACATGTTAACAGAATTCGGTGATTTACTCTGTAAAACTCCAAACTGCGAGAAATGCGTCGAGTGAGTTTTTAACAAATTATATCTATTCCTGGAAATACATACCACTTTTTGTGTAGGACAGTGGTGAAATTGTGTTCCACACTTTATTCCCGATATAAAAAAATTAAAAATCAGGTTGTTATTAATGAAAAAAGTGTTACTGTGGTATCGACAACTTCCAAGCGTAGGACTGGGAAAACGTGCCACTAAATTTGTAGGACTATGTGGCCATTTCATTATACAAGTATTTACTAAGCTGCATAAACAAACCCAGCTGGTTATTAATGATTTTTATGACCTCGTTTTTTCGACATATTCGGAGTGGAGGACGCTCCAGTCAAACCATCCATTTTGTAGGACAATTGTTTTTCCGAGTGTATTTTCCAATTTTCTTAATATGTGAATAAAAAAGTGACTGTTAGTCCGACAATTTCGACACCCCGCCGAATCGACATGTTTCACACCTGCGCAGTACGTTAGCTACCTCTAACGAAAATTTTCACAGAGGGAAAACTTGGGCGTCTCGTCGAACCGAACTGACTCACGGAGATTCAGCCTGTTATTAATCACTCGAAAAATCAGGCGGTGGCTGCTGGACTAATTGTAGTAGGTTACAAACCCAGAAAAGTACGGAACAGGTATATCTAATAAATTCAAACGAGCAGTTCTTGTATCACTATCACTACATGTATGATGAACTAAGTCGCTTCCTGCTGTCCGTCTGTCCCTAAGTATGCTTGGATCTTGAAAACTAAGCAACGGATTTTGATGCGTTTTTTTTTAACAGATAGAGTGATTCCAGAGGAAGGTTTATATTATTTTATTTATTATTATATTTCTGAAGTGGTCGTAAATAAACAATTTTTTGCGCTTATATTGCAAACGCTGTCTGAATCCTACGAGATAGATCAAAATGATGTACTACAGTATTGTACACCTTTGAAAGGTCTACAAAAAACTTCGCGATGGTATGCGTCTATCGCTTAGGGATAACCCTCAATAACCATTTTTTATCCGTGCGAAGCTGTGGCAGGTCTATATCTATATATTCAGAATCTCGAAAACAGCTCCATTGGTTCTATGCACGATTTTCGGAGACGACAAATAGATATAGCTAGTTTTCATTTTCAGAAATGTCGTTTTATCCGTGTTCTCAGTTAATAATTCTTCATGACTCTTCCTGACATCTATTGGCGAGTAGTAATACTATTGGTTTTTTCTATTGGAACAACTAATTGCTTCATCGACACAACTACACTAAAGCTACATCAGTGGATGGAGTTTCTGAGCAATTTTCTTTTGGAATTTGAATTACGGGTTAACTTAACTCTTATCTAATATAATTGATACCTTTGAGCGAGGATTTCTGAATCTCGGAAACGGCTCCAATGTTTTTCATGAAATTTAGTATACATGGTTTTTTTAGAAAACGTCGCCCTCGTGATGTCTTATTTGACTAACCAGTTCATATTTTTTTAATATTATGTCGGTAAGATCAGAAAGCATTATTGATATTTCATCAATATATTATTTGTATCTAAATATAATATCTAAAAACACGATATTCCAAAAAAATTACAAGCAAAGCTCAGTTATCCAGTTCCTTCAAATTTCAACTTGAAGGAACTGAAATATAGAGATCCAGCCCAAGAAAGGAGTGAAAAAATGTTTGAAATTCATTCAATTGAATGAAAAATACTATTTTCAAGTCGCAGTAGAGTTTTGGTACGTTACTGGGCGAAACTGCTACATATTTACTTCGATAATGTTAAATTAAATCACGCCTCATTTGTTTATGCTACTCCTGTTAATATCGCATGGTACAGGAAAAAACATAATAGGGTTTTCAACTGTCTGCTTTGATACAGAGGGGTAATATCATTGTAGAGTTATACAGTTAGTCAGTGCCGGATCTGAAGCGTTTTTGTTTTTATCTACAGTATAATGTCGATATTTCCGTAAGAAATACGAAAGAATTGACATGACTTGAAATTGAAATCACTAGTGGCATCTACCATTAGTAGTAAAAAAAGCGGATGCCCGAGACTGGTTTGGAACCTGCGTCATTAATTGTGGTCCACCATTTTTCCAATTGTAATTCAAAAAATATAAGATGTTATTCAGAAAATATCAATTGTAATTCAGATTAGTCAAATGTAATTCAGAAAATATCATGTGTAATTCAGTGAAATTATCTAAGTTTAGCTATATTGTATGAACATGTAATACCTACTGATTCTGACAATTGTCAAATGCCCAGATTGATTTGATTGAAAAATAATGGGTTTCTGTTAGTTGAAAATCTGTATCGTTATGAAAAATCTGTATCATAATGGATCTCACTATGAAACGAATTATGGGCATATAAGTGTATTATTAAAGTACGGGTGTAGATGGAATATTGCACAAGTGCGAAAAAGAACCAGTTGCTCACCAAATATAGTTCAATAAAGTTTTGTTTTTGTTCATGAACGTAGAAAAATCTTATTTCAGGAATTGGCCATCTCTAAGAAACCTTCAAATCAGTCATCGTGAAAATAAAAATTTTTTTTTAACTTCCCTCTAGTGGAGCCGTTCCTGTTATCGTTTTCGGTACTGATTGTCATGCTTATCGTGAAAATTTCTTCTGCGACTGTAATGGTCTTCGATAATGACGGCACCGGAAGAGACTATCAACTGTTTTATCCTCGGTTTTATCTATCTACAATTATGACGTCGTCGATATTCTTCAATGTATGTGAGAGATAAATATACGAACGCTGGTTTCGAAGATCATTATTTTCGTTTAAAGGGTTTGCAAGTACGACGCGAAAAATGATTTCGTCTTAAACCAATATAAAGGCTTTTGGAATCGGAGTGATATGGTGTCTGTGTGGGTTTCTACAATACAAAACTTAATTTCCTATGCAGGGCGTTTCTCAAAGATATGCTTGTACTTGTATTTTTGTGTATCAGTTTTCATCAGAATCCCTTTCAATGTATAGAAGATGTGAACTAAGTTTCACGAAAATATCTACGATCGCACCAGAATTACCGAACAATTTTTTTTTCAACCTTCAAGACCTTGTAGTTCAACTGTTATGACATTTGAATCATATGTTTGCATGAAGTTTTTTCCTCAGCATGGATTCGTAAATGACCTCTTCAAATATTGACATGTTATAAGGAAACACCATAGATATTAATATAATTTTTTTTCATGGAAAACACCCTGTATATGATACTAATTGAATGATAAACTTTATTATCGATTCAATGGATATTGTCATTTTCAATGAAAATCTATGCTTTTTTCGGAGCCCCTGAATATTTTAAATATGTACTCATAATTTCAAACTCATTCGAAAATCAGTGGTTTTGAATTTGGAACGAATATAAACTGTATTTATAAATTTTATTGTTCTTATAGGGGATGGAGACATCATATGATTCTGAACAGACAAAATAAATTTTAATGATCTTTATTGGACTCTTTATCTATCTGGAATACTATGAACAATATCTGTGAGTGATGTGAAATGTTTGAAATAAAATATGAAAGTTCTGTGAAAGGAGTATTAACAATTTCATTCTACAAAATTCACAGATATCTAAATTTTCCAGAGTTTTGTTTTTGATTTATCAACATTTTGCACTAATAAAATCAGCAATTAGGCAGCGGATTAGAAATAGTGTATTACAATAATTCACAACAGAGGTCAGCATCTACTACTGAAAAGAAATGAAAGATAAGAAAAGAATTGAGCGATCCATTATGATTAAGATTTTTCATAACGATGCAGAATTTTTATCAACAAAATCAGCATTTTAAATAAAATATTGAACTTTATTGAGACTAGCAATAATGAAAAAAATGTTAATATTCCTTCCACTTCCAGATCATCGAGACCTGGGATAAACATTTCAAACTGCACAATGAATAATCCTAATATTTTTAAGAAATTAAAAAATTAAATACAATCATTATGTACAATATAAAGAATAATTAATTGCTTATAATTTTCCCATACCAATGGCAATACCCGAGGTATTTTGACTTAAGTTTATTTATTTATTCACGGGCTAGCCCAATTTACAATTAGGTTATAACAAGACTATTTTCAAAATAAACCATTAATTACAATTTTGATTTTTTTTTCGAGAAATACGAGTAATTACTTAATTGTGTTCACTACAAATATAATATTTATAGCTCTTCATTATTTATCGGGTGTGTACTGAACAAGATGTGGTTCAAAATAGAGTGGGTGTGGTTTGGCTGGTTAAAAAAAATCCAAGAGGTGGTGTTGAAAAACTCTCGTATATTCGATCTCTCTTATTTTGATTGCTATGGTTTGGCGCTACAAAAAATGTGGGAAATGTTGATATCAAAATTTGAATGAGATATAATTTTTAATACAGCAATTCGTACATTCACAGTAGGCAAACAATTAATAATAATAATATATCGATATAAAACATATACATCAATATTATCTTTATGTGAAGATAGAAAAGTAGTTTGACTTTATTTCAATAAGATGCAAGTAGTAATAACATCTGACTCGATAGTCAAGAGCAAAAAATTACATGCATAAAAGCAAAAAAATGATAACGTTCAAATTCATGTATTCAATGGTACTTACGTACAAAAAATGACCTGCATCGAGTTTTTGACTGATAACAACCAGTTTGACCCTTTTGCCGAATGACTCAAGTTTTATAAGGCAATTATTATAACAATCTAATTTTCAGTGGTGTTACTGTATTCAAAGCTCATGGGGAAAAAAGCCGTAAATCGGCGATATCGACAGCGAGTCAAAAAAAAGTTGAGAGTTTTTTCTGTGTGTTAGGATTTAAACTCTTTTTACATACAACACTCGAAACGAATGCAGATTCAAAATATAATATACTGAGTAAAACTCAATTTCTGCCTTTCGCCGTCTGTTTGTCAAAAGACAAACATAATCTTATATTTCCATCCTTTAACGCCAAGAAATCTATAATTTTAATATTATTATAAAACTTCAAAATTGGGTTCATGTAAATAACAAACGGTTGAAATTTGTACTTACAAACAACGAAGTGTCGTTGGACATTTTCAACATTAAAATAAAATAGAAATATTTTATTTAAGGAATCAAAAGCTGTCAGGGTGGGGATTTGTTTCTGTACAGGTGTAGAAAAAATAGTGTATGCAACTCCACCATCACACACTCGCATAAACTCTATCCCAGTTAATGCTCATCTATTGAAAACCATCGTTACATAATATGAAGAATACATTTTTTCTCAAATCATTAATGAGATTAATTTCCATATGGCAATGGCAAATACTTTCTGGAGGCCCCCGTATATTTTCAAGTTCAATCTCCTTGTTCCTACGAAACCCCTCAGAAATACAAATGTTTTCGACCTGGTAGCCGTGTCGATGCCTCAACGTCGACAGAGTAATTACATATGGCGAGGTGTTAGTTAAGCATGCCCATGTTTATACTCTGGAATACTTAGACCCCCATGTGTGCGCGCCATGAGGGGTGACTGCGGCACGTGGTACACACTGGATTTTCACTCGGGGTTGCTCTCGCGCTTCCGTTTCACGTCTAGACTCCGAAGGGCACTAACCCCTTTTGGGAACGGGGCGATCTCCGGTGCAGGCCGGAAAGTTGCGGCTTTTCGGTATGACGTTGTTAGAGATCCTCTGTACTTGGTGCCTAGAAATCCTGGTGATTCAACTGATTAGATTTTGTTTAGATTTTTGTGGCGAAAAAAACAATCGACGCTTTCAAACGGTAATGGTTCCCCTAAAAAAATTTTTTACGGTGTCAAAACCTGGCGTTACTTGTTCGACCATTTTTCAAAGTTTGATAAACATATTAATTTGCTCACAGTTAACTTGTTATACTTGTCATAGAATGTCAGTACTTGCAAGATTTCTGGATACCCAGTTCTACGATGTTTTTATCGTGTTTATTTGTTGATGTCATTGCTTTTAAATATCGAAACGACGTTACTGGTATCTCATTGTCCACCCATTATCCTTTAGGTTGCTATCTCTTCTCGATAGCCAATCAAATAAAAGTGGAAAAACACGACTGCACATTTTCACTTAGTGCAAATTTAGCTTCAGACAAGACTGACAAGAGCGTGTTGGCGACATCTATACATATTGTACGGAAACCTCCAAAAGCTCAATTATCCACCAAAAAATCAAGCAATCCAGATTTCGCCACTTTTATCCCAAACTTCTACAGGAATAAGTAAATACACCAGGGTTTTCAGGCATCTTATTAGAGATCCTCTGTGCTTGGTGTACTAGGAGTTTGTTCGTTTGGTCATCTAGTAGATGGTGTTTTACACCAGATTTTTAATTCCTAAACAGCGGATAGTTCGAAATATAGTATATACAATGTAAAAACTGTTGCAATTCATCAATGACGACATGAAAATAGCGCAGTTGTACCAATAGATTAACAATTCTCACTTAGGTGACAGTTATGTGTTTAGGTTTTTTTGTACTTCAAATTAGATGATTGTGATCAAAAATTGTGTATTTCCATACATCTGTTGATAGTATCAGTCTCAGGCTCTTCGTAAAAATGCCAAACGAGTTAAAAACTATCGCTGCCAAGAGTTGTTGACATCTTCCATTAGTTATTACGGAAGAGAGCGGGATAATAATATCCCTTCGCTTCCTATAACGGCTGTTAGAGATGTAATATCATCTACCAGATATTCATTTTTATAGTTTTGCAGCAGATTTGAAATGTATTATATATATTGTCAGTGCGAATTCTCGAAATATTAAAGATAATAAAGCTCACAAATAACCAAGAAGCTTACAGACCCTGCAGTACTGGATATAGGTGTTATGCGTAACAATATTTATCTACACCCGTACTCTAATAATACACTTATGTGCCCACAACCCGTTTTATAATGAAATCCATTACGATACAGATTTTCATTACGATACAGATTTTCAACCAATAGAAACCCATTATTTTTCAATCAAGCATGATGTGTATGCTCTGCATTTGACATTTGTCAAGTCAAAATCGGTATAGGTATTGACCTTTTGAAGAATATAGCCAAACTTCGATAATCATAACAAAATGTCTGATACCAGCGATATGGGAGAATCACCTTCGACACCTTCACCGACAGAAATACAGTTAGAATTATTAAAATTTTCATTTGACGAATGCATGATTTATTACTTATTCTTTCATCAAGTTTTGTGAACTCTCCGTAGCCGAGCCGTCTGTGGCGCTGACATTGATTATTCTAGCTGGAGGAGACATTGGTTCGAATCCGGTATCGAGTAATCTTTTTTTTCTTTGATTTTTGATCTTCTTCCATATCTCATCGTTTTATTTTTCGAAGTAATACTATTAATTACAATTCTGTGGAATTTTTCAAAGAAATTCGTTAAATTAGTATTATTGTGTGCAATACAAATATAATATTGGTAGTTCTTCACTATTTATCGGGTGTAGATAAAATAGCGTATGCAACTCTCATGTAATGCTTATTAATACACTCGCATAAACCATACGAAACTCACCTTCGGCTCGTTTCGTATCCCGGTTTATGCTCATATACACGATCGTTGAATAATATACTATTATATTTTGTAGGAACGCAGTATTTGCACTTTATGATTATGGGAAAATTTCTATTTTTTAAAATAGTTTCTATTGGAAAACTACTAAGGAAATAACTCTTTCATACATGATCTTCCATATTTCAATGAATGATATAGATGTACCTATTAACAAAGGAGGTTCATGAACATTTTTGTTTTCCTTCTTCCATCGTTAGTCGTTGATAAGACCCATGGTGGGCCGAAACAGCTGTCTGGCATTGGACATGTGAATGCAAACATTTGAGAAAGCAAAATTCTAATTGTTCGTTCGTTTTCGTTAACCAGCTGACGAACGTCAACCCTCAGGAGTCGAAACTTGTGCGAGCAATGGATTAACGAGGCCTTACCTTTTAACGTGCGATTACCCAGCACGGTAGCCCGGCGAGGATTCGAACCCCGGCCTTCCGCTTGATAGGCAGATGTGCTAACCACTACACTACCGAGACCACAATATATGGATATATGGTACTGAACTCATTAACCGTATACCGTATTAGTTTTGTTTTCATCGAATAAATCCCATTTTTCTACTTCAAAAATCCCTGTGACCCGAGCTGTGACCCATTTGCCTATATCAATTTAGTCAACTTCAAGTTTTTTGAGTACACCTTTCTGACAAATTACCAGTTAGAAATGGAAAGAACACATTAACCAACAAACACATTATTTCACAAGTCTTTCAACATGGAACGATTTGAAGCAAAAATTTTAAATAGAAAAAAATCATCTTGTGCTCTTTGCGTTATTTCCAAATCCCAAGACGCACAACAGATTGACAAATGGGTACCTAAGTACTGTTTGAAACTTTTTCTAGAGATCCATTACCCTAACACCAAACTGATATTTTTGCAGTCGCGTTTCGCTAAGAAGGTTAGCATCTTCAAGGGAAGACATTTTCTTCAAGAAAATTAATACTAAATCTGAAGACTAGGGTTAGTTTTTATATACCTAAAGTTTTCCGGTCCGATATGGACTTTGTTACTGCTAATTATTCTAATCAATTTTCCGATAATGAAATAGTGCAGTCACTACTTGCAAAGTTTGTTGGTACGTCATCTGTAATTATTGATTATTCTGGTTACTTTCTCAACAATAGATTTAAAAGCGGGCTGGAAATGATAGGTCCCTTGTCACCATTCATGCTGTATTTTGCTTTTTCTAGACTCTCACAGAAAATCAAGTATCGGCCAGTTCAATTGGTTATTACAAGCTTGACGCTTTTTTTATACCGCCTTTGGTTTCCATCGGTAGCAAACTATCCTCAATTATATCTGAAGGACCCAGCATATAAGCTTAAAAAAAATTACTGATTGCTGAAATACTTTCTGTACTGTGATCACTTCGGGATCTTGAAATGCCTCGTATTGACTAAAACGCCGGTCGCAAATCACGTTAGATTGTGTTGGCTCACAAAACATAAAAAAACGAAAAAGTACAATAATTTATTGGAAAGCAAGGTACTTACTTAGATAACACCACAAACATACCAATGGTATTAAAGGCATGGTCACTTCATTTTCAATCAGCAATAATGAATTTGAAGATTGTTCGATTAGTTCAAATCTATGAGTCATGAATAATAATTAATGCATTTTGATTAAATTTCCTGTGTTTGCCGTGATATTCTATAAACATAAGAGTCATGAGTTAACTCATTGTTGATCGATTAGAACAATCTACATATTCACTGATTATGCAGATATTTTTATTCACGCCCCATTTGGGTCAAGTAATTGTCCATACACTTTCTAACGTATGTTCTTACGAATTTGGAAAAAAAGGGACATATTATCTTGAATGTTTTAATTATGCAATGTCTCATTCAACTAACATTCTAGTCACCTATGCAAACAATTTCTTGAAATCTGTCTGAATCTGCCTTATTTCGAACAGGAACATTATCGATTCGATAGCGATTTGATAATAAATTCTGTTGATTTCCACAGAGGAAAATCGCCTTATAAGACGATAAATTTCCGACACGGCTTGCCTTTTTTGAGATATTATTGCAATACGTGATTGTGATAACATTAGTATACAATTGATTCTGGGTGTCTTTCCGGTTCGTTTGCCGTGGTCCACAGGTTTTCACTCCTGACCTTTCGCTTACAGCTGTGGTAGGCATTATCAAAGTCACAAACTGTGAGAACGAGAACATTGCATCCGTTACCTCATAGACTTTGATAATGTTTACCACAGCTGTAGACGAAACGTCAGGAGTGAAAACCTGAGGGCCACGGCAAACAAACCCGGAACACCTCAGAATCAGTTACCTCCAAACTCAATGATGCTCATATATTTATAATCAACTCGGATTTGGGAGCTTCTTTGGCCCTTCAATTTGAAGGGATTCCCATATTGTTCACTGGAGACATAAAAAATTCAGAAGTTAAGAAGAATAATTGCCTGTGGCAACTAGAAAATTAATATGATCATTTACTTAATATTATAAGCACCTTCCAGTGGCTGCCGTCATTGGATTTAAAGTGGAAATGAAAGGCGAAACAGTTAACGTCTGTGTTTGAGGAGAGAGAGCTCTTATTTGGATGATAGCTGATGATGATATCCACCGCTTATACAATTTAAAAACTGTTGCACGTTATAAGAGGCATGACCAAATTTTGATACAACGTAGACAAATTTTTATAATTTTGAAATAATTGAGATAATCATTATAGAATTGATAAATGAATGTCCCTTAGGTACTTATTTTGAAAACGTTGCAGTAAAAAAGTATTAGTTCGTCTGAATTTATGAGCAAAACTAATTATAACTTGAATTATACCTATCTACTGTTCTCTTAATCTATTCCGAGTTCTTAAATGTAATCTTAGTTTTTCCCCATGATGTATTTGTTATTTTGACCAATAACATGCTACGATATGGTATATGATATTGAAACCAACGCGAATGAATTGATTTCAGAGAAAAGAGCTTTCCATCTTCGATGAATTCTCATTATTTGCTAGGATTGGGTATTGCATGCAAAAAAAAGTTGGAAACTCATGCATACATGCTCACAGTTGTATATCGTGGCAAACTGCCACCAAATTATGATAAATCTCTTTAGCATCATATTTTGCCATTTCCCAAGAAAGGATCATATATCATAATTGCTATAAAACAATTTGTTTTAAAAAACACAATACGTGGTCACGAGATCATATTTGAAGTATCCACCAAATAACGAAGCTGTCGCTTTCAAATCATAGTTGTCAATAGCTTAATTGACATCAGATCAAGCGTGGCAACATCAAATTCATTTCCAAATTATTACTATCGAACAGCGCGTAAATCAAAATTCAGTTCAAATGAACTTTCCAATCACGTATATGAGTAGCTTGGTATCACTGCATTTATTTTGTCGATCTCGATATCCTGCAACAGTTCTTAAATTCTGCGAGCTGTATTAGAACTTATGCAGAGTTATATTTTACGGAAAAATCGATAACGTATAAATATTGCTTGTCAATATTATTATTTATTATTGCGATGTCGTTCTCATTATTGTATTGTATAATTCTAAATTTTATATGCTACCCAATTTGTTGTTTTCACATTTGAAGTTCCGCCAGAATTCCAGATTTCGATAATAAGTAGGGGAAATCAGGGTAAGACGGGATACTTAGTGCTCTAGGTCTCAGAATTTTTTTAATTAAGCAATAATGGGGACTATTTTTTTGGCTACTGTTTTTGGACTTTTGATTGATACCATATTTTATGCAAATATAGAAGTCACTGAAAAAAATATGTTTAATGAAAAATTAGCAAGTCCCCTGTTTCAGCAAACTAGTAGGATAAAATGGAATACTCAAGCTTGTATAAGTTCCATAACGTTTAGCCCCTAGCAAATAAGACACAACATGGTAAATAACAAAAAATTTTAATTTTTTTATTGTTCATAACTATTGCACAAATACAGTATCTCTAAATCTAATCTAAATCACCTTCAATTGATTCTGCCTGTAAACTGAAAAACCACTGTTTGAAAGTACGCAATATATTATGATCATACCATTTGTTTTGAATTAAAACAGGGTATCCTGTTACACCAGACCGTTCTATTTTACCCAACCTTCCCCTACATACAGGGGTGCGCAAAAGTCCAGAATGAAATTAATATCTGTTTAACCAGTAACTTAGGAAAACATCGCCGAAACACGTCAATTGATTTCAAAGTGTACGCATTTTTTGGCAATAAAATGAAATATTGTTTTTCAACCGCTTAGTTGCAACCCTCCCCAACTTCTGTTTCAAATGCAAACCTATGTCGTGTACGGGCTCATTGAAAAGCTCGTAAAAAATGGAATCTGACCATACCCTTTCTTTTTTTTACCCATGTGGTTACCACGCAATAAGAAAAAACTTTTGAAAGTTAGAAATACCTACTTAGTGCTGTCTACGTGTGAATTAACGTTGCAAAAAACAAATAAAGTGGCATTCAGCATATGATGATGTACACTGCTCAACAATTGCTAAGGATCACCAGTACCTAGTTTCTAAAAGTTCACAAATTTTAAGAACAGACCAACCTGGGCAGGCGCCACAACAAATTTTATCGATTTATGTGTAAAACTTATAAAGTAATCTAGCATCAACATTCTTTGGAATTTATTTTTTCACAAAAAACTAACACATAAAATCAGTTCCATCTCAAGCAATTGTTGATCAGTGTACTTCAAAAAGAGAAAAAAGTTGTTTCATTTTTTTTGTACCAAATTAAATGCCCTGATAAGATATATTTTGTTTGACTCAGTTTTAAAATTGTAGCATTTCTGGGTGAAATTGAAATATGTTTGGTAGTTCTTGAAGTTTGTAAACTTTCAGAAACTAGGTACTGGTGATCCTCATGCTGAATGCCACTTATTTGTTTTTTGCAACGTTAATTCACCCGTAGATAGCACTAAGTAGGTATTTCTAACTTCCAAGAGTTTTATCTTATTTCGTGGTAACCACATGGGTAGAAAAAGGAAAGGGTATGTTAGATTCCATTTTTTACGAACTTTTCAATTAGCCCATACACGACATAGGTTTGCATTCGAAAAAAAAAGTTGGGGTTGCTGCTGAGGGGTTGAAAAAAATATTTAATTTTATTGCCAAAAAATGCGTACACTTTGGAATCAACTGACGTGTTTCAGCGATTTTTTCCTAAGTTACTGGTTGATACTGTCAATCACGATATATTACTTAAAAAATTATTTAGATTCGGAATCAGAGGGAAAATTCACGAGTGGTTTCAAAATTATTTAACTGGTAGGGAACAATTTGTTCATTTAAAAAACTCGATGTCTTCAAAGAGAAAAATTTCTTGTGGTGTACCCCAGGGATCTGTTCTTGGACCTGTTTTATTTCTCATATACATTGATTCTCTTTCAGAATTGAAATTACGAGGTACTTTGAAACTATATGCCGACGATACCACACTCTTCTATTATGGAAAAAATATTCGAGAAATTAAAGTGAATATGGAATATGACCTCAAATTGATTTCAATATGGTTGCAAATGCATAAATTAACGCTTAATTTTGAAAAATCTTCTTTCATGTACATCTCAAAAAAAACGATACCTGATTCCGATCTATCACCTCTCTCTCTGAATGGCTCAGTGATACATCACACAGAATGTTTGAAATTTCTAGGACTGCTTGTGGATAAATCTCTCTCATGGTCACAGCACGTCCAAAGTGTCAGAAAAAAAATTTCTCCAGTTATTGGAATTCTTTATAAATTGAGATCGTTTGTACCTATCAAATATCTAAAAATTATATATTTCAGTCTGATATATTCAAAAATTCAATACCTAATCTCAATTTGGTACACTGCTAATAAATCTATTTTGAAACCTCTCAAGTCTTTACAAAACAAGGCAATCAAGTGCATTTTTAAATTACCATTTTTGGAACCAACTTCGAACTTATATAGACCAAGAAATCTCTTTGACCTCGATTCTTTATTCAAAATAAAAAAATTTGCATTTTCATCCATTCAACAAAACATAAGAACGAACATTCCTCAATATCTTATGTGATAAATTCAGATACTCATAATTATGATACCAGGCAATCCAGTAATCTAAAAACTGCAAAAATAAGAACTGAATTTGGAAGAAAATCATTACATTCTCATGGAATAATCATTTACAATAGTTTGCCTCATAAGATTAGATCAACTAATTCCTTGACCAAATTCAAGAATGACCTGAAAAGATATATATTGAACAACTGACTCATTTTTCTCTTTTTTTTATGAATTGTTTTATATATATGTATGTATGTGTATATATGTGTGTATATATATGTATGTTTATGTGTGTATGTGTGTGTATATGTATGTATGCATATCATATTCTGATTTAACCATTGTGTGTATTTGTTGATAATGTTAATATTGAAAATGTTAATTATATTATTCATGTATTTTTTTTAATTGTTCCTCTATAAACATTACATGTTTCTCGGATCAATAAACGTTAACTAAATTTTATTCCGGACTTTTGGGCACTCCTGTATTATATTGTCATTATATTCAATCGGTTGAGTAACCATGACGTGTCATATTTTTGGGTCTACCAATTTCTTGGCTGATTTCGTATTCACTTATTGATGATTCACGGAAAAATCCGACTATGCCACGCTAATGCCTCTCGAAACTTCCTGGCCTGCACTGGAGAACGGCAATGTGGCGCATGCCAAAGGAAGCGGCCGCCCACTCCTATTTAAGGGAGCATTTCGAACGTCTCGCAAAAAATAACATGGTTCTGGGCTTGATTTCGCAGCCTCCTCGGTATCTATCTTCGGGATGCTGTGATTATGACAGCTGTTCAGACGCCTTTTTATTAGGTGGGTAGATATTTTCAGCGATCATTACAGGGGTAGCTTGAGGAAATGTCCGCGTGTCTCTCTGTCTCTTCGTTGATATATAGGTAGTCAAAATCATATACTCGAACTCGTGCCGGCAGATTTATATTTAGTTTTCCACAATCAACTAGTGATAGAACTTTAATCCACACTTATGAACCGTATGAAGTACCACTCCAACCACTAGTGGGATTTTGAAATTACTTTATTCCACTGGTGGAATAATGAAAAATAAAATCATTTTTCACTTATTTATTATTGAAATTAACAACTCTTTTCGTTCTTTGTTTGTTTGCTTGTAGTTGTCGAATTTTTCAATTCGATTCGATAAGAATCGAAAATAAAAAGCAACCATTCAACAGCCCTGGATAATTGTGTACGTAATATCAATGATTCATAAGGGTGTGAGAGCCGCTGTCAAAGCAAAATGTCATAGCATTTTCTGATGACAATTCATGTATAAAATATCTAATGAGCCACCGTGATTTTGTCATTATGACAGAGAAAAACTTTGCCCTAAGATTTTCAGCGACAACACGGAACCTAACTCTTGAAAGCATGGCAACCAGAATTGTAAACAAATCTTTGACGGCGTCTTTGTCAATTTTTCACTTGCATTGTCAAAAGAGAATATCTGATCTGTAAAATAAAATATAAGAATTGTGTTCTTAACAATTGTGCTTTTCCGTTGAATTAAATAAACTAAACTGTATTAATTAAATTGTCGTACCGAATTACACTCGAGCTTTTTTTGTCGAAAAAAACTTGACATTTATGATTCGAGTTCAGTTGCCTTCTGGCAAATTAACGAGTCTGTAGGATGAGTAATTTTTTCAGGAGCAATTTTTTTTCGTTGAGTTGACAGGCAACAAAATTCTCATCGATATGTCAAGTTTTCTTCGACAAAAAAAAGCTCTCGTGTAATTAAAAGTGAAAAAATGTCGGCGATTCTCATCGATTGATTGTGGATTAAACACATGTGTGTTTCAGATACATTTTATCCGGTCGAGATAATTGAACGTTCGAACTTCGTTTTTGCGTTTATTTATTATTATGCGAATAAAATGCTATCTAGAACACTTATAGGATATTTGTTATTTGTCTATGAATATGTTCCAGAAGAGAATAAAGGCTTCTGAAACAAATTTCAAGTCGACATTTTATATTATCACTTTTTACATTCACGTAGTTTCAAATTATTTATTGAAAACATCGAATATTTTGACTTAAACTGCTACTTTTTAGTAATACCAATCGATTACTTTCGACTCGACTTTCGATAACTAAGCACCAGCAAACTTGACACTGTTGTGACATATTTGATGTGTCCAATAGCCATCAGATTCAGGTTTTGTAAACTTTCGTGAGTCAAAAATCACTATGCCACAATCCCCTAAATTACAATTGAATATATTTTGTATCGAATATGATATCCTCACACGATTCTCTCAAATGAATTATTGTATATGCAAAGTGGGAAATAATATATAAATATAAAAACAATTTTGTTTGGAAGTATTTTTTTGTCATGGATAAGTGTTGCTTTTTGTTCTTCTATCTGAAAAATAAAAAATTACGTATATTTTCAAATTTCAGTAGGTTAATTACCAAAAACAGAAATTATTAAAAACGCTATTAGTATATTTCTTAATTTCTTTACGTATCGTTCTAAAGAATTGTTCTTTCAGGTTGCTGAGACCAGCATACCAACCGGAATTTTGGAAAGGTATGTACTACATGCAAAGCTAATTTCGAATTATTCGATTTATTCTGAATGAATTGGGCTGCAAGCAGAAACAAATATCTGTTGACAAAAGAGTTGATCTGGAAATAAGTGTATTTTTATCACTTGTCAGATTTGGGGGGGGGGGGGCAAAGCTTTTGGTTCTTGAAGAAATATTACGAATCAGACATCATAATTTATTAATTGAAGACTAACCTAATATTTGAAAATGATTATCTATTGTACAGTTGTGTATAAAAAAACGGTTTAAAATTTTTCGAGTCGAAAAATTATTTTTTGCCGTTTAAGAATAAATATTGTTATTCTTACACGGCAAAATATAATTTTTCGACTCGAAGAATTTTGAACAGTTTTTTTATACACAACTGTACATTAGATAATCATTTTCAAATCTGTATTTTTCTTTTTTTCTCATCGTATTGGTATAATACATTATCGATAAAGGGTCTTTTTTGCATGTTGTAGCTTATCCAATCCATCTTGGCAAAGAACTAATAACCTATATGCCCAGCAACCTCCTGGAAGTATAGTTAGATAAAAAAAATACCCCTTATATGTGTTCATTGTGTTGAAATGTATTTCTAGTGGGTGTTTTTTTCATCTTTCATCATGGTCTCCACTACCAGTGTGCAACTTGAGAAGTAGCATAGTTTGTGCCAGGATGGATTGGATAAGCTGTACATGAGAAATTTTTCACGTTTAATGTGGTTGAAATGAAAGCGTTTCAGTTTCTAATGGACATATAAGAGTCCAATAAGAAAAAATTGAGGAGCTTATGTCAAATAAAGATCCATTCAAGGAAGGGGTGAATTTTTAGTAGTGGAAAAAATTTAATACAGACGTGGATAGTAAAAAGATCTACAATTTTCAGATGAGCTATTGTTTCATGAAATGAAAGTTTTTTAATTAATACTGTTATACCAAAGATTCCAATCTCTTATTCTCCAACAAAAATATGTTTGTTTTTTTTTCAGAAAATATGATAAAAACCTACCCTATTGCACATTTTTTCTTGAATCAGAATCTTCAGTTTCGAATGTCATTTCGATTCTTAACCCAAAATAGACCTATCAACTGAAAATGCACTCAGTGAAATATTTTTTTTACCAACAGTTTTCATACTTATTGAAACTTTTATTTTTATATTGTATGAATGAAAAGTTTCCGTACTTTGGAGGAATTGGCCGGAAAATGTTAAAAATTGGAACAATGTAATTAAAATTTTTTTTTTCGAAATTTTTAAATTTTCACCAAACCTCACGTCAAAATTCTTCTAATAAGTATGTGATATTATTTGTGACACCGATGAATGGAGTAATTACTAATCGTCCGAATATGGTGTATTGCAAAAAACTATAAAAAATAACTAGTTTTCCAAATGTACAAATTAGGTTTCGAGTGGTTTAGAGCCGGAAAAATGATTTGACTTATATATTTGAACATTGAAAAGTTCACTGAAGTGGCTTATGAAAAAAAGAAATATTCCATACCAAATTCATTAGTCAATCATAGAGTGGTGTTCCAAAAAAAACATACCATTCAAAGGCAGTTTGTCTGGTTGGTGATGCTTCGCGTACAAACTCCCTCATTTACACTCTCCATTTATCAAACACTCTTTCGAGTCCGCAAGGGTCAGCTAATTGTCTTAGGTACCGAAGCGCTCTGGGGCGTCTTACTGATTTCAACGATAGCGCATTTGCTATTTCAACTGTAAGGATTTCCAGAAAAACCCATAGCGCTACCAATTCGGTTTGTTTATTCAATCCAGCCCCCAGATTCTATTTCACGAATTCGATTGTCGAGTGGCTCAGACTGTGACTGTAGAATGCGCTGTACCGGAAATATACGCATATTCTAAACAACTCGATAATCGAATTCGTGAAATAGAATCTGCACGCAGATTTCCCACCTACCAGGATTGGTATCTAGGAAACTAACCGCACCGCCCCAACCGCGTATTGAACCAGCAGTGAAAAAGCCAAATTGAATATAAAGATCGCGCTTTAGACCGCTTGGCCACACCGATCGACAAAAATGCATCTAGAACACCGTAGGGAAATCGGTGACTTGTCCCCCTTCTATAGATATTTTCACGGACGTTTTCTGCAGCATTTCAGCATAATTTTTTCGTTTGAACCCGAATAAAAAAAATAAATACGGTACTTCATCGGCAATCATATAACTAATTGATCGTTGGTCAATTCATATATCAAATAACGAAGACTTCTCGATGACTTTTCAAATTGTGTTCCGTTTCCCATCTCATTTGTCGAGTTTCATTATCAGCATCAGAATTAGAAATTATCTATTATCATAACATTATTTGGTTTCGTTTACGAAGTAGATTTAATCATAGGATAATTTGAAGGTAAAATCATAATATCAAACGTTAAAAGAATGTGTTACAAAAAATAATGGTAGGAACGTGTAAACGATACAGGCACATTTCAATAGGTCAGTAATAAAAACCCACCTAGTAAACGTTCCGACCAATCCCTTACAAATTGCCATTCGCCAAAAATTAAATGAAGTATCATTATTTTTTTATGCCCCACACTCGTCTGAAATCCAAGCATTCTACAAGACACCATTGGAATTTCAGAAGATATTCATTTCACTGGGTTAGAACTGTACGTTATATCCAAAGAAATGTTATTGTTTCCAAAATTAGTCTTTCGATCAGGCCCTAAGGACCAAATAAATTTTATGGTATTTCCCCAGAATTTCTAATCGATCCGGCAACGCCGCTTTGATTGTGCACGGAATATTTTGTGATCTGTGACTTGTGCCATCGTTGCACTTGTCTTGTCCCAACGGGTGGTGGCTATCATTACGCCTACTGAACGGAACACGTCCTGATTAGAGAGACGAGCGTTTGCCGAGCGCAGAAGCGTGCGCCGAACCGAGCCCAAGCGGCGAAACGTCGAACTACGCGTCGCCAGATAACCAAGATGGTGTCCGGCTGACGAGGGGAGTGGCGAATGAAACCTCTAGTTGCGGTCGTTGAATCAAGTGCCGGTGATCCGGTAAACGGGGCTCTGTCAATCCGCTCGGCCCTAAAAAAATACAAACAAGTGCCGTGAAATGACCTCGACGTAGTGTGCCATGACATTCATTACACGATAACGTAGACACACCCCTATTTCAACCGATCTGTGATAACTATTACTATGGCCGTTCGTATGGATAACTCTACACCTAACAGAAAAATCAACTATAAAGTAACGGTAGGTGGATTGTTATAGTTTGTTTGGATTTTTCACGCTGGTGTCGTCCTACCCCGCCCATTTTATGTAATGTGTACATATCTATCAGATGTGCCTGAAAACATATGATTGCGTAATGTCGAGGGTGTTATAGAACGTTTCGAGATGTTCGTAATGTTTACTGATGCTTCTCTTTGTAAAAACACGCTTGAAACTAAAAATGAGTTGCCACTCGATTCAATAAAAAGGTCAAAAGAGCCATGACTTTCCTGTCAGATTGTCACCAGCAACTACGAACGGTAAATTCATCTAGTGTCAAATAATCTGAGCCATATTTTCTCGTAAAAGTATTTGAAATACTTTGAAATCATTTTATTTTTGCGTTGAAATAATTGCATATACGATAACGTTACATCTGTCAAATATTGAAAGTATTTCAAAATCATGATTGAAATAATTTCAAAATCATCAACCGAGAAAATATAGCTTTGACAGTCCTTTCCGCTATCAACATTGCCATGCAATCGGCACGGCCGACCCGTTTCTGTTTGTTTATATTTTGATTGCTAGTTCCGCCGTAAAATATGCCGTATAGACGAAATTTTCTAACTGATTTTTCTAGCGCGCTGGCACGCAGTAGAGCTGCTCGTTATCCGAAACCCTCCTCGATAAGCCATATGTTTATGTATGCGAGTGTGGGTGTCTGGTATCGGAAATCGAAGGAACGCGCTCAGACCGAAACCTCCCTCATAAAGCCGGAAGTCGTGACGTAGGTGCACACGGTTTAGTCGACGTTGATCAGTCTCGGGAGCACATACGCCGGCTGCGATCGGTGCATCGGTCTGTGTCGTCACGCACCTATTCGGAATTTCAAATCGTAATTAACGGGGTTTCCATTCGGGAGTCGACTTCATCGTTTGTGCGGTGAGAGAGGTCCAAGTGATTCGGTTTCCGTTCGAATTAAGGGATACCCGACCAGCTGGTCTCTATTGGTAGATATGACTTGATTGAATTTTATTTTCTGATGAGGGTATTTCCGAAGAGGTTTCTTTGGGTGCGCAGTGGGAAAGAATTTGTTTTGTCTGTAGTCTTGGGGGTTGTTGAATTATCATTTGTTAGTGATGACACGGGTTTATTCTACTTCCGGTCATGTGAATAATCGGGTACCGCTCCTAATTTTTCGGTTGTCGGGCAGCACCTAGTTTTGAAAAAAACTGTTACTTGATCCGTTCGGAAGTTATGCTTCTCCAAATATTCATTTTCGTACAATGAAACCCATGAAACAATCGTTATTTATCAGCATCTCGCCATCATAAATTATTTCATCTTTGGGATTTTTCCTCAGAAAATACTTTCAAGACAAACTCAATCTGCGACAAAAATTTGGTGTCCATTGCCACCAATTTTTCAACTGGAACGTCGCGGAATTTCAAGTCCATCTTTTCAATGAAAAATGTCCTCGAAAATGTCTGCTGAAACTTCAGTGAGCCTCTAGTGATGAAGCACTCTTAGGCACAGGTAATCTATAGTAGCATGCATTTTTGCCTGAAAGATGGTGGGTGTGATTCTAAGTAGTTTCGAAAGCTTTAATTTTTGACTCATCATTCCCACTCCCACCCCTTGATCCATCTTTGAACCATCAGCTCAATGCATTTCTGATTGAACATGGAATTTAATGCAAATGAGTGCAGATTTCGGGGTGTAATATTGTCATTCTGTTGAAACCTAAAGGCACTACTTCTCGACGCACTATCTGTCGCCTCCTTCATCACACAAATGTGCAAGGGCGGCAGTCTCAGCATGACCTCTAGAGCTGCTGTGGGGCACGTTTGGATAGCCCCTGTTATTCGCAGACAGGCGCCTTTGCACTTCCCGCAATTTGACGCGCCAATTGTTGTTCCATTTTTTCCACCATACCAATGACTCTACCAATGACGGATATGTGACCATAGATTTGATTATCGTTTGATGTGACTAGTGGATCAATTTTGATCCTAAAACCGATGTCTTTTCAGATACAGCTCATCCAATCCATCTTGGCAAAGAACTAATGACGTATATGCCCAGCAATTTCTGTGAAGTATAGTAAGATAAAAATTATTGGTTTTCACTGTTTTCATTCCTAGTCGAGGGGTGTTTCACTCCCGTGAAATTTGTACTTACACCAAATTAGAATTTCTAGTGGATTCCAGAATTTCTTCAAGGATTTTTGGATTCAACTAGGGAATGTAATCCCGGGGTACATGATCCCGGGATCCCGGAAGTAAAAATCGGCCGGAATTGTGAAAAGTCAATCCCGGGATTTTTGGGATCGGTAATATGTATATTTTCTTTCCAAGAAATATTCCTATGAGAATATTAATGAGATCTAACAACCTAAAAGCTACCTCAGCAACAAAAAATAGATCATATGTCAGTCAGAAGATAGAACAGGTTCGTTATTATCTAGTGCGTAGTCGCTTACGTCACCCTAAATATATTATTTGAAATCAATATATTGCTAATTCGCAATTTGCGGGTTGTTTCACTTCTGTAAAATTTGTAAACCAAATCAGGATTTCCAGAGAATTTCAGGATTTCTTCAAGGATTTCAGGTAGGATTTCTGCATTCCAACATGGATTTCATCAAGATTTCTAGTGAATATTGTACACGGGATTTCTTGAAGTGAAACGCACCCTCGTGTTTCAATTTAGTGTTTGGTCTGTTATAACTTCAGGTATTTTACTTCTTTGAAAAATATCAGCTAGCTTCCATTCGAAAATGGGGCTTTGAGTTCGTATTTTTGTCTCTTAGTGAAGACAACCAGAACTTTCTTGCTAGGATTGACCTTGTTCCTCTCCTTAGCTTTCCAGTTTCGAATCAGGTTCAGGGCTATTTGCAAACTTTAATCGTCAGAATTTATCTGTATAAAAATCACATTATCATGTTTACTCATTGTTGAAGTTCATATTTACAATATAATTCCAAGAAGCCAGTGTTATCACTGTAGTCTGTACAAAATGAAATGTTGCACGTCAGCAGGGGTGTGGTTTTGATATTGTAAAATGTATCAGGTAGTTCATATCAATTCATGATATACTCATAAATGAATTTGGAAGGATTTAAAAAAAAATTATTAATTATATTAATAGGAAATGCTTTCCACGAATTACCGAAAGAAGTCTTATTCGCAAAGTATTGATCCTAATAACTTTGGAAGAACGGAGAATGATTTCAGATGTTAAATTTTTGTACAAGGTTATCAACCAGGAAGTTGACTCGATAGAAATTCTTCACCTGATACAAATCGCAGTTCCTGTTTATATTACTAGATATGCTCTGGGTTTGTCCTGTTTGTTTCCCAAATGGATAAATAAAAAAATAAATGAATATATATATATTCAAAAAAAGAAATGTGCTTGGTCAAATGTTTGGTATTGGGCAATGTCAATGATAATCAAATCATTACTATTTCTGTTGATAAAAGCAAATCTCCACGAACTTTAAAATCGGATATAGTTCGAAAGACATACCACATCATCGGAAAACAGTCTCATGAAGTGTTTTAGCTGAATTTTCGGCAGAATTTAGTCTTGATTCGAAATTTTACTGCATTAACAAGAAAATTGAAATGAATTTTCTTCTGATGATGCTAAACTTGTTAGAAAAAAAAGATCATGTTTATGTTAGGGTAATTGATCTCTACAAACAGTTTCAACTTTCACACCAAAGCTTCCAATCTCATCGTTTATTCTCATTGTTTGAAAAAGAGGTAAACAGTAAATTGAGCAAAAACCATCATCACTTAACATCATGTATATAAAAAAAGAAATACAAAACTTCTAGAGAAAAAGTGACATCAAAAAATTTACAAGAACTCTGTTGATATGCATTTATACACGTCACCTAAATATACCAAACAATTTCTGGAGAAAAGCTCTGAATAAAATGACATTTTGAGAAAAATGTGACGAGTTTGATAAAACCCGAGATAAAACCCTTGTTGGTATTTTTTTATATGCAGATTCATACGGAAGATATATAAGAGACAGTGCGTGAAACGAAAGTATTCTTTTACAATTGCAAAAACTGATCTGTAACGTGTTGTTCACCCACAACACTTGACTATATCTTACAAGACATAGATAGTTTTTAGTGAAGACCATTCATAACGTTTTATGTGAGAATTGACACTAATGACAAATACACACATAAATACACACAGTGTCTGCTAGTCGAGGGGGTGACCACTCTGGCAATACGTGTACAAATTTGTCCCGCAGTCGACCGCAATCGCTTGATTTTCGGCGGAAATCCCGCAATCACTTAGGAAATCGCTCCAGAAATCCGAAATCACTTCGGAAATCTCAAAATCCTATCGGAAATCCGGAAATCACTGCCTAAACTTTGGAAATCATCACCGAAATCCTATTTGGAAATCGCAGTCGCTAGGGAAATCCGAAATTTTAATGCTTGCATAGAGACGATTGTAGTCATTGTAGATCGAGTTTTGAGACGTCGAAGTGTGAAGTGTCGAAGGGCCAAGGGCGAACAAGTGTTTTAGTGGAAAATATATTTATTCAAATCATTATTTAAAACCCACTCTCTTCCTTAAAAACAGGTTTTTACTGTACGTGAGATGCATAAATAGTAAACCACGGGTTCCATTGAATTTCGGTCATAGTGAACCATTTATTATTATTATTAGCGTATTGTTACGTCCTAACGCCGGCCCTGACGAGATCGTAAACGCAGATGAGGAATCGCGTCATAGCGAACGTCATTTTCCAAGAACCGTAAATGCCGCCTGGAGAATTTGAGACACGTCATCGGGGCTTCTCTAGAGGATTCTCGATGGGTACGCAGATATAAATACCGAACAGACTTCGCTGCGGGGAGATAATTTGTATTACAGGGAGTTAGTGATTCGGCAGTTTTATTCAGAGCTAAGTGACGAGAGTTTAGTAGAGCTAAGCGGAAAGAGTTTTGTTATTGCTAAGTGCGAAGGTGTAGAATTGTTAGTACAGAGAGTTTTAGTAGCGAGCATTGGAAAGTTAGCGGAGCGATTTGAGTGATTGTGTTTTATTGTATTGTGATAGAGAGTTATAATAAAAGTAGTTTAGTGTTGTTTGGTGTTTTAATCGACGAACCCAAGGAATATCGTAACAGTGGTGTCAGAATTGAGATTTTCCAAGGGATAAATCGTAACAATATCATTATTAGATCTAGTTTATTATTCATTAATTTTATTATTGAATTTATATTTATATCTATGTTGAGTTGACCACTCATCGCACACTTCGCTTAAAACAAGTTAACATTTTCAGAAGTGAAATGGGTGAAATCAGTATCAAACTTAAAAACGTTTGCATTACTCTAGTAGTCAAGAGTAATAATAAATAAAGCAATGTGATTTGAAATTTCCTGTACTTTTTTAAATCGTCTATTACCCTCTTCATACAATTGTAATTTTTTTGGCAGAAATGAATCACAAGAATTGATTGAGTTATATATTACCTAACGAAAAAAACAAGATTGGTCCCATCAAACAAAAGTCTTTCTTCCAAAGAAGTAAAAGTCACTCGAAAAGTCATATATGCACGACAAAATATTTTGTTGAAGCAAGAAAAATTAATTCTTGAACATCAACTAATAATTCAAGCCTAGATTCAAGCGCATACTCATTTTATCAAATGAATAATTCGTTTGGCTTACTATATTTTTCTGTTACTTTTCTCAAGTATATCTTGGTGTCGATCGAATCAATAGGGCCATATGATTGAATTGAATTCGACAAGCCTTCGTGCAATAGCTATAAATTTGATTCTATCAAATTTGATTGTTTCATTCAACCAGATTATTATTTTTTGGATCAATATATGAGTATTTCTCTCAATACATATATTCTCAAATTGAAACATTTTTAGCAAGAACTCTATTTCTTTGCTGCGAAATAATATTTCGGTCTCAAGAATACACATGTTCGGATTAAGTAATATTTGATCGAAATAATGAAATAAATTTGACTGAATGACTTCAAAATAACAGAAAATATTTTCATTTTTTGTAATTCAGGCACCAAAACTACTTCAAAATGTCTCATTTTCAATAACTTATCGCAATAATTATTTTATAATGTTTAGGAAATCTATCGAAATCGGTTGGGATTTCCAAGAAATCATCGGAAATCTCTTGGAATCTTATGCGATTTCCATGAAATCATCGGAAATCCCTCTAAATCTTATGTGATTTCTACGAAATCTCCAGAAATCTCTGGAAATCACATGAGATTTCCAGGAAATCCTCGGAAATCCCAAATTTTTCAGGAAATCATGAGGGATTTCGGCAATACGTGTACGTTTTCTGATGAGTGGTCACCCCCTCGCTGGTAGTCAACTCAAAAGTAATGAATGTACTCCCAAAAGAAATCCTTTGCGATATGGTCAATTCGTTAATAGTCCATTATTATTTTATTGTCCAAGTCTAGACCAAGTCTATACTTACTAATTGACTTGCTTTTACCATCAATGGAGCCTGGTTTATCATAGCTACATTTATCTCACAACTTTGGATCCGCTCAAAATGGGTTTGACTCGACTAGATCCGATCCAACTGATAGCTCTGAAGAGAAGTGAAATCACGACATGAACGGGTTTGAAATTGACAAATGTCAGGTGAAAATAGCCAACGTCAGATTATTTGTTTATTATATCAATTGTTTGTCATCTGATGAGTCATCTTTCTCACTGTGGAGAACAAAATAAAAATAAAGAAAAGACATGTATGTAGTAGTTTTTTAATTCCACTCAATTCGCAGAAAACGAAAAATTCAACGTTACGACCGAGGTTACGACATTTGATACTTTGTTGTGTTAGATTTTTTTCAATCGGAATGGAGCATAGGATTCTTCGATCCGCTTATACAGTGCGTCTCAAAAGTCCCCTTCCCTCCTCTAATGAAAACCTTGGACAAGTACAAAAACGTCGAATTAGGGAGACTAACAAACACGTCAGCTTATTTGACAACTGTTCAGAGGCGGAGCTCGAATTTTGAATGTTAGTATTAACTGTTTGAATTCATCACAGCTTTGCGTTTTCTGAAAGCGAGTTGCCAACTCTGACATAACCACAATCAAAATTAGTATCATCGAATAGGTTTTTTCGATACCATTATTTAGAAACGTTCAACTAGTTTTTCTTCGGAGTTTCAAATATCTGAAAGTATTTAACTGATTCCGCTCTTCACTAACATATTTCAATAGGTTACGGCCTCAGACTATCGCAGTTTCAAAATAATTATCAAATATCATTATGAAGAACGTATGTTTTTATATAGTCTCTATTATTACTGATGTTATATCAATTTATTATTTTATTATGAAGGTGCCCTCATAATACTTCGAATAATAGGTATAGATTTCATAGCCTACTCTATTCAAGACTATTTCAATTGCTCCAATTACTTTTTATATTAATAGGAAGCGAATGTACAGTAAATGTTTTTAATTGGGTGTTTCAGGAAAAGAAATTTTTCAATGACATTCTTTGACAAAAAAAGAGCTTTTTATTTTCCATGCCGTAGTTTTGGAGGCAGACATTCTCTGGCTGGCTGGTACACCAACCCTGGGTTTTCCTACGATTGAAATTATTGCAAATGCATTACCGAAAATTCAGTAAGTCTTCCCAGAGCTCTACGCCAGTCCAGACTATTATAGTAGTTCTCGAGTCGATCCTTGTCTGGACGCACTCGTAAAAGTGGTTGAAAAAGTAGAAATATAGAATTCAAAATATAAGTAAATCGAATGAAAACTGTCAGAGATCTGTCAAGGAAATATTGTCAATCCTCCACGAATATTACTGTATATTTCTTTGGTGTTGGAAGCGATTGATTCTTTATTTGTCTCGGTAAAGGTGAATGCAACAAATTCCATAAAACAAGCTACACGCGTCACCCGGTATTAAATTGCAAATGACTCGAGGCGTAGTTTCTATAAGTTCTTCCGAAGATCCGGGTCACTCTACATCCGCTTCATGAAAGCCGAGATCCATAGGCGTATCGCTTTTGATGCGCTTCGAAGGATGCCTGTTAGGCGAAGGAACATTCCATTGAGGCTGTCTCTCTAGGTTTGTTCTGGTTTCTGAAAAATTGTGGTTCTCGGACGTCACGATCATGCGCAGTTAATAAAGAGCGTTCTGGTTTGTCGAGGACAAGTTCGGATTGATGAATCCTCTGTTCTGGTTTCTCATTTAAAATGATCTCGGACCGTCCTGAACTATCACGATTTGTTTTTGCTCTTGAGCGGGAACTGACGAAAATTGTTCTCGATGCGCATGCGCAGTCAAGTTCAAGTCGCAGGTAGGGTGGTAGGTGTTTGTTTATAGTTTATTAAGCTGTAAGCTGTGGCATAGGCCTTAGTTTCTTCTTGTTGAAGTTTATTATTGTTGTCAGCCACTTTTTTATAGGATCGCTCCAATACTTAAAATTTGTTTTCACATATCGAAGGGTGAATGGTGATATGGCATCTATTGGATAACTCTATGTATAATTTTTCCCACATTTTTTTCATTTTATATTAGAAACTCTGACAACTGATATTCTTCTGACCATGCACTTTTTCACTCAATGTTTACCTGACATGGTACCAAAAATGTTAAAGAAAAATAATGAAAATATAAAAAAACTAAAGAACGATTCAAACTGCGATTACGAATGACGAACAAACAGTGAACTGAGTGAACTCCCAAAATACTTTTTAATGGCAGCTAACTCAAAACTTCAAAACTCAAACCTACTGTGTTGAAACCATTAATTTCCAAGCTGCCCACTTGTCAAATAAAAGCTCCCTGTATACGAAAGATGGCGCAGTGGTCACTCAAAAAGAGCGTTCTGGTTCAACCAAGTGTTCGAGACTGTCCTGGACTGTCTGGGATTCTTTGCTTCTACGCATCATGTCCTGCGCAGGTTTGAAATAGTTCTGGATCTTCGAACCAGAACAAACCTTCTATCGAAAATTTCACACCAACAGTGTTCGACCAATAAAATGCGTATTTTGTATGGCGTTGCCATGGCAACTCAGGTATATTATCGGAAATTTTTTCCGTATTGGTAAACCTACAGCGAATTATAGTGGACATTTTTTGACGTAAGCAAAGAACATTTTGTTTGACATAACATGTCACTTACCAACTTTGAGTAGGAGTTTAAAGAATGTAACGTTAAAATACGGCACTAGAGCAATTCAGCTAAGGAAAATACAATATTAATTCACATCTTCATTTACTAGCCACTGAAACTTCTCTATCACTATTATCATGTTTGAAGGATATGTATTCCTTGTTGCTGAGTGAGGATCTTGTGAGGCTTTGTTTTTTCATTACTGGCATTTCAGGGCGTTGGTATTTTCCGGTGATACTTATTTTTCTCAAATGTTTGTAGAGAATTCGTTATTTTTCGTATCGGATGAACCTGAAACTAATAAAAATTTAGGGTTATATTTACTGTAGTTGGAATCGGGATTACTACAGACTCATCAGATTTCCAAGTCGTCCTTGTGATTAAATTTGATTGATCAAAGGTGCATCTATTTTTGTAGTCCATGTTTATTGAAATGTTTCACAATCTGCAAAAATATAGAAGAGATTGAATTATAAAAGTGTAGAGGGGCAGATTTCCAAAACTTGCTGAGTTATTCAAAAATAGTTTCTTCTAAATGAAACACTTCCTATTTATTTGTCAGCATTTTCTCTGAAAAGCTAAAACGTATATGTTGAAACAAGGTATTATTTCAAAACAACATCCAAAACAACGAAAACTCGAGTTCAATACTGACACAACTAACAGGATAAAAACGAAGAATTGTATTCATTTGAAAGTTCCTTTTTCGTGTGGTCAAGAATATATCGGTGAAACGTCAAGGCCTTTTGAAGTGCGAAAAAGTGAACACAAGATGTACATCAAAAACAGACAGATTGGTGTTTCAAAATTATCAGAACACATCCTCACTTCTGACGGAGATCACAAAGTAGAATTGAATGACACTCGAATGATAGCAAGAGAGAGAGTAATGACAGGAAACGGAAATTGAAGGAATCTGCTTTCATCATGCTGTCTGATGCATAGACATTACATCTAAGGACTAAGAGAGAGAAGGCTGCTGAATGAGCAAGATAGAATACTTCAGGTATAACCTCTAAGCAGATGCCTTCCTCAGAAGCAGAAAAAGAGGTTAAGAAGGATAGAGTAATTCAAGTATAGAATTAGCATTCTGTCCTTCACAATATCACTTCAATGTGCATATTCTCTCTCTCTTTAATGTATTCCGCATCGTGTTATATGGAAAACCATCATAAAGACCAGTTCATGGTCCAATGTCTATGGTCTGAAGATATCTGCATCTCAAAAAGTTCATCTGATATAAACCGCACCTAACTACCTTTCCAAAACCCTTAAAAGAACTAACTATTCGTGAACAAGTTTTGGAAACTGAAGCAGATTTGGTTCAATAAGTAAATTTGGAATAATATATCTTAATTTTGCTAGAAGATATAAACTGTGTGTGAGGAGATAAGCATGAAATACAAAGCAGCGAGTTTTCATAAATAGAACTACTCATATAAGTAGTACCAGCAAAGTCAGTGCCACAAGGTTCGGTTCTGGGGCATCTGCCTTCATTATATATTCATACATAATTTGCCGACGATTTTTTCTCTGTGAAAATAATACATATAAAAGGAGAGAGAACTGCCTTTACGGAACTGGAGAAAAAAAGGTTTGAGGAAAATTGATCAAGTCTCAACCACGCAAAAACAAAATAGTATTATTTTATTTTTAACAGAAACCTACCCGAGTACGACTATTCGAAACGGTTATATTTAGATTTCTTTCAATTATTCTGCATATTGTCTGGGTATTGTTGTTGATTGTTTTCTGAAACAAATTTCTTATTTGGTCGGTAGTAAAAGTTCGTCGACCGATTTCTGCATTCAACAAATGGTGATGTCTTACTTTCGGTACATCTAAAGACCTTTACACAGCATGTCATCCAACAATGACTACATCACCGAGGTTACCCCAACTGTTATTTGTTTGTTATTGAACTGAATTCAATAGGCAATCAACAGCCGATTGCACCGACTCTTTGTTATGGGAGCATTGTGCTTATGAGCAATTATCAAACACCCATTAAAAAAAACCCTTACCTAACTTAAAGAGTCCCTTTTTTAGTGGTCTCATAACAATAAGTCGGTGCAATAGGCTGTAAACTTTTTATACCGCCAATAAAAACTTCCACGAGAGCTTATTTGCTCAATTTTCACGTTTTAAGTGTTTAGGAAACGTGATATATTTAAAATGCACAATATTCTGAAAAAAATATTTACTCATTGAACAATTAACCAGTCAATCTGGTTTGCCATCAAAAACAGTAAAAACATTACATTAAAATGAATTTAAATAATGAATGATCTATAAATAGATGTAAACTTATGAATGGAACTGATGATTGGTAAAAAATCCGCATTTGAAAATACTAATAGCAATAGTCACTGTTATCTCTGAGATTTTCACATGAGAATATTGAAAAGACTGACACGTGTTTCACCATACAATATCTTCCGCAGGGATGTATTCTATTCAGGTTTGATTTATTTTCGAGATTCCTATTTTTCACAATTTTTCTATGGAACATAATCTTTTTAAACGTTGACGATTACCAGATAGTTGATTTGATTGGGAATAACAAAACAGTGGCTATCTACTGCTGTAGATGGAAATTCCAGTTGGGAATTCAGTTCTTAGTGCAATGAAAATCGAAAATAATGAAGTCGTCCATATATAGTTACAAAGTCGATTAATATCATAATTTCAAGTGAACAGATTCCAACGAGCTGAAACATTCTTGGGTACGTCTATAGCAGAAATACCTAATCAACCTCTTTGTCCCACTTGGAAGAACGGCCTTGGCGAGCTGTCTCTTACGCCAGTGGACTTCGTCGTGTTATGACTGAACCGAAGATATCGAAGATACTAACCTTTCCAACATCTGTGTCACTTACTGTAATTTAGCATTCTTCGCATTCTTTGGCTGGTTTCGTGCCAGCAAAAAGTTCCCATCGGCGTTACATTGTAATTCGTTGTATGAATAATATATATCTTTCGCCTCGCCTTCATTTGGGACGATCGACGGTGATTAGCGGTCGTTGAGTTTATTGTTTGTCCGGAATCGAAAGGGGAGTTTATTGATTGCGGATGAACGTAATTGTTCGTGATGCATTGTGTGGAATGTAGATGGCGCAGATGGTTAGCGCAATCTTCTGTTGAATGTTGAATCACAATTCGTTTGATCACTTCATTAGTAGGCTCATTTACACTCCCACCACTTCTCATGGTTATCGAAACTGATAATCATCTGAAGAGACAGAATGAGTGGAACTTACCTCAATATAATTGTGCCAACGTCACTATTGATCAATACATTGGAGTATTTCGAAACACATATCGAGGCTTATAGTACAGAGGAAGAAGAAAACAGTCCCAATATTATTGAAAGCCCGTCAATATATCGAGGCAACATCGTATTGATGCATGTAGAGGGGTCTGAAAATGAATGAGGTTCATTAACTTCAAAGAAAAGTATTTGGCACTATATTTGTTTCTGCTTCACATCAATGATTTGCTCGAGGAAAAATCTTGTTCAGTTCATAGTTTTGCGGACGACAGTACTCTTCATACCAGTTTCTCTTTCAGAGTCCCCATACCAGCTCGAGAAACAAAAATTCAAAGGAACATTCACGTCAATAAAATTAACGACGACTTGGCAAAAATAATACAATGGGGTGAGATGAACTTGGTGGAATTTAATGCTACGAAAACCCAGGCATGTCTCTTCTCAAGGAAATCTGATCTATCATCATCAAATATCCAGATGTCAGGAGTAACTATTCCTACAAAATCAAAGATGTTAGGAATTATGATCAGTGAAAATCTTTCATGGGAAAACCATGTGAGATCGATCGCTAAAAGTGCTTCCCAGAAACTTAGATTTTTATTTCGTGGGAAGAAATACTTCACTTCTCGTCAGCATCTACTGATCTACAAGGCTCAGATACGACCTGTCATGGAATACAGTTCTCATGTGTGGAGTTCGGCACCAAAACATTCATTGAGGCTTCTCGATTCCATTCAGAGAAAGGCAATTCGTCTTGTTGGTGATTCTTCGCTCACAGACTCGCTCACTTCATTGAAACATCGTAAAAGAGTCGGAGACTTGTCTCTCTTCTATAGATACTTTCACGGTCGATGCTCTTCCGAATTGTTATCAATCGTTCCCCGCTTGGCAATATCTACACGGATGACTCGACGAGTACAGAATTCCCATCCCTTTGTTGTGAATTTGGAAACCTGTCGAATCTCTCTTGCTCAGGGATCTTTTTTCAATAGAACAGCTAAGGTTTGAAACTCCTTGCCAAGAGAGGTTTTTCCGAGGGGTTTTCCTGATGCTTACAAACTTCAGAAATTCAAAGTAAATGTTAATTCGTATCTCCTGTCCCTTGTTTCACGCGGTGTTCTTTGAACGTCACAGGGCTTCCCTTTCGTGTGAATCTGCAAATAAAAAAAATATATTTCAATTTTAGTGTGGAAAATATCCACATTCCGTTCCTCACAAACTTGTCATACCGTACAAGAAAATACCAGTCATTTCTGTACTAGTGTTTGTTTCAGTTGTTTCTATGAGTTTTTGTCCTCTAGATGGAGTCTGATGAAAACTTTTGTAGTCATGTGACTTTCTGTTAGCTTTTTCGACAGAATTCCACAAATCCATGTTACGTCGTTTTCTTTTTGTCCACACTGTTCTTTTCCTTTTTCGTGTCCTCTTCTTCATTTCATAAGTATTATTGCATTGACGATATTGTTAAAATGATATTGATCGTATGAGGCTCGCTTTATTAAGAGGCAGAGCCGTGTTATTACTATTCGCCAATAGATGTCAGGAAGAGTCATGAAGAGTTATTACTTGAAAACACGGATAAAACCTTTACTGAAAGTGAAACCTAGGTAGATCGATTCGAAAACCCCTGCATGTATACAAGAATTGCTTGTTTGAATATATCAGATTACTACATTACGATTCAGCAATATCTATTGTATTGTTTTTCTATTTTTTTCCTACATAGAATCTTCTCAATAATTTATCATGTTTTTGCAAGCGTTCTCATGTAGGCTATGATGAATCTCTCTCTATGTGAATCATCTCATTACTCACCTCGATCAGCGTTATCAGTGTCTGCTTTTATCATTTGTTGGAATATCTTCGTGTAAATGAAATGGTCGCAATTCTATGACTATTCAATGCTTGTTTGAATCTTGAGGAAAAGAATCCAAAGTTCCCTCAACCCGCATCCTAATACAAACTCGAGTAGAATTTAATGGCCTGTAAGACTTTCACTTATAAGGGTTTACTGAGTCGGTGGTTTAGTGAACCCGTACAAGTGAAAATCTTACAGGCAACTGTATATTTTTTGTTCAATATCGGCTACTTCCATTCAGTTCGAACAGAATTTCCCCAATCTTCATTCACAGAACAACTGAAAATGAACGAAACGAAATCGCATGAAAAACGTAAATAAACAAATGGATCATTTATTAGAACGCGGGGAAAGTAAAAAAAAATCAGAGATCATTCAAGACCCCCCAAGGACCCATTATAAAGAAAAATTTCCGATAAAAGACTATTTTTGAAAAAATGCAAAAAAATTGATGAAACAGTGTCGAAATGGTGCGGAAAAAACTTTCACAGCTTATTAAATCTTTTTGCCAAATAAGAAAGAACTTCGAAATACATGGAATGATAGCTACGGGGTTCCTCATTATCTTGAACTTTGAATCATTGAAAACTGTCATTTTTTGCCTGTGTTATGAAACAATTCGTCCGCCCGCCTCCAAGCGAATGCATAGACAACAGAATTCCTATAGAGAAAGCGGCAGCTGAAATGAGGAGAGTTTTGGGTCCCTTTATCTTGAAAACTATTGAGTTTTCGGAAAAAAATGATAAGGGTCATTTTTGTAGATAATGAGACGATCTTTAATTTTTGTATGAACGAAAATTCTCTAATTCGTATATTTAGCCAGATATTGGCGGGAAACCCATTTTTTTGGGTTTGGGCGGCCATTTTCGGCCATTTCCATGAACGCAATCGTTTTAAGTTTTGGGTCCTTTGAAAACATCTGTGACGAACTACAAATTGAGCCACAAGTGAAGAACTCATAGACTTATTCACAGGTTCGTCCCTTCATTTACCGGACTAGGTATATCCTTCTAAGAGTAACATTTCTCTCTTTCGAGTAAATTGTTTGCTAAAATTTTTCATCCAGATGAATGATGCACTTTCTATGTTATAGAGATGTGGAAAATAATTGTCGGTTCATGCAAAATTAATGCAGTGTGAACGAGGCAAAAGTCGACAAGGTTACAATTAGAGAACGGACTATCAACTTTTCATTTAAAACTGTCCCATGCACTACTTACTTAAAAAAAAAAGAGTAATTCAATCGTATGATTGATAGTCGGTCGCAACCAATTATAATTATCTATACTAATATTATAAAGAGGTTCGTTTCCAACTTTGTAGAGGTTAATCTTCGTAAATACTGATCTGATTATGAAAATTCTTTCACTAACAGAAAGCTACACTATTTAGGAGTGATATACGCTATATTTTTTTTATGATTGAACATAAAATTCAGTGAGAAATAATAATCAAGTCGAAGAAAAGCGGGCGAGATGCTTGGCGAGATGTGATGTTTAACGGTGTGCGCTGACTAGATGGTTTGGTATCACCATAGACGAACATAATGATCGCCAAAATTGTTGGTCTCTATTAGTTCTACAGAAAACTCCGCGGTAATATATAGCTAGCTTTTATATTTGAATCGCTACAGAGGTTTATTGTTGATCTGTACACATAAAATGCTTTGACTTGAAACTTGAATAACAGACTGACGGACCAACTCACAGCCTGAACCGCTGATCGTAGATATCTGAAACTTGGAGGGTGTATCTCTGTATCTGTAGAGTAGGGAGGGTGAGTATAGACCCACAGCACTTAGGCCACAATATGGCCCATTGTACATCCTCCCAAGGAGTCGCCCTCCTAGGACATTGTCCATCCTGCCTTATCCAGGAAGGAGGACAGGTCACCAGGGGACATCTCCTTAATATCGGCAGGTGTAGGCCAAGACTCACCGAACACACACTCTCTTATCGACGATAGCTCCAGACATTCACATAAGACATGCTTGACAGTTTCATCTTCCTGTTCACACATCCTGCATAGAGGTGTGTCCACTAGCCCCATAATATGGAGGTGTTTCCTTAGTTGACAGTGGCCAGTCAGAAATCCCACTGTTAAACGGAGGTTCTTCCTGGTCATCGCCAAATATTTATTCGGATCCAGCTTCTCAGGGTCGCCCAAGGTGATCCTGGCGAAACTGCATCCTTTGGTTTCATCCCATCTCTTGAGGGATTGAGTATGGGTGTAACGTTTGGCTAGTTCCGCAATTGTCGAAGTCGTCAGGCCATGGGTGTCATTTGGAGGGTGTGTTCTTTGTATGGCGTAGGCATCCGATAAGAAAGGGTTATTCGAAATGCCACCCCAGGGGGGGGGGTGAAAAACAGGGTCTAAGTTTGTATGGGACAACGTGATTCCTTGATCCAATACAGAATTGATGGAAGACTTGTTTCGTATTTTATCGAAATTCATCGCCTAACGGGTTAAAAAAAAGGTTAATAACATTTTCGACCTCTCTCAACACTCTTTCGGATTCGCCCAGACGACCTTGTGATGAACCTGATAAAACTTAGTACTGGGGCACCGCCCAGCTCTTCAGGTTGACTGACAGTCATTCGATATCTGAAGTTAAGCAGCGCCGAGCGCGGTTGGTACTTGGATGGGTGACCTCAAGTAGGAAAAAGACATGGTCGAAAACCCATACAACTGCAGCAAAATAGCATATCATAGCTCGCAGGCATATATCAATGAGCACAAGAAATATTGAGGATATGCCGTTGTTCGGAGGGGACGTAAAGCCGGTGGTTCCGAGTCCATGGATGTTGGGCTCGTAAAAGATCCCCACCTCTAGCTCTGGTTGGAATACCAGAGCGTTCGGCAAAATTTCCGGTTGGGAATAGTGTGCCTACCGGCGCTGGTGATTGGCCTTGGTAGCGGGAATAGGCCGACGTTGAATAAAGAATTGAATAAAAATAGTACTGGGAAATACAGAATATAATTATTGCATCACAATAATAATCAGCGCCCAACGACTGGGGCATGGGTCGGCTAGAATTATATAATTTTAAGCTGGTGACTGTGATTGCTGGCTGGCTCCAATTTGCACAGAAAGCCCCATGAACTGTTGCTACTCATTTCCCACATCTGTAAGTATATAGTATCGCTGAATGATCGTTTTACAGAATGATATCGGCAACGTCGCCTACTCCGAGAAAATAATCTAAACATCTCCGGGCATCACCGTCCGCGATTCATCTGTGCAGGTTCAACGGCGGTCAGGTGGAATGGGAGGTTTTTTCTCGGTCAAACAAAGAGCTTAGAAATGTGAAATAGATGCAAAAATGCTCACGAGGTCGGCTCGGGAGATAGTTGTTGTCCGGTATGAAATGTGAATGTTCGGTTTCTGCACGTAGAATAAATATCATTACCGAGATGATTTATTTATGCCCTAGCTAGATCTTTTCCTATCCGATGGTACTGTACGGTTTATTGATTTCATTTGGAATCGTATACGAGAAAGGTGAACATTCGTAAAGGTTCGTTTATAGGACAGCGCGATAATGTAGCTATTACTCACCTACTTTCAGGTTGGAAAGTGACCGGTTGTTCATTCAGAAGAAGGCGAGGTCGGAAATAGTATACAACACCGAGGTGGGAAGTGATTCATTCCTGTCGTGAGATCAGTTAGTTAACCGAGAAGCAAAGCGTCGAGATTAGCTATGATCTCATACTCATCCTTATCAGTTACTGATTCCGGAAGCTATTGCGATAGTATGCTCACCAAAATATAATGAAACTGGATTTTTTATATCAACTCCCCATGCTTTACAAGTCATTGCAAATTGCCGAAAGAGTGGATTTCATCCACATCCAACTGAAACACCAGTATCCGGAGTGGCCGAACAAACTCTGGAAGTATTGGATCTTCGCAAGGCCCAACACATCCACCTCTACATAATTTTTTTAATTTTATTTATATGTATAAGATTTTATGTTCAAATATTCAATTTTTTTACTCATCCTTAGATAATTGCTTATTTTATTTTTATATTGATTCATCTCGGGAAAAATATAACAATTTGCCCAAAAAACAGATATTATAAGAACTCAAATCTTTTTCATTTTCATTTCTAGGGTAGAGAAAACCCAAAAATGGAAACCAGAACATTTCCTCAACAAACATTCAAATAAGGGTTTTTATATTCGAAAATGAATTTTATTTAAAAAAAATCTATATACGTTTCATTTTTCCCAATTCCCGTACTCACGTCACTGTTGAAGTTATAATAATAATAATAATAATAACGATTTATTTCCCAAGAAACATATACATGCTTATTGTAGAGAAAATCAAACTGATGCCATACAATGGAAGTAGAATAGAAATAGAATACAAAAAATGAGTAATTGAATCAGATCTTTATATGGCAATAAAAAAAAAGAAGAAAAATTATGATAATAAATGTTTCTTTGAATAATTATTTTCGAAACGAAATTATCCATATGTCTTCATTGAATTCGGTAGACCATTGTACAGTTTTATTCCGTTGTGGTAAACAATTTGCTGTCCTATATTTGTTTTAATTTTTATCAATGCCATATTTTTTGAAAACCTTGTTGAATGATTGTGTTGATGACTATTCATTTTGAACCTCAAATTTGAATGCTTGAATTTATTTTTTACCAGGTGAATAAATGTGCAAATTTTAAACGTGTATAATGAAGAAATATCTGAAAGTTTTCTTTGTTTGTATAAATTAGCTGTTGGTTCTTTTCGATCAAGTTTGTATATACACTTTATGATTTTATTCTGTAATGTTTTCAATGGTTTCATTACGGTTTTTGGAGCTGCCCCCCAAAGAAAAATCAAGTATTGAATTTTGGAATATACTAAAGAAAAATAAATTGATTTCAGACATAATAAAGGTAACATATTTCGAATTTTAAAACTAATACCAATAATTGGAGAAATTTGTTTTCTTAATAACTTAATATGTTTGTTCCAAACTGAATATTCATCAATTGAAATTCCTAAAAATTTCACTACAGGAGAATTCATAATATTTTCATCATGGAATCTGATAGGATCGTTTCTGAATCATAGTTCATTAGCAATCATTATTTTTTCACGTAGATTTACACCCTTGAATAGTCGCATACCATTAAGGATCACCCTGAATGAAATAAATCGAAATTTGAAAGGTGATCCAAAACGTGACACGTGACACTATTGGAATCACCAAAATTTCACATTGATACTAGCAGAGACAAGCGAGTTATAGGAGCGAGCTGGAATCGCCCCACACCCGGTATACGGAAAAATTTCAGTTTACGTAGGTCCCGACAGACAATTGCATTTTTAAGTTTCCGTACCTTCGCTGATAAAGTACTGAAAGCATCTGACAGGAAGTGTGTAATTTTTTATCAGCCGTATCCGTTCTTACGTGCTTACTGTACAGATTCGAAGAAACTAAACGACAGGAAAATATCGTTAGTTATTGGGACATTGTTGTCGATAAATGGATTCTTGAAATTGTTTTGTTAATCTACCTATAGGACCGATAAATATTTCTTAACGTTGCAAAACCAAATATGTTCATGGAAATTTTTCATTTATAGATTTTCTTGTACATACTTTTCAGATCTTAAATTACCTTAGTTATGTGTAATGTATAACTTGCTTAAATATGGCACGCCGTTTTATTTTTTATTCGACATGACCGTAAACTCCAATTTAAATGTCACTTCTATTTTATGCCACTTCACTTAATATAAATGAAATAGATATTATTATCGTTGGCGGTAATTTCATTGCTAATAGCAATGTTAACTCTTATTTTCATGTCACATGAGTCTATCGATCTAATTTAAATTTCAATTGTATACTTTTCTTCCTATGGGATATTGTTTTTTTTGTACATGATATGTTGGTGTCTGATTTTCTAACATCACATCTCCTATCATCGACAAATCCAATGGCACACAATACTTCCATTTCCATTTCACATGCATTGTTATCATTTCATACTATTGCAATATAATAAGTCTTCATGTGCAATAAATATACATGTGATAAGAGAACTCGTTTGATGTCACATCTACTCATATGACTTGGAAATTCAAGTGCTATTTGAATCCTTCTTGAATTTAATTGTGACTTTGATGTGCATGACAGTAGACTGCACGAGATATTCCATTGACAGTAAAATAAAACAACATTTATATTAGATTTCGATACCTGCGATATCATGTTATGAAGCCGAATAGAAAAGAAACGGCATTCAACTCATTTATTGCGAAGTCATCATTAACTGTTTATTACAACTGCAGGCCTCCAAGTGCCATTCAAATGCAACTTGAATTTTATTGTCACATTGATGTAGGCGACATCGAAGTGTAACGGAAACGCAAGTAACAAAAAAATGGAATATCATTTAAATTCGACTTCAATACCTACGACATCAACGTGGACCATACAATCATCTTGAATAGAAAAGGTATTCAAATTGCTATTACCAATGAAAATGCACAAGACACCATAAGTCCAAGTCGAATAAAAATGCATGTTTCATTTAAGTCGAAGACACCATAAGTCCAAGTCACATAAAAATGCATGTCCCATTTAAATTGGCATCCCAAAGGCGTGCCTAACATTTTACGTTGGGGTTTAAAAATAAATGGATGGAGTAAATAATTCTTCTTCTTTTTCTTCATGTATTGGCCTTAGCTGCTAAGACTATCCGGCCAATGGGCAGAGTAATGAATTAAATTTGTTTATCTAACACATGACAGTTATGCCTGTCATTATTATTGTCATTTTAGACAAGTAAACTATCAAATAACACATGTTCGCTCATGTTACGCTAGGGATGGCGCTGATATGATATCATTGTCAAAATGGACTTGGGGGTGACAAGTCATAAATAGTCGGAATTCTTCTAAAGTTATCCTGCGTTCTGTTCTTCATTTGTGATCGGTTTCATTTTATTGTTTGAATACTTTATAAATTTGAATTATGATTTTTCTGAACCTCAATCATGAGAAATAAATGATGTGTGACGAGCTGCAGTCAATATAAAAAACATCGATTTCCCAAGGATAATCCGAAAATATTTGCGGCATGGATAGCAAAAAGCCAGTCTTCTAGTTTGAATAATATGCCATATGATGAAACATACGACAGGGTTCGTGTTTGTGGGAAACATTTTAGAAATGAGGACAAAGTTGATGGAAGAAGAGTTCTTAAACGCCCGTATGCACCGCTTCTACTTGATGGAGGTTTAACTAAGCTTGGCTCCATCACTAAGGAACAAGGCATCTGATTGGCAAATCCATAGCAACAAAACCTAGCTTACTTAAACCATCATTAAATAGTAGCGGTGCATACGAGCAAAAAGACCACCAATTCCGTCATTATATCTTTCCGGTGAGAATTCAAAGACGAGAGGTAATATTACTTGATTTATCTATCAGTTTCATTTCAGGTTATCATAATGTTAGTGATGCCGAATTATCTAGGAAACCACCTGAAAAAATTAGGAAAAATTCTCTACTTTGAATACAAGTGAACCATCTACGTCCATGGAGGAGGGTCTTGAACAAATTTCGAATAGCCCCAACAATCATGAGACCAATTCAGAATATTCGGAGGAAGATGCTGTTTGTCCATTGGATACAAGCACAAACACATGCATTTCGCCCATGAAGAGACAGATGATTGCACTACCTAGAGGTAAAATGCAATAATAATTAATGAATTGTTCATTGTCTGTTTCTCAATTTTGAATCAACGACGAAAAGTTTAGTGGAGGGCTCGCTAGTTTTTGAATAATACTAATGTGAGCTAATCTTTGAGACTTTTGACATTTAATTTGATGGAAATTTTGATAATTATACGGTTTTCATTGTTTTTAAAATACTTTCCTATAATGTATTCTATTTAATACTATCGTTAGATATAACAAAATAATAAAAAGGTGAAGATGTAATATTTACAGTTTTCTACAGTTTGTTTCAAGCATATCTACAGTTTTGCTCTATGAGGGGGTTGACAACACTGGTGTCAATGTCAATACTATACATCACACATTAAGTCAAGTGATAAGTGGTTTATAACGGAAATTTGAATCGTCTATTGTGTGTGTGGGACTATGAGTTTGTTTGAAGTTGAGGTTGTTCAGGAAACTGTGGCAATTGACCTTATTAAGTGATGCGACCCCATGGTATCTTTCTGAGTTCCAGCAAAAATAAGCACACAGAAAGCACATCTACAACGCTACAAGGACATAATACAAGACCGAAAATGAAAATGCAGAAGGAACTCGGAAAGAGAGGTTATTTATTCATTAGCAAATGTAAAAATTTTACCAGTTGGCAATCATGGGGTCGCATCACTTTTGCAGTTGACAACCATGGGGTCGCATCACTTAATAAGGTCAATTGATGCCACAGTTTCCTGAACAACCTCAACTTCAAACAAACTCATAGTCCCACACACACAATAGACGATTCAAATTTCCGTTATAAACCACTTATCACTTGATTTAATGTGTGATGTATAGTATTGACATTGACACCAGTGTTGTCAACCCCCTCATAGAGCAAAACTGCAGATATGCTGGAAACAAACTGTAGAAAACTGTAAATATTAAATCAAAAAGGGGTTGATCTACATCTTCACCTTTTTATTATTTTGTAATATCTAACGATATTATCAAATAGAATACACTATAGTAAAGTATTTAAATACAATGAAAACCGTATAATTATCAAAATTTTCATCAAATTAAATGTCAAAAGTCTCAAAGATTAGCTCACATTAGTATTATTCATAAACTAGCGAGCCCTCCACTAAACTTTTCGTCGTTGATTCAAAATTGAGAAACAGACAATGAACAATTTATTAAGTATAATTGCATTTTACCTCTAGGTAGTGCAGTCATCTTTCTCTTCATGGGCGAAATGCATGTGTTGTGCTTGTATCCAATGGACAACCAGCATCTTCTTCCGAATATTCTGAATTGGTCTCATGATTGTTGAGCCTATTTGAAATTTGTTCAAGACTCTCCATGGACGTAGATGGTTCACTTGTATTCAAAGTAGAGAATTTTTCATAATTTTTTCAGGCGGTTCCCTAGATAATTCGGCATCACTTACATTATGATTACCTGAAATGAAACTAATAAATAAATCAAGTAATATTATCTTTTGTCTTTGAATTCTCACCAGAAAGATATAATGACGGAATTGGTGTTCTTTTTGCTCGTATGCACCGCTCCTATTTAATGATGGTTTAAGTAAGCTAGGTTTTGTTGCTATGGATTTGTCATTCAGATGCCTGGTTCCTTAGTGATGGAGCCAAGTTTAGTTAAACCTCCATCAAGTAGAAGCGGTGCATACGGGCGTTTAAGAACTCTTCTTCCATCAACTCTGTCCTCAATTCTAAAATGTTTCCCACAAACACGAACCCTGTCGTATGTTTCATCATATGGCATATTATTCAAACAAGGAGACTGAATTTTTGCTATCCATGCCGCAAATATTTCCGGATTATCCTTGGGAAATCGATGTTTTTTATATTGACTGCAGCTCGTCGCACATCATTTATTTCTCATGATTGATGTTCAGAAAAATCATAATTCAAATTCATAAAGTATCCAAACAATAAAATGAAACCGATCACAAATGAAGAACAGAACGCAGGATAACTTTAAAAGAATTCCGACTATTTATGACTTGTCACCCCCAAGTTCATTTTGACAGTTGACAATGATATCATATCAGCGCCATCCCTAGCGTAACATGAGCGAACATGTGTTATTTGATAGTTCACTTGTCTAAAATGACAATAATTATGACAGTCATTACTGTCATGTGTTAGATTAACAAATTGAATTCATTACTCTGTCCATTGGCCGGATAGTCTTAGCAGCTAAGGCCAATACATGAAGAAGAAGAAGAGTTAATTTCTCCATCCATTTATTTTCAAACCCCAACGTAAAATGTTACGCACGCCTTTGGGATGCCAATTTAAATGGGACATGCATTTTTATGTGACTTGGACTTATGGTGTCTTCGACTCAAATGGAACATGCATTTTTATTCGACTTGGACCTATGGTGTCTTGTGCATTTCCATTGGTAATAGCAATTTGAATACCTTTTCTATTCAACATGATTGTATGGTCCACGTTGATGTCGTAGGTTTTGAAGTCGAATTTAAATAATATTCCATTTTTTTGTTACTTGCGTTTCCGTTACACTTCGATGTCGCCTACATCAATGTGACAATAAAATGCAAGTTGCATTTGAATGGCATTTGAAGGCCTGCGGTTGTAATATACAGTTAATGATGACTTCGCAATGAATGAGTTGAATGCCGTTTCTTTTCTATTCGGCTTTATAACATGATATCGCAGGTATCGAAATCTAATATAAATGTTGTTTAATTTTTTTGTCAATGGAATATCTCGTACACTCAACTGTCATGCACATCAAAGTCACAATTAAATTGAAGTGGAATTTAAATGATACTAGAATTTCTACAACATATGAGGGGATATGACCTTACAAGAGTTTTCTTGACACTTTCATTTTTATTGCACATCAAGGATTATTGCTGATGGTATGCAACGAAATTCATGCACAGTAATAATGCATGTAGAATAGAAATAGAAAGAGATTATGATATTTTTTGAGGCATATTACCCTCAAGTGCCATGTTTGAACATTGCATAAAAATGTAATATAATAAGAGGAAAACCGGCGCCTTCAATATTCATTCGACCTAGCTATCTAAGAGCCATTTTAATTTGTTTTCATTAAAATGGCTCTTAAGATAATTTCGGTGAGTCTCGTTTTCCTTGTAATTTCCAATATAAACCTTTTTTCCATTCTGAATTGAAGGATCTGTCATGTATTCTGCCACTTGCTGCGAATGACATAATTTCATTTATTTTGGATATTATACATAACACCATAAGATACCATAACTCTACATGAGCTATCGAAAACATTCCAAACTTTTCTGGTGAACAAACAAAATCAATTACAATTGTTATTTATAATTGAAATACCGGTTGACATAATAAAAATGAATTTTTGATATTTGAATGGAAATAAATTCCCTTGCAAAACGATAGACCGAATGTTTAAGTTTTGCTATTTCCAATGGGAAAATACATTTGAATTGCTATTAGCAATGGAATTACCGCTTACGATAATAATATCTATTCCATTTATATTAAGTGAAGTGGCATCAAATAGAAGTGACATTTGAATTGGAGTTCACGGTCATGTTGAATAAAAAGTAAAACGGCGTGCCATACTTAAACCGAATAAGACGAGCCTTTATAACTTTATCTCTAACAAAAAAATAAATCATACCAATTTTCGAATTCTAAGCAAGACTTTCAGTAAAATTATGTATTTTGCAATTCAGCAGCACGTTTTATATTCGAAAATTCACTTTGGATAGGAAAAACTGCGGTCATAAATCCGGTGATCTTGCTGGTTACTTCAAATTATCGGAAAACATTTTTTGAATATTTGGATAACATAATAAGCCAAGATGGTGCTTATATAAAATTGTCCTTTCAGGTATTAATCCATGTGCAGGATGTTGAACTGTTCGATTAGGTCTTTATTGCAATTCGAACTTAAACTTTAACTTTTCTTGCCTTCCGTTTCAAGATTGAGTATATAATTTTAAAAGAATAATCTTTTCCTTATCTTGTTCGATATATAAGTCAATCCAGAAAGAATATGAAACTTGCATAAAATAAGTAACATAAAATATTCAGCAAACCTTCTCTGAAATTATTCGTAGACGTTGAAGTCATTTAAAAAAAGGTGCAGTCTATCTAAAACAGCTCTTGCATAAAGAAGGAAGCAATTGCGTCCTATCTGAGGATATGGAACTCATGGAATTTGCGAGGAGAGGGGTACACAGGGCACACCGAGATCGCAATGGTAGCGAAGAAAAATTCCACTATCCACTATCAAATATCAAAGTGATATAGGCAGAGGACAACATCAGGTGGAAAAGGATGATCTCTCCAGAGATCCCGGATAGGAAAGAGTGGGAAGAGAAACGGGTAGTCTTTCCTCCAGAAAGCTTGGTCTATTTTACAAATGGGTCTAAACTGGAGGAGGGACAAGCCGGAGCCGAAGTTTCGTTGGAAAGCAGCTATGTCTACGCGCTTGACAACAGTTTTCCAAGCAGAGGTGTATGCCATCCTGGAGCAATCACAAGGAGACTAGTGTGACACTAAATAAGTGGACCGTTGAAACATTAGGAAAAGAGTGGAGAAAAATAGGCGGCTGCAGGCAATCAAAGCAGATGATATCGGAGCCCGACAGGGCAAGGACGGCAAAGATATTGAAGCTAAGCCGCAAAAAACTACGGCTCTTAGTGGGAATTCTAACCTTGAATCGGAAGGATACCATATCAGGATATTTCTACACAAATAGAGAGTAGTTTGGAAAATATCATTCATCGTGGTAACAACTCATTGTCACACGCATACAAGTTGTATTCGTACAGAGATAATAATCCCTTGAGCTAATCAGCGCACATATGGATAAATTACATAACTTTCCCAATACCTACCTAGTAACACCAAGCATTATTGAAAATAGTGTATTACACACCAAGGTGGGAAGTTATTCATCCCTGTCGTGAGATCAGAAGCGTCGAGGTTAGCTATGATCTCGAGACATGACTTCCTACTGAGGTTTGTATGTATAGTATTTTATTTACAACCATCATATTTCGGTTAAAATTAATAAATCTCTGTTTCGTTCTGAACATATCTGAAATATTACATTTAACTAGAAATTACCAAGAATGCGGTTTTCTCAAAATAATCAAGTAGATAGATTGTTACCGTGACTACGGGGTACATAATTGTCACCAATATAAATAAATGTCAGATAAAGTCAAGAAATGACAGATAAAGTCTAGAATAGATGAAATGAGGGCGGAAAGTAGAGGTGGGTAATGTGACAATTCCCAACCTTCAATGACGTTAGTAATGACAGTATTACATATATGAATGATTTTTTTGCGAGTAACCCAGTTACAAAAGTTGGTAACCGTCAAGTTATAACTCCCACTTCACGAAATTTCAAAACTGGTAACACAAACTTGATTTCGCAAAAACGTGCGTGAAAGATCTGGTTATATTTTAATTTTGAATGAAAAACTGTGAGGTTATGTTGTTATTATTTACTATTCATTTTGAAAGTTTTATAGATATGGAAATATTGGAATATCAAATTGTTTCTGAAGATTTCTTCTAAAGTGGCAATAATTTATATTTGCACATTTGAACTTGTTTAATGATTGAGATTCACGATTACCAATGGGAAAACATGTGAAACTCATTTAAGAATGCCAATAGATCATAATATTAAATTGAACCAGTATCATGAAAATACGTTTTTCGTTTTTACAACTATTTCGAATAAAAAAAAATACACTTTCAGCCAGTTGCATGCTAAATGCACTGTGAACTGTCTACAATTGTGAGTTTCTCTTCCTCTATCTCTGTCGTTTTTATCATCTTCTCATATAACCGCCTATAACCCTGCTGTCGAGCAAGGTTACGTTTTCAATAACACGGTAATAAATAGTGACATCATTAATGACGTCACATTAACTTCCCCTCTATTACCGCATATCGCTAAAATGCAACCGGTTACTGAAAATCGTTACCATTTGTAACCCGGTTTCTCGCAAAAAAATCATTATGGTTGTAAATAAAATAATTTTAAGCTGATGTAAATTGACATTTCGATGACATACATTCAGATGACTGTCAAATTTTAATTAATTTCATATCAGAGGCACTTCTACTGGCAACAGACACAGGAAACGTAGAAGAAATTGTCATGGCAATGAGTTACTTGAATGGAGATATTTCTGCCCCCCTATTGAAAAAAATGACGATCTAGACAATCAGCTAATGGGTCCGCCGTCCCTGGAACAAACCTCTAGTCACCTTCCCCAACAGGAACTAGCGAAGAAAGTTGCCTTCGAAGAGAGGAAGTGAATCCTGCACATCTAGTCGCCGTTGGCCGTTGGGGATCCGAAAGAGCCGAGAAACTATCTCCCCGTTCACTTCTACACCGCGGCAACAGTGTAAATTCTAATTCGGCTGGCAAAATAGTTCGTACACGTACTCCGAGGCGGTTACTCACCGCGAGCCGATACCCCGATTCGTGGGTATTCGTTCGATTCGGCCAAGTCGGCTAATCCGCTGGCCGCTTCGATTATTATCGTATCGTCCTGCCGTTTGTTCCGCGGCACGCAGCAGTTCTGTCTCTGCAACCTTCCAGAGGATCATGTGATCTATGCATGTGTGTCATTCTCGTATGTTTATGTGTCAGACATTGTTTTGTTTCGCCTTTTTCGTGCGGCATAATTCGTTTTTTCTTGGTTTTCGGTGGTCGATTCGCGAGTTCGTCGCGACTTTGATGTTTTCTGGAGAGACTGGTAGTGTTCTTCGTTGAACGGTGAGTGAACGAAGACGGGAATCCGTAGGAGGTGTTTACCATTATTTTTTGACACATCATCAAGAATTTGGGCTCGCGATTTGTCGACGGGTGCTTTTGTCCCTTTGTTGTATCGACTGTGCGTCGAGATCGGGTGCGGAATCTTTTGTTCTTCGATTATTTCGATGATGTTTCCTATCGTCAGAAAAATTATCCAGATATAACTGGATATTGGGGAGTACTGAATATAACGTCTCGGGAATGCTTTCTGTTGGTGTGTTGGTTAGTTTTGTAGTCTGCGGAATTAATTCATCGAAAATCTGGTAGTCATTTGGATGAAAGTTCAATTGAACTGCAGCACGTAGTTTCGAGAAACAATTTGGACCAACTCACCATATTTAGAGCTTGAGCCTCTGAATACGAAATCAAATGCCAGAAAATGACATATCTTCAACCATCAAACAATCGGAAGACATTCTTTTTCTATCAACGTGAAGCGAATATTTCTATTTTTCTTGAAGTAACCCGACTTGAATGTCACGTTTCAATTCGAAAATTTGGTGGCAACGCCGGGCACAAACACCTTTATTTTCGTAGCATAGACTGTTTTTCATGAAAAATGGAGAGTGGAATGTATTTTTCTGACCTTTGAGTCTCTAAAACTCCGACTGTAGGAGGGCGCCACGTTTTGACTTCGGACTCGTGGTCAGTGGCTCGAAATAGGTAAGTTGGTCTATACTTTTTTTCAAAACAAGGTGCTGTAGATCAAACGAACCTTGACCCTCATTTGAATGAAATTGAAATCGGTGTCCCCTTGATGAATTCACTTGAAATATACACATCTGCTTCCAATAATTCGAACTAAGAAGCGGTAACTCGCTCAGTAGTCTAAAAAAGGGTGTTCTAAATATCCACTTCAACGATTGTATTTTCTCTGTTGTTGAGTAAATAATATTAGGTACTTGATGATTGCATAATATCCTCCTATAAGAATTTGTCGAAAAGTTGGTACTTGCCTAAATTCTGAGAATTCATACAAGGCGAGATGCAGAATAATTTTCAGGAAATGAATCGCCAATACTTTTTATATTCAAGCAATTTGCAAGAAACATAGGGTCTCTTGACCTCTCATTTTATTATGCTGTGTCTGTACCAACCAGTTCACACATGACTGTTTTTGGTTCGATTCGTAATTTTCGAAGAGTTCAATAACTTTTTGTGTTTCATTGTGGATATTACACATTGAATACCCTGCACTGTAAGCTTTCAGATTCACGAAATTCCTTTGTTTCATTAATATGCAGTTCCGTGAGAAGATCTTCATCTTCAATTTTTATTCTATTCATCATTTCCTTCCTCAATACTCAGTTGTTGTAAAAACAATTCGTGTTAACAGCTCAACTAATATGTTTCAAGATGTCTTATAAGCTTCTTTGTTGAATGGTATTGGTTCAAACATTTAGAACAATAATGATGAAAATGAAATAACCATAATCAAAATAAAACTAAAAAGTAAGCTGCAGTTGAAAATTGATTAATCAATTTTTTTTTGAAATTTTACTATTTGATTATTATTTCTCTGATTACCTGATCTAACGTGAAATGTTACTTACGCCATCTCATTAGTCGATTTTTTGATGTGTTCATATAAATTTTCTCATTTATATTTATATTATATAAGTTTATATATAAATATATATATATACAATATATTATTTATTCATCAAACCTAGTACTATCATTTCAATTCTCCTTTTTAATAATAATTTCGACAGAATTTAGTACTGTGAAATCAATGAATAGAAATTCGTACCGATATCACTCATCAATTGATCATGTAACTACGTACTTACTGCTCTGGTCAAGGCTTAAGTTTATCTAATAATTTCACTAATTTATTTCCACTCATTCGTGGAGAGCATTTCGTTGTTCTTGTCATAGGAATATTGGAGGCGAAGCTTATTCATTCCTCTATTTGAAAATAAAAATGATTCCGGGAACAACAAACGATTTATGTCATCGTGTACAATTCTATAAAATTCAAAATAATAGTACTTAGTTATTCAAGCAGTTAGTTTTTTGGGAAAATGAAACGTTTTAAGTAATTTCTGTAATCGTTATATGAACTGGCCATGATCTATTTATTTTTTAACCTGTGAGCGACAGACCAGAAAAATAAAGAGTTTTGTTTCGGATCAACATTTTTTATTATATCGCCGCTACTTTTTTGTTCCCCCGTTATATTCAGTGTAATATAATAATATTACATTCAAATGTAACATTTGAATAAGTCTTATAACGCCAAGAACAAAGGTCTGTAGACCTAACAAAGAAAAATCGTCCAATAGTCTATTAACCTTGTGTCGCTTAGACATGATTGCCGATGACATCACATCGGAATTTTAATGTTCAAGACATACTTATGCGCTGGATTCAATATGAATCATCCTCCAGGTGTTCGAGAATAATTTATCATTGGTATTTTGCATCATTGACGAATTTATTTTGAAAAATGGAACTCATATAACAGTAAAATTAGGAGCGTCTCCAAGAAGTGGTAGCGTAACACAATTTTTTCAATTTGACTGGGTATTTTGCTGCTTCAGGACACCTTGTACCGAAGAATTTCACTCTTGAGTTCAATAATATTTGTGTATTCGAACACTAATAAACTGCTTTCCGCATTCGTTCGAAAATATTGAGATTATGAGTTCGCCATGTTTTCATTTTCCGCGCGTTGTTTACTGAATGATATTGCGTAGTCGTTGTTGAGACTCGGGATAAATTTAATAATACCTGACCTCAGCCAATGTTCCATTCATTCGAATGCACATATTCTCAATCTACGTCATTTCGAAAATAACAACGCAATCGTCAACAGTCAACACAGGTATCGTGTCGTGTATTGTACGGTTCTCGTTTGGCTCAAGGCGTTCAAAATCATTTCATTCCATTCTCGAGAATAATTGGCAGTGGAAGAGCACACTACCAAAAACTGAGTTAAAAAAATTCATGGATTTTTATAGCAAACGATAATCTTTTGATATTGGTTATGTGAGATTCCACACGTCAAAAGGTAAGGGTTCGTTAGCCCATTGCTCGCACAAGTTTCGACTCCTTACTATTCCACTCACGTAGTTCTTATTGCCTTCTCGGTGACGTCAGTTGATCCCTGGTAAATACGAGGTCTTCTGATTGGAACCACAAATTTGTGGCTGGTTTCTGTTGATAACTCTTTACGTTTGTGATGTTTTTAGAAAATAAGCTTATTCATAATTACATATGCTGTCTCTCGTGATATTAATGGTGCTTGTTCTTGCATTCGCCTACACCGTACCGATGGGGAGCAAACATCTTGAGGTTGATCACCTTTATTTCCGATAGATTCGATAACCGTTGAGATGATACTTGACAAGATCACTTCTTCGAAATTAAACCGATTTTAATTCATTTAACGACTGCATTTGTAAGAGAGATAAGAGGACTCGGACACTTTATAAAAGATATTCGGATGAAAAAAGCGATATAAGTAACCCAACGCATTCTTCAATTTCTACAAATGATCATTTGACAACCAGGCACGTGCTTCTGTAAATAGAGCGATAATGTGGGAATGTTCAAATAATCAAATACTTCATTTAACAAAGGAAAGGAGCAGTACTGTCACCCATTGAAATTGTTTTGAAAAATCGTTTCTCGATAGATCGTCGACCGTTCGGATTCAAGATAATTTAAATCGACGCTAAAAATAGATTGACAAAAAGGTTTTGAAGTGTACAGGTAATAAGTACTATGAAGACGCGTTCCTCGATAGGTATTTGAAGTTGGGTCGGCAGTAAACGAATCAAGATACCAAGTTCGAGTAGCGAGCCACTCTACTAACAATCTTCATTGTGGAATTTCCAAGACGTATGAAGAAGTCCTATACGTGAAGGAGATAACCCGATATTTCAGTAGATGATGAATTGATACAAATGTAATTGGTTGGAATTTTGTTTCAAATCAGTTCGTACGATATCGATTATTTTACTTTCTGAAAATTAAATGCGCAGTTGCATTTATCTTCGTAGTGGTACAAACCGAAATAGAATGTCAAATACAAATATAGCTTGTCTGTCATTTGCTTGCCTATGTATATGAGAGAGCAAAGCTGTGACTTTTAGGTCTCTTTCAATATTTAACAAGCTTCATGATAACATATTTGACAAAAGTCCATATGAATATAATGCTTTGAGTGTGGTGGCCCCACTTTGAACTTTGTCCTCAAGAAGAAACACGTATATTGATGTTATATCACGGGGTATACTCACATTGATCTTATATGGGGAAACTACGTACTGAAAACAATAACTTTCCAAATATCACTTCTGAACGAAACGTGTTGGAAAATATTTGTTGATCATTAGGTAGGAATGACACAAAAATTGACAGGTTTTCTGCTGAAAGGATAGTGCATTGTACATTTCTCTCTTGCAATTATATCTCATGAATGTCAGTTCTCGGTTAATAGTTTCACGAATATTTCTACAAATACCAATGTCAGAATTACTTAATGAAATATTAGGTGGCATTTTCAACAATGAAGATGGACTGGCGGTGCGCGAGAGGGAACGACGTCAAAGAGGTTTCTTGTATACTTTACAAAATGGCTTATAAACCGATAATATTTTTATTTCTGGAAACTGGTGCAAGGTCGTAGTTATTGAAGAGGTTGGAGATTTTTAGCCCAGCTTGTGAGTCGAAACGTCGAACTACAAAAACATCATACACATATATTGAATCTCGAGAAGACTGTCTTTCATTTACTCGTCCATTTAAACCATACATCAGTTGAAACGATCCATCCAAGATAAATTTTTACAGAAATACCTTCATCATTCGTATGTATACAATTAATATGTGATTCATTGATATCTGCTCTATCTCAACTGTTCTTGTTAAAACTGTTAGGTACATAGGTCTTCAATTTCATTTCCTACCTGATGAAACGACTTTTTTGTGTTACAGTTGTAGTTATTATTACACAATAAATCAGGTCTACCGTGAAATGTCAAATTTCAAGCAATGACAGCTCTATTCACCTAAAGAAAAATTTTGAATGAAATTGAAATTGAATTTGCTGAATCATTCTACTATTATCTGATTATTTGTCATAGCCACAGAAAAAATGTAATATATAACTCGCATGGAATGCTAATTTCCCTCTAGTATGTTTTGCAGCAAACTTCATACTCGTGAAAAACGACAATCATTTCTTGCTCTTTAAACAGTATACTATTTTCTACTTCCACCCGTAAATATGCTGATTTCGTCAGAGTTTACTAAACGAATTAGGCGATATCAGTCAACTGAATCGTTCTGATTTCATATCCACGAATTCCACCAATCACAGAGAACAAAATTCTTGGTTACCACGGACAAACTTGTAGAATTCTGTCCACCAAATTATGAATGTTATTCTAGAAAACATTTTCAAAAATTGATGATTATAGCGAATTATTTTTGAAAGCATTAAAAATCAATCGCACAAATGGATGTTAACAATAATAATTGTAATATATCGATTTCCCCCCCGTATTTAGGTTCAACATAGCTGTCATCAATTATCAGTGTTTTCTGCAATAGATTAATTCACAACAATGAGGGCACTCCACCGATAGTTATCTAAAATTAACTAGCTTGAAAGGACTCGTCGTTGGTTCGAGCCTCACCAAAACTTTTTTTTTGTTGGACAATTTTCAACGCTAGAAATATTGAAACTTTTTAGGTAGATACTATTCATGTTTGGAAATTCTCTAGGCAAGAATTTAATGAAGTTCCTTTCCTTTGAGTTTTTCATAAATATCGAAAAAATAACCTAATATGTATCAGAAATAATGATATTTGAAACAGAGTGCTGAAATATTTACCTAGTCTGATTGATATCTGCTCGATATGAAAGTGTACCGTACAAATAAATTTGTATCTAGGTATTTAGTTCCGAATATTTTTCTCGGTGATGTGTCATCACCTAATCTCAATCGAAACTGTGTTGATTAGAACGAAGAATACTTTCGAAACGGGGGCACCGCTCACTCGAAAACTTCTAACAGTTTTCCTCCATTTTTCTCCGTCTACACACCGTGCACACACAATCGAATCGCCTTTTTTCATAGTAAACACTCGTAAGTAGATCAAGATCGCCATAGAGGAAGTGTTCTGTCGCTAATTCGAATGCTTCGCATCGGCCGGCAGACGAACGGTGACCTTGAAAGGTCGTCGACCCGCGAGGAGGCGCTGCCGTTTCGCTGCTGCCCCTCGCGAGTCGTCTACCTGTTCGCCGATTTCGAAGTCATTGACGTACGCATACAGGGTGGACCGAAATGAAACGGGTTTTGATAGATTGATTTGAATTGTGTTTGTTTCTAACATCGACAACAACTGATGGACAGACTCTAAGAGAGAGAGAGGAAACTACGCAATAAGCGGGATAGAATACGCATTAGTTTAATTAATTATAAAGAAAAGTAGTGACGGAGAGAGTAATTTGAGTTGGTATAAAATTTTCCTTTCCCATTTCTATTCAAGGTGCATATATCCTTTCTTTCTCTCATGTACTCCGCATCGTGTTATATGGAAAACTGTAGTAAATGCCAATCCATCAGTTATGATGTTGTAGCAGATTTATTTGCCTAACGTAAATAAAGATATAACATGTGTTTATAGTTGCCTAGTTCGCCCTGTATTTGGAAGCCTGAGAAGTTAATTCTAGAGATCAGAAAAAAAATAACCACTCGAAAAAAGGTTTTTAATCAAATAGTACATAAATTCAATGGAGATTTCAAGATAAGGGATACGCCCTCTGGTGAAAATTTTCAATGTCAAAGTGGTGCTTATCTAAAAAAATTGTTCTGAAAGTGTTCGTTCCGTTAACCAGCTGACGAACGTCAACCCACAGAAGTCGAAACTTGGCCTTACCTTTTAACGTGCGATTTTCAAACGAAGTCCCAACCAAACATTGCCAAAGTGGTGCATGATTGGTTGGAAGTTTTCTTGAATGTAGCGCTGCGAACTCGTTTTGGATTCCAATAGTCGAAGCTGGACTGAACCCTCCTCAACATCAATGATTATAAGTTGGATTCATTTTTTACGCCAGAAATGGAACGTTACCGGTATATTAACCATATTGTCAACCAAGGTCTGCAGATCGATGCTCTTCTCTCCTGGACCCACTCCAAGTATATTTGTTGAAGTCTTTATTTCTAATACACAGCGATCTGCAAAAATCTGGACCTGGCCTTTTGTTTAACGACGAAATGTGGCCAAAATGTTAGTACAGCGACAATGATAAAGAACTGTCTATACTTGGACAAAACTTGAGCATAAGTTTTATACAGGAGAAATAATTTTCCACTTTCAACTTTTTCTAATGACAATACATCATATATGATAGGTGCATCGTGTGAAAGTCTTCTGAAACGAGCGAATATCTCCGAAACCTATTATCAGAAGATCGAAAAGAAGTTTATCTCAGCGCCCGAAGGATACGAGATTCTCTATCCCTATTCGCCCCTCTCTAACTCTAATACTAAAGTGAGCCAGTCTGTGAACGAAGAATCACCAACAAGACGGATTGCCTTGACTGATTACTGACGAGAAGTGAAGTGTTTCTTCGCACGAAATAGAAATCGAAGCTTCTGGGAATCACCCTGAGCGATCTTTCTGACATGGTTTTCCCATGAGAGATCCTTACTGATCGTAATTCCTAGCATCGAAATATTTGACTTTTTAGGAATAGTTGCTCCTGACATCTGAATACTAGATGATGATAGATCGAGCTTCTTTGAGAAGAGACATGCCTGGGTTTTCCCAGCATTAAATTCCATCGAGTTGATGTTATGCCATTCTATTATTCTCGCCAAGTCATCGTTAATGCTATTGACGTTGATGCTACTGTGAATTTTTGTTTCTCGTGCTGGTATGGGAAATCCGGAAGAGAAACTAGTATCAAGAGTACTATCTTCCGCAAAACATGCACATTCTAACTCAGACTCAGGTTGATTGAGGATGCGCATATTGATTGTGAATCTGGCTCAAAACGGACCAAAAATCGATCATCACTTCCTGTAAACGGAAACGGATGTTCTCGTGTAATGCATCGCCACTGCTACACCAGTAGGTCGTCGCAGAAACGAGGAAGGAACCGCACGAAAAAAGCCATATAACATTCCTCCGGCAGCGAAGAATCAGCGGTGTTCGCCGCTACGACTACGAAAGAATTTCTTCAATGCCACGATGCTCTCCGCTAGAATTGCGCTCGATGCCTTTATGTAGGTTAGTGGAGGTCACTTACTCTCGCGGCGTACAGCGTGGAACAACTATGGCGACGACCGAAGAAGATCTTCTGCTTTTTAATCCGGAAGGGGAAAAAATGAAGTTTTTCTACAAACGTCGGTAAAAGTGTAATCTTTGATGCATGCTGTTAATGTCTGAAATGCCATTTTATAACACTGGTGTTAAAAGTAAATCATTTTTAGCACTAGTGCTAAAAGTGTTTTTTTTGTAGAGAAAATATAAAAACTTAATTCAAAATGAAGTGTTTATTCCATTTAACGTACAATTAGTGAAACTACAATTATGATAAGAAACTCCATGGCCAGTCACATTGGTAGATGTAACAGAATTTATTTTGGTGAAGCTTGTACCAGGGCAGAGAACAAAATTATCCGCCGAAGTTTTGGACAAAATTTGATCCGCAATGTTCTGTTTCCTTTGTAGCGAGTCTTCTATATAACCTTCTGCTACTGTATCAGAGAACGCCAACAAACTTGCTTAGGAACGTCGGAAACAATGTCCATTATAAAGATGGAAATCAGGCAAATTTAGAAATTCAGCAATTTTGGCAGGCATCTTACCAAATGTGATTCCAGCTGGAGTCCTGGCACATTTATTTTTAATGCATTTCATAAAAACTCTTGAATGATTAATATCCACTGGACGAAGGGCTATGTATTTTTTATAGTTCATATACAATGTACCACTTACAACAAAGGTGCGTGGCACATTAGTTTTTGTGTCTGGTATATGCACAACTAGTGAAGTTCCGGAATCCTCGATACTATTTAATGTCAAATCGCACAGTTCCTCTCGACGACAGGCTCCAAAAACACCAAAAATCGCAGCAACTTTCTGCGTTAGATATATTTCATCCGGGGCTTCTACGAGAAATTTGTCAATTGTTTCCCTTGTCAATACTTTTGACTGTGTCGGTCGATATCCTTCACCCTTTCGCTTCAAAAAAGCCACAAGCTTGTAACATCTGCTTATGTCATGATTATTTATGTTCATCATCGACTTCAACATAAAGTAATTCGACCAAAGCGTTGACGATTTCCATATTTTGGACTTTTCTTCAAAGTATGCAAGAGGCACTTTTTCACTGGCCTCCTTGCCACATTTTTCTGATCGCACCATTTTAAGAAACGATCGTATGAAAACTGGTACCGTCGCTTTGACTTACTGGGCAATAATTCAAAAGCAGCTTTATTGGCAGCTTATTCAATTTCCGGCGGTAGAAATTCATTTTCTGGATCACTTTCCATCGAGGAATGAAGAAACGGCGTCGGCGTCGTGTCCCAAACTTCCCTTCTCACAAAATAAAATATTCTCAAGCAGGAACTTCAAACTGTCTGAAGTTCCTGCTTGGGAAAGCTATTGTATAGTGAAACACGTGTCGCAGTTTAGTAAACCCTAATATTTGAAGATCTTATAGGTATATTATTTGTTGAATAAATTATGAAAGTGGCTACAAAAATAGATTCAAAAAATAAAGTTGATGGATTGTAATGAACGAAACGTCGCATTGAATATTGATATTCAGATTATGAAAAAAAATAGTGTCGAAAGTTCTCCTGACTTTTATATCGTACGAAAGGAGGCGGTAGAAAAAAAAAACGAAATTCGATTGTTTTAGTTTTTGGAAAATACCTCAAAAACAACGATTTGAAAATAGATTAATAATTGTTCCTCCAAATAGGGAACTTTTCTGTAATCGTAGGTCTGTCCGTTTACAATTGCAATAGTGAGATCAGCTAAAAATCGGCCTGTATAAATAAATAATCTGTTTTCAAAGGAAAGCTGTTTTTACAGAGGTTATCTTGTAACATTCGATGAAAAGTTCTGTAATTCTCAAATGGACCTTTTGGCAGGAAATTCTTGTGTTCTGACCTTCGAACCAAATTACTTCTAAAATTGGACAATGTGATGTCAATTCTCCATAATCCGTTTGATCATGCTGTTATCCTGTTTTTAGTCGCGATGAATAACAAAATAATATTTCTCGGAAACGATTGATAACGTGAGTGAAAATGGTGTTTATCAGTTGATTCCGGGTATATTAAATCATAACTAAGAGATGACTCATTTCGTAAACAACTTCAGCTTCTAGTCTTATCGCCCCAGTTTTTATATTATGATCTTTGTCATAAGTAGGTACCTATTGTACCCGGATATTCGATTGATAATTTGTTTTAGTTTGGCTTTATATTTACTCTTGTCCTAGCACCGATGCGTGATATTTTAGGCTACAATATTGATACACTTCAACTAACAATAATATAAGTAAACAATTGATTTTCTTGTTCCAACCTCTAACGAAAAATAGATTGGCTTAGTATTGGCTTGGGTGTTGCTGTATCGGTAAAGCAGTAAGTTGATCCCAATTGAAAAAATATGGTATTACTACTCGCCAATAGATGTCAGGAGGAGTCTACACATTGGCTTGGTGTTGCTTGAAAACGCCATCTACTGGCTCTTCTGTTACTGTGACGGTTAAGCAATTAGTTGTTTTTTTATTATGCAGATTCCCTCGAAAGGAAAGCCTTGTAATGTTCAAAGTACACCGCGTGAATCAAGGGACAGGAGATACGAAGTAACATTCACTTTGAATTTTTGGACTTTGTAGGCTCCCGATTTGAAAAAAACAATGGTGTCACTACTCGCCATTAGATGTCAGGAAGAGTCAACACATTGGCTTAGTGTTGCTTGAATACGCCATCCACTGGCTTCAATGCTTCAGTGTTGCTGTGTCGGTTAAGCAGTTAGTGGCTACCAATGAAAAAAAATACTATAACTGCTTGCCAATAGATGTCAGGAAGGGTCAGTCTATTGCCTAAAATAATAGAACTTCTACTCGCCAATAGATGCCAGGAAGAGTCATAAGGACTTATTTCTGTAAAACACGGATAAAACGACGGTTTATGCGAATGAAACCTATCTAGATAGATTCATCGCCCCTGAAAACCCTCACATACTGAATTTCATGAACATCTTTGAGAATTGTTTTCCCAAATATAATAAATTATGTCAATCGCCCTCGCTGGATTCACGACTTAATTTTTTTCTCTTCTATTCCAGACAAATAACGGCGGAGGTTCCGGCATCCGACCTGCTGCAGCAGCTGCATCCTTCGGCGGTGGAGGAGGAGGAGGATTGAACAAGGGGTGTGCAGGTGGGCCGATGGCCACCCAGCACCAGACGCCAGGGGTGTACCGGGGCCAGTGGGGCAACGTCGGGGCCGGACATCAGCTGCAACACCCGACCGCCGGGCCCACCTACTACCAGCGATACACGCCGCAGCAGCAGCAACAGCAGCAACCGCCGCCCCCGCAGACGGCGGTGTCGCCGGCACAAAATTCCTACACGCCCAATAGTACGACTAGCAACACCAACTACAATTCTAATTCGGTGAGGCTCCGACGTTTTTTTGTTGTTCGTACGTTTTCATGAAATTGTGTACAGGGTGTTATGTGTGCTCAAACCATGTTTTCATTCGATAATAATGATGCAAACTGAAAATGCAAGCACGTTTTGTTTATGAGATGTTTGAGTTTTGGCTATGCAACACCGGTTAAATTCCGTTTGTCGGGACACACTAAGATCTAAAAAAACTGTTTGCGGGAACTTACCTATTTTGACCCCCTGAACAAAAAATTGAGATGGAATTTTTGGCGCTCTCGATCAATTAGTTTCGGAGATATGGGTCAATCTTTGGGTGATTATTGACATTTTCCAGGACAGGTTTCTGCGGCAAAATAACACTTGAAGTGCCTCTTTTATCATCAGCTCTATGTACACACCCTTAATCATCCGTTTTACATTTTTTCAGTTGAAAACACCACTTTTCATTAAATATGTTTTTGTTTCGAAATTGGTTATGTCCTGTCTCCAATACGTGTTGGAAGTCACCACATCTTCCATCTTCCAACACGTATTGGAGACAGGGCATAACATCAATTTCGAAAACACAAAAACATTAGCGAGCGATGAAAACTTCTACTCTCGAACAATCAGAGAGGCTATCGAAATTGAGAAACGACCGAGTAGTATGAACAAGAGAAATGACGCCCAAAGATTACCAAGCACGTGGAAATCCATCCTATCACAAAACAAAAACAAGCCGATCACACCAGAGGAACAAGGTCGGACCTTATCACGTAATTACCCAGATATAATGAAAAATGCAGTCGGACCAACGAAGAAAGTGGGAGGGGCAATCATCACCTAGAAGATGGCAAATGAGACTTTGCCGAAACGTTGTGACAATTATCCTTCAGAGGATCAAAACCACAGAACACGGAATGAAACCCGAAAACACAACTCATCATATATATACATATATATTATTTCGAAGTTTTGGATTCACTTTTATATATATATATATATATTCGTTAAGGGTCTTCATCCCTGAATAAAATGGATTCAGAAACGAACTTTTTCGTTATGATTGATGAAGGGTTGTATGAGTGTACAAAGGAAAAATAATAAAAAAAATATTCTTCAAGTAGTAAATGAATGTAAAGGATTTTCTTTCTCATTTTTGGACATTTTTGTTCAATTCCACCATCAGAACGAACGAATATTTTGGTGTGTTTTCTGTTCAGTATTGAAGCTAAACGACTGCCTCACATTTTCTCTGGATGTTCATTATATTTTGTTAATAATTTTACAAGGATGTGTTGTTTTCACAAATTGGATTTCCTTCCATTACTCCTTTCGATTCGTGAAATATTCAATTTCATCCCAGTCATTTAATAAAGGTTTGGTTCAGCCGTCGACCAGTGAAATCTGATTGTTACTTTCAATTCTGGATTTAGAAATAAAGATGAATTCTTTTTAATTGACACGCCTCTCAGGTTGCTCCTCCCACACGTCTGGTGAGGAAGAGAGAGAGTATCATAAAGCCAGTGTAGAAGCTGGCACAGGGTCGGACTGGGAATACCTAGGAAAAGCTATAAGTTCTTTTGACCAGACGAAACTTAAAACTTCACATTTCTATCTGATATCTTCCGGTTGGCTTGAAATTTTACTGGTATCCATCAATGGAGGGTCAATACTTCATGATATTATTATATTGAGAAATACCATGATAGCGGCTGAAGAATGTTGGACGAGTTCCGTTATTTCTGATTCGATTTCATCTAAAATCGGTATATAGGAGCTTTTGGATTGTAATATCATGGTTTTTCGGACATTTCAGAATTCAACGGGTCAACTCAATGATAACAGAAGAAATTCTTGATTTCAGGTTCCATTCTATTTCAAGTTGTGGGAATTTTTGTTGGAGATCATGCTTTATTTGTCAATATCTTCCCAATTATTTTAGAATGAAACGGTTTTTTTTGGAGATTTGTATCCAACATTGTCACATGGTATTGGCAAGATATCCACAGTGAGTTCCAGAACTTTGAGAAGTGTGCATTGTTGATTTGGGGAATAATTTTTATTCTAATTCTGTTCATGAAAACTTTGTTGGTAGTTACTTTTTATTTAGTCGACTAGAATTTATAGTGATTCACGCAGTTCTGTTCTCAATAGTGTTTGTTTTGGTTTAAAGTTCTTCGCCAGAAAAGTGTGCTTTCAATCGCGATGCCGAGGGGGAAACCGCAAGGGAATTTTGGTATACAGGTCGCAGGAATTAGTCGGGAATTACAGGAATTTTTCGGGCATTACTCGGGTATTAGAGGAATTGCAAGGGCATCACTCGGGACTAATAAAGAAAACTGATAGTGTGGAAGGTCTCTTACTCGAAAGGCAAAATCTGATACTTTATTTTTCAATTTTCCATTCATAATTATCACCTGATCGACTAAACACCCTCCTCATTTTTTCGAAAAATTTCAAATTCATGCTTTCATTTTCATAAACAACCAGAAATCAATTCTTAACAAAAAACAGGACCATGAATCAGGGAATAACCCGTAGCTATCTTGTCGCTACCATTTTTGAAATTCTTGAAATTTGATATAAATTTCATTTATCTTCAACCCCAAAATACCACTCATATATAATTCGACAATCGAACACAAAACTCGTTTGCCATCTCGAAATCCTGATTTTCGAGCAAAAAATAATTTTCTTCGAACCCAAAAACCGCTACATAGGTATCATAGATCTTCCATAGATCGCGACCATATTTCACAAAACTAGTCTGCCATTTTGAATTTTGAAATTCCAACATGAAAAATCACGCCTGAAGACTACAAAATATCGATTTTAATTCGAATCGATCCAGAATCACAAAACTCGTCAGACACCTTGAAGCCGCCATTTTGAATTCATTGATTTTAACAAAAGATTCATAATTTTGATCACGAAAACCTCCGCGTACCAATTATGGATCGAATCAGACCATAATCAAGTTTTGTTCAACTTGAATTAATTATTTTTTACAAAATATCTCGTAAAATATTTATAATCTCAAACCCCAAATCAACCCCGAAAACCTCAGAGCAATTATGAATCGAATCGGACCATAATTAAATTCTCGTTCAACTTGAATTTATTATTTTTTACAAAATATTTATAATCTCAAACCCTAAAAAATCCTTATAGCAAATTTGATTCGAATCACAAATCTCGTTCGCATCTTGAATTCATCAATTTTGATAAAAGATTCTTAATCTTCGAATAATTTGCCATTGCCGTGCAAACTTTGAGATCAATACGATATCGAACAGGTTTGAATCTGAAATTTTTGAAAGAATGAGCACGACGGTGAACTGAATTCGGCCCTGTTATACCTGGGCGTGGCCAAGTTAGAAGTAGGGCGGAGTTTGTATTTATTTCAACTCGCTCTGCCATCTAGCGATATACGTTCTCGTAACTAAAGGCTAAATACTCTTAACAAGTTGCAGACTTGAATTTCAAGAGTCCTGTATATTTTGCGCGTCTTTTTTAAATTGAATGACTTTTTCCACTTTGATCATGCATGCCAAATTTGAATGTTTTCCTATTGTTTGTTTTTGAAATAAACTGTTTGTCAGTTGACTATTCAGTGTTTTTGTAATGTTTTGATATACTTATCGTTTCGTCGAAAAATGCAGATCAAACCATTAATATTTTTCAAATTACATATTTGCTTATTGTCTCAGCCCACTGTTATTGCCGATAATGTAAATATTATGACTCTGTTGGCAATTTGCTATATTATACAATAAAGAATATCAATATATCAATGGAGATAGATGAAAAATGCAATTGTTTATTTGAATTTCGACAAAACGTGATATCAGGTCTTACCTCGTTGTGTCCAAATGTTTCTACGACTATTATCATTTTCAAAACTGATTGGTGTACATCTTCTGAGTTATTATGAGTATCAAATGCATAGCGATTACAAATTTCCTCAAAACAATATCCAGAAACTAGGTGAATGGGTGTAGTGTTGCTACTTTTAATTGAACTCAACAACCCTCCTTTGGTGAAATCAATTGATAATAGTTTTATCGGGGTTTTCAGCATGAGCCACTTCATACGTTTTGCTTATCATTTTTCACCAGAATTGTCCAGTCAGCATGAACACATTTTTCGTGTGCCGATACTTATACTGATTCGAAGATCAACGGAGAGATTAATATGCATGGTGTGTAATGTGTTTTGCTCAAATACTAATTCTAGTGGTGCGATGGGTACATCGGATATACAGATTGATCGGGTAGTACTATTGATTTTCTAGCTTACCCTTGCCATAGCAAATGTATTACCGGGATTCACTTCGAAGCGACATGGCAAATAACAAAATTATTCGTCCCTCTCTCAAAGCTGTAAAAAATGACCCTCCACTGACGAGAATCGTCGTCGGTCTACTGCAAATATCAATCCCCGACAGAAATAAGAATTTTTCGATGTTCAAAATGATTACATTGACTGAGATGTCTGGAAACCCTGATGTGTTCACTTATATCTGTGAGAGTTTGGGATAAAAGTGGCGAAATCTGGATTGCTTCATTTTTGGTGGCTTATAGCCTGTTTCGGCGATGCAAGTTTGTCGCTGCAACTCCAGAAAATTGCATGTGTTCATGCAAGTTTTTCGAGTTGCATGAATCTTTTTTGGTGCGATAAGGTTTCAGCGAATTAGTTATTTCTATGGTGAATTTGTTGCTGCAAACCACGAATATGTGGCGGCATCATTGTGAAGAATATTGATTTTGAACATGTGTCAAGATAGGCGACTATATTAGTTCAGAAAAAATTTGAATTATGGAGTTCCACAAGGAACAGTTCTAGGTCCTGTGTTATTTAACATATTCCTGAATGACATTTTTTATGTGAAAACAAGAGGTTCCATACACAGTTTTGCAGATGATACTGTTATAATCTATATATCAAATACATGGCAATCTCTTAAAATACTCCTACAAAATGACTTTGAAAATATAAAAAATTGGTTCGACAATAACTTATTGACTCAATTTCGAGAAATCACATTATCTCCCCTTTACTTCTTATAGGAATCATGTACCTTATCTTGGACCTATCAAAATTAATGACTCATATATAAAAGAAGTCGACCATATCAAATATTTGGGCATCATGATAGACAGGCATTTAAAATGTAATTTCCAAATTGATTATCTAATTAAAAAATTACGCCCTCTATTGCCAAAATTCAAATTTCTTCATAATATTCTTAGTAAAAAACACATGGATATGATTTATTTTTCTTTATTTCAATCTCAAATAAATTATGGTATACTGTCGTGGGGGGGAGTTAATCAGAATTATCTGAAAAATTTGAAAAATTCACAAAAATGGTTGATAAAAATTAAGTATGGTAAAAATATTCGATATTCCTCCAATAAATTATTTTGTGAAGGTGAAAAGATGGATATCAGACAATTATTTTGTCTTAATATAATAACTTACATATTTTCTCATAAAAACTGCTGTAAGTATAATAAGCATTTATATAATATACGAAATAAAAACAAAATTACTGCTAAAAATTAAATTTCCAAAGCCAAATTACAAAAAAACTTTTTATATTTAGCATCATTTATTTACGATAAATCACCAAATTCAATTAAAGTAACAAAGTCAAAATATTCTTATAAAAAACTGGTGAAAAAATGGATTCTTGAAACTCCCAGATTATTTTTCCAGAATCTTATAGAATTGATATTTTCCATGTGACTGCCAGTGTGCTGATTATACTGTCATTTTCATTTATTGTTCAAATGTTATTATATTATCAAATCATTTATTGTTAATCCATAATAATGTTACGATTTTCCTTGGGTTCGTTGATTAAAACACCAAACAACGCTAAACTACTTTTATTATAACTCGCTATCACAATACAATACAACACAATCACTTAAATCGCTCTGATAACTTTCCAATGCTCGCTCGCTACTAAAACTCTCTGTACTAACAATTCTCTCTGTCGGTGTCCGCGTTCCCGCTTATATATGCTCGCTCATACAGCGTAGAATCATCTAGACAAATCCCGACAATCGAACACTCTGGATGAGCCGCGATCACGCGAGTATAGTCGTTCCTGGAAACGTCGAACCAATTCGCATCGAAAGGCGGCAGGGCCGGCGCCAGCACATTTCGTTACATTATCCCCCTCTCAATTTTGATCGTCCCGATCAAACAGTACGTCATTATCGCCATTGTAACGTTTAAGTCTTTCTAGGTGAACGACCTTCATTTTTGATCTGGGGCTACGTTGAATCCTGTACACCACGTCATTTATTCTCTTGACTATCAAATAGGGTCCTTCCCAGCATGGTGTCAGTTTGGGAGAAACTCCTTTTCTACGACGAGGGTTGTACAGCCACACTCGATCTCCTTCTTTGAACCCACCAGTATTTGCCTTGAGATCGTATCGAGCCTTCATCCTGTCACTAGTTATCTTCAATCTTCTTCTCGCAATTTCGTGAATCCTTATCAGGCTGTCTCGCAGTTCATCTGCATAATCCTGTACCTCTTTTTCCTCAGAACTTGGGGATCCGAACACCAAGTCACAGGGCAAACGAAGATCTCTCCCGAAGATGATACTGGCTGGGGTGAGCTTTGTGGAATCGTGCACAGCTGCCCGGTAAGCCATCAGGAATAGTTGAAGGTGTCGATCCCAGTCTTTTTGATGCTCCTCGACTACTTTGGAAAGGTGTTCTTCCATAGTCCTGTTGAACCTCTCGACCATGCCATCAGACTGTGGGTGGAGGGCAGTTGTTCTGGTCTTGCTAATTCCCATCAATTCACAAACTTTCTTGAATAAATTCGATTCGAAATTTCTTCCTTGATCGGAATGTAGCTCCATTGGCACTCCAAACCTTGTAAACATGTTGTCCACCAGGGCTCTTGCAACGGTGGATGCTTCTTGATTAGGCAAGGCGTAAGCTTCAACCCATTTACTGAAATAATCCATGGCAACGAGGATGTATTTGTTGCCATCATTCGTCATCGGGAACGGTCCAGCTACATCGATGGCGATTCGTTCGAAGGGAGCACCAACATTGTATTGTTTCATCTCGCCCCTTGATCTTGTTCTAGGACCTTTGCTTGCTTCGCATTTTGGGCATCTTCGGCACCATCTCTCGACATCTTCTCGACATTGGACCCAGTAGAACCTTTGCCGTATTTTATCCAAGGTCTTGTTAACTCCTAGGTGTCCACCTGATTTACCACCATGAATCTCTAACAAAACATCCTCTATCCTCGACATGGGCACTACCAGTTGGGAACTCACTTTCTTGCCATCGGCTGACTCCCAAGCCCTCTTCAGTAGGCCATTCTCCACAATCAAGGAATCCCATTGTGCCCACAATGCTTTGAAGGTTGGTGATCGATTTGAGATGTCCTTCCAGGTGGGTCTTTCCGCTCCATTTTCTTTCCATTTCAAAAATTCAGCAACGTTTGGATCATTCTCCTGGTCTTCTCGCATTTTTGCTGTCGTCCAATTGTCGTCTACTACCAATCTCACTTGGTTGATTCCTTCGCGACGTTCAATTCGCTCACAGTGTTTACAAGTATCCGAACACGGTCTTCTTGACAAGGCATCTGCGTTGTTATGCAATCGTCCTGGTCGATGTTTTATCCTGAAGTGATACTGGTTCAACTTCTCGATCCACCTTGCTACTTGTCCTTCAGGAGTCTTCATTTCGAGTAACCACTTCAGAGCTGCATGATCTGTTCTGATCAGGAACTCTCTTCCGTACAGATATTTGTGGAAGTGGTCTACAGCCTTGATTATTGCCAGTAGTTCTTTTCTCGTTACGCAATAATTTCTTTCTGGCTTGGTGAGTACTTTGCTGTAGAACTCGATTACTTTTTCCTGACCATCTTGCTCTTGTGATAGTACGGCTCCAATACCATTATTACTGGCATCTGTGTCCAGAATAAACAGGCCTCGTTGACGTGGGAAACTTAAAATGGGGCTGGAACATAGAGCAACTTTCAGTTTCCCAAATGCTCGTTCACTTTCGTTGGACCAGACGAATTTGACTCGATCTTCTGTCAACTTATGTAGGGGTGCCGCAATATCAGCAAATCCTTCTACGAAACGACGGTAGTAGGTGCAGAGACCCAGGAAACTCCTCACTTCATGTTTGTCTCTTGGTCTCGGCCAGTCTCTTATCGCCTGTATCTTCTTTTGGTCTGTTCGGATACCGTCTGATGAAACTGTGTGACCCAGAAAATTCACTTCTTTCTGGAACAATGAACATTTCTGAAGATTCAGTTTGAGGTTGGCGTCCCTGAATCGTTGAAAGACTTCTTGCAGATTGTGCAGATGTTCTTCGAATGTCTTTCCCATGACCAAAACGTCGTCGAGGTATACAAGACAAGTTTTCCAAGTGAGCCCACGAAGGACCAGCTCCATCAGTCTCTCAAACGTTGCTGGAGCATTGCACAATCCAAACGGCATAACAGTAAACTGGTAAAGCCCACTCCCAGTCGAGAATGCAGTCTTCTCCTTATCGTCTTCATGTATGCCCACTTGCCAGTATCCGCTCTTCAGATCTAATGTTGAGAACCAACGGGAACCTGCCAAAGTTGTTAATGTGTCATCTATTCTTGGTAGAGGGTAGCTGTCCTTCTTAGTGACATCATTTAATTTCCTGTAATCGACACAGAATCTCGTAGATCCATCCTTCTTGGAAACCAACACAACAGGTGCAGACCAAGGGCTCGATGACTCTTCAATCACACCGTCCTTCATCATCTTGTCGACAAGCTCTTCCACCTCCTGTTGCTTGGCGAATGGAATTCTTCTTGGTGGTTGCCGAATCGGATGAGCTTGGCCAGTATCGATTCTGTGTTTGACCAAATTAGTTCTTCCTGTTGTTGTCGAATCAAAAATGTCACTTTCAGTCCTGATGAACTTCTTGGCAGCTCTCAGTTCCTCTGTTGATAGGTGTTGACATGATTTTTCCAGAGTTGATATAACACTCTCAGAGTCCGCTTTTATTTCTTGACGATCATTTGAATTACAGTTCGCTACCCAAGTAACAGGTTCACATGTTCCAATGACATCGCCTGCCTTAACAGTTATTTCCCCAGGAAACACGTTGGCAACCCTCACAGGAATAGTTTTGTTCGTTTTAACTAAGGCTCGTGCAAACACCAAATTGCTGGGGGATTCATCACATGGCTGGACTACTCCAACGCAGCACCCAGGGTCTTCTTCAACTGTAGCACAAACTACTTTCTCCGAAAATCCAGGAATTCTCGCAGCTTTCATTAAACGCAGTTTCACTGGCATTGCCCTTTCTGCTGGAGTTGTAAGGACAAATTCTTCTCCTCCGAACCTCATAATCTTCTCCTCATTGTCGAATGAAAATCCATAGTCACTGATCAAGTCCATTCCGAGTATGAATTCATCTTCTATATCTGCGACGTAAACTGTATCTGTGATGGTGAGTCGCCCAAGAACCAATGTAATTTCAGCCTCTCCTCGAATAGGTGCGTTTTCACCAGTGACTGTCCGAAGCACGACGTTGGATGATATAGGCTTCACGTTTCCAGGCCGAAGGATGTCGCTGCGTACCAAGGAAACTGCAGCACCGGTGTCTATGGTGCATATAACGTCGATTTTATTTAATTTTCCTGGAATGGTAAGGCTCTCAGATGTTCTTTTCAGCCTGTTAACACTGATGACCCTGGGGGCTCTGTTATTGCTAGCCAGCATGCGCCCCGATATGCTGGCTAATTCTCGTTTCCCTGCCGCCAATTTGAGGACTCGTTGGATGACCTTGTCCTCACAGGTGATTGCGTACGAGATGGAACCCTTGCAGGAGAGCTAGATCTTGATGGCATTCTCACCCTACAGTCTTTGATAAGATGTCCGGGTTTTCCACATCTATAGCATGTCCTCTTCTTCTGGGTGCTGATGCCACTTATCATTGATTTGATTTCTTCCAGAACCTTCTCGACTGAACTATTTGTTGTGCCAAATTGTTGTTCCGGTTCTTCTATTGAAACTGCACGCACTTTCGGCCTCGACGTGTTGAAGGCCGCCTCCACTTCTAGCGAACGAACCAAGGCATCGCTACTCCTTTTGAAACTTGTAAGTCGCAGAGTTCTTTGGATTTCTGGATCTCTAAGTCCGTCAATGAATATCTGCACAGCCAACTGCTCCTTGAAATCTCCGGGCGCATCTGGGTACGCCAGCTGGATTAGGCGTCGAACATCTGCCTCAAATTCCTGCAGACTCTCACCTGATTTTTGTGTGCGAGTCTTCATTTGGGCCCGGTACAGCTGTTCTCGGTGTTGATCGCCATACCTCAACTCTAGTGCAGATATCAGGTCCTCATATTGCTTCTGCTGTTCTATAGGTATCGATTGTAATATACCCAAAGCTGGCCCTCTCAAAGCTACTATGAGTGCCGTAGCTTTTTCTTCTTCGTCCCATCCATTAGTCTCTGCCGCAGCCTCAAACTGTCTACGATACATAGCCCAAGATGACTGACCGTCAAAAGTCGGTGGTTTTACGGAAATTGTTGATGTGGCAACCCTGTCTCGGCGATCCTGGTTCCTGAGAAGGGCTATCTGTTTTTCTAGGCCTCTCATTTCATTTCTCGTCTCATTTCTCATCTCCTCTCGCACTATATCCACTTTCTTATTGACATCTTCCTTCAGTTCTTCCATTTGTACTTTGGTTTGCTCGAAGAAGTTGTCCTGATTTTCTAGAACTTTCTGGAAGTCTGCTTTTCGTTGTTTTTCAATTTGCTCTAATTCATTCTTTTGTTGTTCTAGAATTTTCTGGAGGTCTTCTCGTTCTTTTCTCTGTTCTTCGAGAATTTTCTGGAGTGCTTCTTCCCGTTCTTTCTTTTCACTATCAAGAATTTTCTGGAATGCTTCTTCTCGATCTTTCTTTTCATCTTCTCGTTCTTTCTTTTCATTTTCGAGAATTTTCTGGAGTCCTTCTTCTCGTTCTTTCTTTTCAGCTTCTCGCTCTTTTCTCTGGTCTTCGAGAATTTTCTGGAGTACTTCTTCTCGTTCTTTCTTTTCATTTTCTCGTTCTAATTGTCGTTCTTTCTTTTCATTTTCTTTTTCCTCCAGCCGTCGCTTTTCATCTTCCTGTCGTCGCTTTTCCTCTAATTCTTTTTCCTCCAGCCGTCGCTTTTCATCTTCCAGTCGTCGTCTTTCAAAATCCGCAAATTGGTTTTGGATGAATTTCATCATGTCCTCCATCGTCTCGTAAGATGTACTTCTCGTATTCACCATCAATTGTTGTTATTTACCAGCAAAAAAATTCCACTTCCGACACCACTGTTACGATTTTCCTTGGGTTCGTTGATTAAAACACCAAACAACACTAAACTACTTTTATTATAACTCGCTATCACAATACAATACAACACAATCACTTAAATCGCTCTGATAACTTTCCAATGCTCGCTCGCTACTAAAACTCTCTGTACTAACAATTCTCTCTGTCGGTGTCCGCGTTCCCGCTTATATATGCTCGCTCATACAGCGTAGAATCATCTAGACAAATCCCGACAATCGAACACTCTGGATGAGCCGCGATCACGCGAGTATAGTCGTTCCTGGAAACGTCGAACCAATTCGCATCGAAAGGCGGCAGGGCCGGCGCCAGCACATTCCGTTACAATAATTATTCAATAAAATATCTAATCCTTACAACAATTACAATAACTTCGTAAGGTTTAAATATTTATTCAAATATTATTTATTTTAAAATTGTAATATTGAGATTTATTGTGAATAAATTGTTATTATTATAATTATTTCAATTATTTTTCGAGACTTGAGGAGTCAGGTTGACTAATAAGGTGATTCAATCACAATATCAATTATTAGAAATGAATGAAATTATGTATCTGTTGAGATAATGTAGACGTTCATCTTGGTAACATTCAGTGCTATTTTTTGATATTAGCAGTGCAAACTGACAGCTAGATGACATATCTTGCAGCGACAAGTCGCCGCGACAAATTGCAGCGACGAATTGCATCGTCGAAACGGGGTGTAATTGAGCTTTTGGAGGTTTACTACAATACGTACATATGTCGCCCACACGCTCTTGTCAGTATTGTCTGAAGCTAAATTTGCACTAAGTGAAAATGTGCAGTCAGGTTTTTCAAGAAAACAAACTTCTCCATGAATGACTTTTTTCGATGTTTACTTCACTAAACTTGGGTAGAGATTATATTTAATTTGCTGTTTTTGCTGATTATTTTTCAGAATGTTGCAGTTAAATATATTGTTTCCAAGTTCCAGCGTTAGTGACGATAGTGTGAAAGGATTTTTTTTAATAATAGCAGTTATTTATTCCCAAGAAACTACAGTTTATAAATAGGGAATATTTATAAAATACATTTATTAGAAAGCTCCAATCAGAATTGTTTATTACTCGAAAATAAAAATTGTGGTCCACAGTTCATCAAAAAGAAAGTCCAAATAGTTTTTTGATATATCGCCTGAATGAACCTCACGCTTAAAGTTTTATTCAGAATGTTATTTTACAATAGTATAACTACTTTTCTTCGGGTTTGAAGGCCGTCGTTCTTTGTAATTTCTTCCTGACGTTTCGCTAGCGCGAGTGGCCAGCTTCTTCAGGCTACTTGCACACAGACCGATTTTGGACGGCCAGTATAAAATCGGCCGATATTTTACCGGCACCGATCAGCGGTCGGCGTGTGTGCCAGGTCCCGTTCCCACATGTGGTTCACTATTGGAATTTGGACGACCGGTATAAAATCGGACGTTCAAGATCGGTGTGTGTGCAAGTAGCCTCAGAGGCTTACTCATTTCCGAGTTTAGGAAGAAATACCGAGTCATCGGAAATGAGTAAGCCTCTGAAGAAGCTGGCTACTCGCGCTAGCGAAACGTTAGGAAGAAATTCCAAGGAAGGAAGAAATTCCAAAGAACGACGGCCTTCAAACCCGAAGAAAAGTATTTTTACTAAAAACCTCTGCCGCGAAAGCCTTAACCATTTTGTTAATTAACAATAGTTGGATTTAAGTTACTTTGGATATAGAATTGATGTACATCTTTATTTGTACACCTAGACTGTCCACAGGAAATTGAAAAAAGGCAACATTTTGCCGAAATATCAGACAAAATTGACAACAATATTGCATATACACTATTATAATACGATGAAACAAGTTTCAAAAAAATAATATTAATGTTTAAAAGCAACGAAATCAATGAAAAAACACGATAAAAACATTGTTACGCATGAAAGACAATATTACGAAGTGACTTGACAATTGATTTGACACTTGACATCAAATTTGAAAAATGGAAACACAACGCTTCAGCAGGGTTTCTAGGCATCTTAACATTGACAAATCCAATGCCACTATCAGATTGAATGTTTTGTGTTCTCAAGTCCTGCCGAATGTCACTGATGAGACCTATGGCGCGTCGAAATAGCTGTCTGGTATTGGCGATCATTTCGAACATCGAAATTCTAATTTCTGCTTGGTGACAAACTACCATCGATACATTACTTTTGCACGAAGCAAGCTCTACTAACGCCTCGAATATGAATACTTCTGATTTCATAACGAAATCGTCTGCAATAGCCTAGGTGCTTTGTCATTCCTTCTCGGAACAAGCTTTTCGATTGCAATAAGTCTTTATCAGCGATACCACAGCACCATATTGCAATTTCGAGTGAAAAATTATGGCTGCTATCAATTGAATCCATTCATTTATCTGTATTATCTTATCAGCTGCATGGTTCCAAGTTAATTCAAATCACCTTCACAATTACAGTGAAGAAAGGCCTGGTGCTTAGTTTATTATATCGTATCTAGATTCAAACTAACGTGCCGGTGAGGGATTTTTCATTTTATCGTCTATTCTGGAATATTTGGGAAGAAATTGAAGAAACTTGACGGCTTGATGGTGAGTTTCCTAACAGAAGTAGAGCCAGAGATATTGAAAATATGATAAGCGCGAGCGATTACAAAGGACAAAGGGTATATTCAAATCTCTAAGTGAGACATTGCCTTATGAGCATTTTTTTTTTCAGAATAGACACCTTTCTGGTGTCTATTCTGGTTTTTGTACCTGGCCATTTTCGTACCTGGTTAGCATTCTGTTTTGCTGAATTTTTAGTCATAGGTAGGTGAAGCTTTTATTAGTAAAAATCTAGGAATATTGCCGAAACAATGTGGAATATACTCAGATTTGTTGCTTCTGCTAAATATTCTTAAATGCAGCCTTCTTTCTGATAACTGAGACAAGCTTTTCCTAACAGTTCAAAAAACAATAAAAACCTTCAGTAACAATAAGTTAAAAATTGAAACATTTTCCACCATTGATCGAACAGACTTCAGAAAAGCTCGAAAGTGATACCACAAGATCCCAAAATGTTATCGATAATTTTTTTTAAAACTTTGTTAGTATGCCACTGTTTTGTTGGTTGATTGATTGGTATTTCTTAGAAACAACAAGATTCGAGTTCAAATAATATCAGTAGCATTCGTAAAGATTATTCGTTGAAATATTAGACATTCGGGGAATTACAGTGTTTTGCACTTTATTACCACTAACCCGCAGTTAAATTAATTCATTTTCGAGTGTTCAACGGAACGGCCACATTGATTTTTATAGAATACCGTAATTTGTTTGAAGCGATATTGGAATGACGGGCTAGGTAGTAAGGAAACTTCAGAAAAAAAAATCATTTATCTTATCTTGTATATCACTTATCATTTCATTACTGGTGACTCCCTTAGGAAATATTTTCGATGATAATCGTATTGGGGACGAGAAACAATAGGATTAGTCGTAATACGTTTAAGCGGACTAAATGAGTATTTTTAGATTGGAAATAAGGAATACAGAGATCTCATTGAAATTAAAACGGTTGATTCTTTTTCTGAATGAGACTGTTTATATTTCTACAAAGAATTATGTATCTAGGCCACTCAAAACATGGGAAGCAATTCGATCTTCTGATATTTTTTGTTCTTTGCGTAATATACGAATTGAATCAGTCTTATGTAATCAGATATGAAATTATCTCTTACAGATAGATAATCTAACTAATCGTTAATTTGGCCTAGAGATGGACAAACGAAGTGTTTTTATTGAGAGCCAAGTTCAAATATCCTCTATCTTCAGCGAATCCAACAAGATTGTATTGGACAGATGTCTGTCAGAAAATATCATGAAATGAGGCTGAGGGCCAACCAGTTGTAGCATTGTTTATGAAAATATAGTTAGTCAATCATATAGAAATATCATTTGAAGCGTTGAATAAATACTACGGGTAGATGCTACTAGAGATTTCGTTTCCAGGTCATGTCTATTCTTTCATTTTTCTAACGGACGTCGTAGTTTGAATACCATATTCTTGATCACTCATACATAATACCAAAAGATATCAATCAATTCATATACAGAAGTGGAATTTTGTCTTAATGGCGTAGACGTAGATCATTCATATTTATATCTATATACTTCTATCGTCAACTCTATTTTGAAGCTTCATTATATTTTTCTCAACATTTCAGTCGAACTGACAGACAAAACTCTGCACCTTTTTTGCCTTCAGAGCACCAAACTTTCTCGTCCATTGTCAATCAAACGGAAATATCGACGTCGTACCGTAGATGGCTTGAAAAAACGCTTTAAATCTTTTTAATACAAACATTGACTAATTATATCTCCATAAACAAATGTTGTAGTAACTCCAGAGAACTGCAGTTCAGGTGAACTGGCATTGGCCAGTCGACTTGTTTATTGCTTGACAAGGCTGGGCTGGCTGGGTTCATTGGAACCATATTCCATTAGAGTTTCTACAAGTAGCTCCAATAGTTTCACTTCAGGATACATGTGGGGATGCCTTCAATGATTGGTTTCATCTATAGGTGTGCCGTCTACGGCTTACTATGCACGTAGAATAGAAAAAACAATACTTTTGTAGTTGCGTATGGATAAGAGTATGTAGGAGATAACTTCTTATCCTGAAGCCTCAACTCCCCTTTTCTCAGGCTGTAGTGGGGACCATGTGATTTCTAAAAAATACTGAGGGTTTCATCAGTTTCGTGTTTTATTTGTTCTGAAACTTCATACAGATTTGAAGAACGAAAGTCGATTCATGGGACATCCAATGCAAAACTGAGCCAGCCAGCAATTACAGTCGACCAGCTTGAGCCCACAGGCGACCGCCGGCTTCCTACGTATCACTTGTTCGCGGAAAAAAGTAGTGTAGGGTGGTTCAATTGAATAGTTGATACTCCGTCGCGACCAAATTAAGTGATTGAAACCTGGTCGACTATTGCCTTGGTCACACTGCATTGATTTTGCATGAACCGATAATTATTTTCCACATCTGCATAAGCGTTTTCTGCCGCTCATGTATTCAAAACGTATTCGTCTGTCTCTTTTCTTACTGACGACCCAAGCAAATTGGTGAGAGAGGGATGGACAGACGAAGGAGCGCTGGAAAACGCCTCATGCATGATTTCAGTGTGTCAGACATGATAATGTATATCAGTCCATAAATCAATCAAAATAAGCTTTATTGTCCACTCTCATTGACAAAACTTGTATGAAGATTGAAAATAATTTTATATATACATATACAATAGCATATATAATGTTAAAAAAGTAAATTATGCAATATTTAAAAAATAATTTAAGATACCGGAAAAATAAATACCAGACACAGACAGAAATATCGAAATATAATAAAATATCAACACGTTAAAAATATTAATCAGATGTATTGGTCTGACTAGCATGGGGAGGAGCCTTAAAAACTCACCTGTATCCTCTAGAAGTACTACAACGGCGTTTCTTGAAAATTATTTTAAAAAAAGAATCCACTTACTCATCCGATGCTCTTTACTCGGAGTCCAATATATTTGATATCCATCAATTATTCTATTTGAGAATGAACATGCATTATCACCAAAAACAGGAATTTGAACTGCCCTCACATGAATACAATACACGTCAACGAGATCAACATATTATACCACAAATGCAAAAACGGATATCGCAACGATCATATTCCTATATTGCTCCGAAGCTTTATAACACACTTCCTTGCGAAATTAAATCTGGAAATCCATATCGCTTCAGAAAAGAATTGTCGTTATTCATACATAGAGAACCCCGAAAAAACATTAAGGAAGTTATCATAGGTCGACTAAACTGACGATATACAAGCGTATTTTATTTCCGGCTTCTCTCATTACCCACATATATCAACTAGTGTAATAAGCCTTAGTTCATTTATATAAGTGCTAATATACATCATGAACTTTCAACTTTCATGATATGTCTTATATATGTATGTATTTTTTTATATGTTTTTAGAAATATTTTTCACTATTTCATCACTAACAAGCTCACTAAGAGCTTCTGTGACATTCTTGTTTATTTGTCCCTTTTTTATGTATTTTGTTCAATCTATGTTAATGATTATGATGAATAAACTTTTTATTATTTATTATACTATCTTTCATTTACCACATAAGTTGTGAAATCGTTGAAAAATTTTTCGGTAGTGTAATAAACTTTAAAAAAAAAGTTCCTTCACTTTCTTCTGAAAGAATATATTATCGCTTGATATTTTTTTTTATAGAAAGGGAAAGATGGTCGAATAGTTTTTTCTCCGTTATAAAATATTGAATTCCTTGTGCGTGATGTTTAAGGAATAGGAAGAGTGATATTATGAGTGAGACTTGACTCTAACACAATATTTTCTTTTTGCGAGGCAGACTGTATTAAAATGAAAATGCAAGCCAATGGCAATATGTTATGCATTGAAATAAGAGGTCTACAGGAATCACTAACTCTGGCTATGTACATACATCTCACAGCCCTTGTTTGAAGGACGAAAACAGAACTTATTGAAGTCATTTTCCATATTTATTATTAGTGAATCAACATTATTGTTATGCCAAAGTATGTCATCTGCAAGGATTGTAAATTTACCTTCTATAGAAATATCAGCCAGGTCATTGATGTACATTAAAAAGAGCAAAGGCCCGAGGACAGATCCCTGAGGTATCCCATCCCCAATTTTCATTTTGTCCGATTTTACATTTTTTAAATCCATAGATGTGGAGTTTTTTAGCAAAATTTCATGATTGTCGCAGTCGAATGCCTATTCGTATAACTAGTGTCTGACGTTCATAAATAATGTGATATATTTATTTTCAGTACGGCAATCAAAGAGTACCAACAGCCGCGTCCCCATCAAATGATAGTAGTTCGAGCAGTCACAACGGCAGCCAGAGCGGCAACCCCCCTGCTCTCACCAACAACATGCCCAACAACGCGAATTCCCCGTGCAACAACTTGGGTGGATCGGAACAGCTGTCAAAAACGAACCTGTACATTAGAGGGCTGAGTCCGAACACCACAGATAGAGATTTAGTTACGATGTGCCAGCAGTAAGTATTTTTTGTGTCGTTGTAAGGTCAGAAAATGTGCGGGTTGTGAGTTCATTTCGATTGAATTCCGTTTTTCGGACACACCAAGATAAAAAAAACGGGAACTTACCTATTTTGACCCCCTAGACAAAAAATTTAAATGAAATTGTCGGCGCTCTCAGCTAGTTTCGAAGATACAGGCCAATCTTTGGGTTATTACTGGCATTTTCAGTACACGTTTCTGTGGCAAAATAACACTCAAACTGCCCCCTTCTTTTTCATCAGTACAATGTACACACCCTTAATTATGCTTTTTACACATTTTTTCAATTGAAAATACCACTTTTGGTAAAAAAATGCACACTTCTTTAGCATTTAGGAAAACAATAGATTTCATGTATTTGCGTTGTTGGAGAAAAGTGTATTTTTTATTAAAAGTAGTGTTTTTGATTGAAGAAATGTATAAAGCGGATGATCAAGGGTGTGTACATTGTGCTGATGAAAAAGAAGGAGCCATTTTGACAATTATTTTGCCACAGAAACGTGTACCAGTAAGTAATAACCCAAAAATTGGCCCGTTACTCCGAAACTAATTGAGAGCGCCAAAAATTTCAATTGAGTTTTCTGTTGAGGAGGTCAAAATACGTAAATTCCCGCAAACCTTTTTTTTTATCTTAAAGTGTCCGACAAACAGAATTTTACCTTCACTTCAGATGAGGAGCAATTCTTGTACTCCCAAGAACGCACTTCAAGCTCCTGATGCTAATAATTGTATTTTTTGTATTGATTACTGTACTATCAATTTCACCAGCACAGAAATCGCTTCATCATACATTGTTTCTTACTGTTGAGAATAGGTTTATTAATCACCAGCTAGAAACGAAAACGCCCTGCTGTTATCTCTTACTCTTGTAACTTATTGGTTATAAACACTCAACCAACGGCCTATCGGATCGGGTTTGAAATTCTATACCGCAGTGATGGCGAGTTCTTTTCGATTTGACAGGTGTCAAATTCCCAATAATTCTAACCTGAAAAAGCTTACTGACATCCGTCGCCGATAACAGTAATTAATCTTGGTGAAATTTGTTTTGTTTTCTCTTCAAAACTTGACTACTTTTGACTGGAGTACCATCTACCGACTAAAAGTAAAAGTATATCCCGATAGAATTACAGTGTCAAGTGATTTTGACCAAACAATATCGAATCAGTTGAAGCACCAAATCTTCTATGCATCTTGACAGTAACTTACGATTTGCTGTTAAGGACTTAGGTGAGCTGAAGTAAAAAACTGCATTCTCTCCCCGGAAGTTTATATTTATAGGTGTCTTTCACAATCATTTGATAAATGAATTATAGTACTAGGAACTTTAGGAGATTCTGAGAATCTGATTTCGTATGACGTCAGTTACCTTCTCACAAATTCAAAGAACATTTGCTTCATCAGGCGAGCACAGATTTATGTCCCATGTATAATAGCATTGTTTATTGATAGAAAAATAATAATACTAATAAAATGTTTTATTCACCTCCGGTGAATATGGAACGTATTTGTAGCTTCATAAGTGATTTCGTCACGGTAGTCAGAATTTTGGGTTTCTGAAATGAGTTTTACTCCGATAAACCCGTATTCATTGCCAGCACCAAGTATTTTGTGCCTATAAAGATGCCACCAGCTCTTAACAGCGCTCTTAACCATCCAGCTCTGACATTTCTCAGAAAGGATCGTATGTGGTAATTGATATAAAATGATAGAAAAATGCAGTTCTTGATCGCGAGATTATATTTGAGGTTCCAACAAAACACAAAGCTGTCAAATAAACGATGGGATGAACCTTTGGTGTAAAAGTTGAAACTTTTCCTAGAGATTGATTACCCTTAACACGAAACTGACATTTCTGCACTCGACGCGCGTTTCGCTTACAAGGTTAGCATCTTCAGGAGAAGAAAATTGATACTGTTAGGGTAATTGATCTCTACGAAAAGTTTCAACAAAGGTGTCACTTCCGAATTATAGTGATCAATTGATGATTTAGTATGAAATGAATCATGGCAACATCAATTTTGTTGCCAACATCTATTAAGAGGCGCGAAATTTGAAATTTGATGTAAACTATTGATTCGTTTTCTTTTCAGATTTGGTACGATAATATCAACCAAGGCCATTTTAGATAAGAATACCAACAAATGTAAAGGTGAGTAAAACTAGATTCACTCATATTTTATTGTTGATGTGATGGTAAGATATTTTTTCATTCCATTATATGATTATGACTAGAGATGGATATATCATTTATTCCCTGAAAATTAAAAATGACCATTGTGTCAGTTAGGTACCATATTTTTATGAATTGTTCAAGTAGAAAATAGGTTAATCAAAAATACACTGATAAAATCGCTTATGATTTCCCAAAATATGGTGTCTTCAAGTGTTACAACACAGGCTTGTATTTTTCAAAAATTTTGAAACTTCAAAATATTTCCAGAAACAATTCTTGCTTTATAGAGATTATAAGTGTGAATATTATATTTCATAGAAATTATAGTCTTTCCATGACCATGACATGAATTAATTTTGTGATGTTTGTAAGATTTGCACTAGGCCAACAGATGAGTTAATGAGGCTGTCTATTGTCAATTTTTTTTCTTCAGAACAAACGTGCCTCAATCTTCGAATCTTATTTTTATATATTTTATACATTTTGAATTTCAACTTTCAGGTTATGGATTTGTAGATTTCGAAAGTCCTGCAGCAGCCGAAGGTGCAGTGAAGGCTCTCACTGCAAAAAACATTCAGGCTCAAATGGCGAAAGTGGGTATTTGGTATCACCAACGTAGACAAGCCACTGTACGTTTGCATGCAAGTAATATCTAGCTTTACCTCTCAACTTTGTCACAGTTTTACGTTGAATAGTTTCATTTTGAATTGTTTGTAGTTGTAGGATTTATAAGTCGAGAATTATTCTTACATTTCGATAATAAGATCTCATAATATATAGTGTTATATAATGGATTAGCTGAAGCAATAAAAAAATTTGAAAAATTAAATTCCAAAGTTAAGTTGAAAAAACATTTATTGCGATAGGTGGAGGACAATTTTATTTTATTTTCATTGTTATTAATTTTTTATTTCTGTGAAAAGTCTGATTTCATTATCTTACTTTATTTATTTTTGTTTTGTTTTTCTCTCTATTCATTTGATTCATTATTCATTTGTTTCTAATTTTCCCTTTTATAAACTTGTAAGTTTCTTGGGAAATAAACATCATTCAATTAAAATTAATTCAATAATGAAAAGTTATGCAAAAGGAAACTGGAAGATTTGCTATTTGTTTTATTCAAAAAATGAAGTAGTTTTCAAGTCACATCACATCAAGGTTTTTGGTTTTTGTTCTCTCAAATTCAGGCATAGAAATTTTTTAGTTTTATCCAACTCCAGACGATTTTTATCTCAACCACAGCTTTTTTTTTCAATTGTGGATTGGAGTAACAAATGGAACCCATTTCAAAATTCCCGTATGATAGGGTATAATATTCCCCAAATGGTGATAATAACGGTAGAGAACTAGCAGTGAAATAATAACTTGAAATTTTCCCCATTTTTTTCTATAACCTAATCAAATTGAATAATAATTTTTCAACTTGGAACAGTGGAAAGTCCTATAAGGTGCAAAGAACGTCACATGAAGTCAGGGAGGAAATTCCTCTAAAGTTGTAATCAAGAGTGATCAATAATATCTTAGTCCACAAATGAGGCGTTTCTTGATATGTTTTCAAAATGTCATATTGTAATTATTCTTTGTTACAATCTCTAGAAAGGTTTGATTTACTGAATCAAACTTGTTCAGTGTCCTGAACCAGGGTCAGGGAGGTTTTCCTATATCATAAATGTCTTGCATTGTCTGCTTGTCCATAATATAGTAAAAATTCTTATTGCAAAGTGAAATGAAATCTGCATTCCGATGGGGGTTTTCCATAATGTGTTTGATCACAATTGACGATGAAAGGCCATCTGAACGTTTTTTTTTTTTTCAATTTTTAAACCCAAAATTTGCAAATTTATTTAAAAATCGTTGGCTGATCAATGATCACCAAATCTATATTTCATAAGTTGCATAATGTTCCTTTTGCAAGAATCGACCATGCGAGTTTTTTCATTTGAATTCTGAAACACCTAAAAAATAACATTTCTGACTGCAAAATGTTATTCTAGCTGGATTGGTTGAATAACTTTGCAGTCAAGCAGCAGTGATTTTTTAACAAAAAAATTATGAAAATCTTTTTTGGAACGTGGGTAAAACAATACTGGATATTTCCCCTGAAAAATTGGTAGTTATAGTTACAGAAATCATTTTAAGCTGTAGATAGCCAAAGCACTGTTGTGTTTACTCTTGTCTACAGATTTTTTTTCATATTTTTATTTTGAGAAATTGTACCGTTATTGTCATCATTTCAGCTATGATTCTACAAATATATAATATTTTTGTCAGGTGGGAAATACTAAAATTGAAGAGTTAACAGATTACCCTTGATTGTGGCAAAGATGTTAACATGATTAACGAACGATTCGTTTTTTGCAATATTCTCACTGATTTGATTATATTAGAAAAAAATCACTAAATCATTTAGGTATCTGTGACAAAGTTCATTTCATAACCAAAATCCAGTCTAGTAATCGGCGGCAATATTTGTCTCTGGAAATAACGGTAAGGACTAATTGAACGAGTATCTTGTTCTAGATTTGATTTTGGTTCTTATATATTATTTACTCGTAGTTTAGATTTTGTATTGTGCTGCATAGATAGATGCATGAATAGACACTGTTGGACCCCTAATCATCATCCCATATTAAAATAGTTTGAAATAGACTGGGCGGCAGTGAGATTTTTTGGACCAGTTTTTCACAATCTGCCGGTGAAACTGGGAGTGATTGAAGATAAAACAAATCGTAAATTGCAAAAAAAATTCTGCGTGGTACATTCATGTAAAAACCAGAATTTTTTATTTATATAACGTTTATTGCTTCCAAGAAATAACACGTATGTATAATAGGGAACATCTTGATTTCAATCGGTTAAATTCAGTGCTACATAAACAAAAACAAGAAGAAAAAAACTTATACATGATATAGTCATGGGTGAGACATAATAAAATGATAAAGAAAAAAGTGAATGAAGTTCAAGATAAGTATTTTTTCAAGTTTTTCTTTAATGAATTAGTATTTTTTGTATTTTTCAATGTTTTCGGTAAGTTGTTATAAAAGATAACGCCTTCATACATAATAGATTTATTACAACAATTTGTTCTTAATTTAGCCAGAGAAAAGTCATTTTCTTTTCTTGTTGAATAGTCATGGGTATTTATGGTAAATTTCAAATTCGAATTTTTCACGTTATTTTTGATCAAATGAATAAATACTAAAAGTTTGTATTTGAAAAGAGAAAGAATATCTAATAATCATCTAGGTTTATAAAGATTAATTGTTGATTCTTGCTGCTCAAGAGTTTGAAGTGGCTTGATAGCTGTTCCCCAAATTGAGATGAGGTATTGGATTCTTGAGTAAATTAATGAAAAATATATTGTTTTTTTATAATGTATTGGAATTTGATTTTTGATTCTATATAATATTCCCAAAATTGGCGAAATTCGCTTTCTCAAGACTTCTATGTGTTTTGACCACGATAAATTTTGATCGATATATAAAACTTTTCCTAGAGATCAATTACCCTAACACCAAACTGATATTTTCGCACTCGACGCGCGTTTCGCTAACAAGGTTATCATCTTCAGGAGAAGAAAATTGATACTAAATCTAGAGCTGGGGTTAGTTATTTTATATAAGTACCTAAAGTTTTCCGGTCCGATATGGACTTCGTTTGTTACTGTTAATCATTCTAATTAATTTCTTGATAATGAACTGACTACCTGCTAGTTCCGTCATCTGTTAGTATTGATTTCTGAATAGTTTCTCAACAATAAATTGAAAAGCGGGCTGAAAGGGATAGGTCCCTTGTCACCATTCATGGTGTTTTTACATTTTGCTATTTCTAGACTCTCACATGCATCGAGTAGTCTTGTGTCATGCACATGCTCGATCAGTTTCAGATTGCTTTCACCAATTCTGTGGTCATTGTGTAGAGCGTGTTGGGCGACACTGGATTTTTCTACCCTTCCGTATTTTATATGTGCAAAATTCTCTTTGAAGCGGGTTTTGATAGCTCGTCGGCTCTGGCCGATGTACTTGTTGCAATCTTGACAACTGACCTCGTAAATTCCCGACTTCTCTGAGTTTTCTCAAAAGTTTTGGTTACCCAGAAGATAAACTAGAAAACTCTCAAAAGTTTATCTTTTGGTAACCCAAAAGATAAACTTTTGAGAAAACTCAGAGAAGTCGGGAATTTACGAGATCAGTTGTCAAGATTGCAACAAGTACATCGGCCAAAAGTTTTGGTTACCCAGAAGATAAACTAGAAAACTCTCAAAAGTTTATCTTTTGGTAACCCAAAAGATAAACTTTTGAGAAAACTCAGAGAAGTCGGGAATTTACGAGATCAGTTGTCAAGATTGCAACAAGTACATCGGCCAGAGCCGACGAGCTATCAAAACCCGCTTCAAAGAGCATTTTGCACATATCAAATACGGAAGGGTAGAAAAATCCAGTGTCGCCCAACACGCTCTACACAATGACCACAGAATTGGTGAAAGCAATCTGAAACTGATCAAGCATGTGCATGACACAAGACTACTCGATGCATGTGAGAGTCTCGAAATAGCAAAATGTAAAAACAGCATGAATGGTGACAAGGGACCTATTCCCTTCAGCCCGCTTTTCAATTTATTGTTGAGAAACTAATCAGAAATCAATACTAACAGATGACGGAACTAGCAGGTAGTCAATTCATTGCCAAGAAATTAATTAGAATAATTAACAGTAACAAACGAAGTCCATATCGGACAGGAAAACTTTAGGTATATAAATAACTAACCCCAGCTCTAGATTTAGTATCAATTTTCTTTTCCTGAAGATGCTAACCTTGTTAGCGAAACGCGCGTCGAGTGCGAAAATATCAGTTTGGTGTTAGGGTAATTGATCTCTAGGAAAAGTTTCAACTTTCACACCAAAGGTTCCAAAACTCATCGTTTAATCGATATATAACCCTAAAAATTTTGTGTTTGTGGAATATTCAATTGATTCTTTCTTGAATTTAATTAGAACTCTCAAAGAGTTGGGTATTGTTTTTCTCGAAACAAACATGAACGAAGATTTAGCATAGTTCAGACTCAATTTATGAGAAGACATCCAAGACGATAAAAGCGTCAGATCATCAGCCATATCTTTTTTTATTTCTTCAGAGTTATATCCTGAATGAACTAGAGTAGTATCGTCTGTTGAGTTCAACCATAATTCGGATGAAAGACTTTTCACAGGCTACCTTGTATTCATCAAATGAAACCATCACTCAAAGTGAAAAAATCATGAAGGTATCCGTTCTCAAATGATACAGGATATGACTCACAACTTGCCCAAATGTATTACAAAAAATGTTGAGAAAACCAACTTTTTACAGTATGCCCATTACACGAACGAGTTTCAATTGACAAAAATTTATGAAGCCTCTTTAGAAGTATACAGTGTGTTCCAACAAAAGAATAATCTGAATTTGACATGAAGTACCACACAACGCGTACATTTTCTGCGGATTATGATTTGTCTTAGTTTCAGGTATCATTCTAAAAATGATATCACAAAATCAAAATTCACTGAAGAGTACTATTTATTACACATATTCCCCATCGATTTCCTTGTGAATGTGTTTTTATACACTTAATTCGCGGATGGTCCTAAAGTTGTCTCAGTCAGCTCAAGATCATATCTCAAATATGATTTATTTGTTAACAAAATAGTTCTCAACGATTTTGCATTTTCAAAAATATATTTTGATAAAACTAGTGCCGAAATTCTCAGGACTACTGATTTGAATGAAAATTACGTGGATAACATTTGAGCATTTTTCATAAAAAAATCATGAAATATGTTTCCAAATATATTCTTGGATTGATTGAGTTACTGATCCCAAGAAGCTGATTCTTATACAGGGATGTACATGAAGGAAAGTATTTGACACATAATTCATAAAAAAATAAACAATTGTTTCATTACTATTGACACTTGAAATATTTTTTGAATTTTGATCTGAACTTTTCATTTTTTAATTCTCTCAAATTCTTTGGCAAAGCATTATAATAAATTATATATATTAAAAATAAATACAATATATATTAAATATAAATATTATAATAATGATTGTAACATTGATATATTTGGATCTTCATTATTACCATTCAAAAGAACTGTAGAAGCAAAATTTGATGTTGTTTTGATTGGTAATTTCCGTATTTGAAATATCTAATTATAAGTTGTTTTTACAATGAAAACATTTAGTGTACTTCTGTATCTATTTTTGTAATGGGGTTTAACCCGTTTATCGAATAAATAAATAAATAAATAAATAAAGAACTTCTGAGTAAAGCACCGATATTCTTCCAAAAATGATAGAATGAATAATTCTCAACAAATTAGTGTTTGCAAATAAAATGGTTGTGAAATATACGTCCCGATTGCATAGGGATTCCAAGAAACACTGTGACAGAATTTGTTCATAATAAATTTCATTCACCAGGGTATTTTTATAATTGTCTCCCTTAGCATTTATTTCTTCAATTGGTAACTAATCTTATAAAGTTCTCTATCAATATTTCCACCTCCCTCTGCATAAATAAGATTTATTGAGGATTTTCAATCTGTCGACTATATGCTCGTTTCAATATTTCTTTATTTTTCACAAAAAATTGGTTCCTGTTGGGGGTAAAAGGAATTTATGTTGATATACTTCTCTTGGGTGCTTGTTATCGATCTCAAACCAAAAGATGCTGGCTAACTGATCAAGGTTCAAGTTCTTTTCATAATTTTCTATCTATTGATTATAAAAATGTTCTCTGCGATTGTTCAGTTACCTAATATTTAATGAGCTTGATAGAAAAATAAAACCCCTGAAATCGAACTAGAGAATTCTGCATGTTGTATATTGGATACGTAAATGAAACATTGCATTTTGTACAGTGAAAATAATTGATTTGTTGCACTTTCCTAACAATGGTTATTTATATCCCAATTAACACAGGTATTTGTAATATTATTTTAGGGAATTACACTAACACCATTATTTTTTTATTTGAAATTATACATTGAACTTTCAATTCTAAAACCAATGTATAGAAACTTGGGGCACTGCATAAAGTGTTTGAAAAAAAAAATATCATTCATTATCGCAACAATTTTTGTCTGATTTGATTCCAACTGTCTACCACAATCATTTTGAAATTACCCGTTCGGTGTTTACAAGGCATAAGGGATATGCGATTCTTTTAATCCTGATAAAAAAAATTGATGGAAAAGTATCCTAAGATGTAAAAGTCACCATTGAACTGTTGGTGTCAAGAGATTTATATCCCTTATGTATTGTTACATCTCTGTAAAGTCTGTATAAGTAAATTCACGATTCAAAAATGCTTTTTGATATATCCTGAATAATTCAAACACATTTCTTTGTCAACAGCAACAGGAGCAAGATCCAACAAATTTGTATATAGCTAATCTGCCACCAAATTTCAAAGAAATCGATCTGGATAGCATGTTATCCAAATTTGGACAGGTAAGTTAGTTATGGATTTTTCAAGATGTGTTCTTTGTTTTCCGCAAACGTGAGAGATTTTGAATTGACAATTGGCAAAGTTTTTTTCTGATTCATTGTGATTGATATCTTGGAGGTCATGACAGAATGGAATTATTATTGAAATCTGTTTCATATGAATATCAAAATGTTAGGTTAGTGGGCTGATACGAAATTGACAATAATAATAATATTCCTTTATTTCATCATTTGAATGCACAAAGGTTACATAAATGATTAAAAACGTCAAAATTGCAGCTACATTGAACAAGGACATATCAACAATTACAAATTTACTGATACATGTATATATAAAAAACATCAATAATAGTTTAAAAATAAAAAATAATCATCATAAAAAGAAATCGTCTAAGGAATAACAACACTTACGAAGTAGGATCTTTTTCAGCCTTGATTTAAAAATATGAACATTGGGAGATGTACAGCTTGAATAAGTTGCATATTGAATGGAATTGACATGAACTCATATAGGCTTCTGCTGAATATATGAAATGAATGATAAAAAACGATTCATAATATTATCCAAATATTAGAGCTCAGGTCAATGATCTTGTCTAGTTCAGGATTGACAACACGTGTATCACCACTAACCCTAGAGTGCGCTACAAAATTTAGGGGAGCAGAGGGCATTTTGATATTTAATATCTTGTCACTCAAAGTTTTATTTTAATTTCCCTCAGTTACGACAGTTTTTTTTGTTCAGGGAAATAAAATAGTAGAGTTCACAACTACCACAGTGGCATTTCAAATTGACCATTCAAAACTGTAGAACAAAGGGTGACGTTTAGTTATTAATTTTTGTCCTTCCATATAAACGAAAATATGTTTGGTGTCTGCATACTAAACAAATGAAAATGAAATTTTAGCAGCATTGAGACATTAAGAATTCAAGATAACTAAACTTCCCTAACCGGGATTCAAATCCAAGTCATCTGAGTTCTCCATCGCATATTTCAATCAATCAATCTTTATTGACCCCAAGAAACATGAATGTTTATAAAGAAGGGATCTTAAAACTAAATCACTATCACAATTCATGCATTAAAAAGAAGACTTCGATTATGAATCAATCCAATGTCAGATGGAAAAAGAGAAGTGTTACTGGATCAAATACTTTTTCAAGTTTTTTTTGAAGCGTTTGTCAAAAAAATCTTCAGTTAATTTCTTTGGTAGTTTGTTATATATTAACACTCCATTGTATAAAATTGATTTCTTTATGATTGAAAAGAAAATTCGAAAGCTTCCCATCTTTCCCCTGTATGGAAAAAATTTTATTCAAGGTCAAAGGTAAAAAAAATGAGTTTTTCACGATTTTCAGCGAAACGGTGAGTATTATCATAAAAATATCTCGAACAAAAATTGTAGATCATAAAATAATCTACAAAAAATGTATCTAAACTTTTTTCCTACGAGCCACCGTTTTTGAGATATAACGATTCAAAAAGTTGTACAAGTTGCAATCGTCATAACATGCACACATTTCCACGCCACCATACCACGTTCAACAGTAACAATTTTACTTTCACTTGAAAGTTTAGCACAAATAAAACAATATTCAGACATTTTTGTTAATAAAGTCAAAACAGCACTACAAAGGTTAGTATAAACAGTGATTTCACTACAGAGTGTCGCTCAAGACTAACGGTATTTCATTTATTACAGCAGGTATAAGACCCTAGCCACGCACACAATAGAACAGGAGACATATGTTGTCTCGAAGTTACACTGCCGTATGAAGTAAGGGACTGGGTTTCATTTGACCTGATATTCTTATAGTTATAACTTATGTATATTTTATATTTTAAGTATAAATTACAATCACCGATAGAAAAATATTTCGCAGATGGGGAATCGCGTTGTACCGGACGTCATTTTCCTAGAAACCGTAATGCCGCCTGGAGAATTCGAGTCGCGTCATCGGGGCTTCTCTCGACGATTCTCGATTGGCACGCAGATATATATACGGCACAGGTTTCGCTGCGAGAAGAGAATTTGTATTCAGAGCTAAGTGACGAGAGTTGTTGAGATCTAAGTGGAGCAGAGCTTTGTGCGAAAGTGGAATTTTTAGTATGAGAGTTTAGTGCCGAGCATTGGAAAGTTATCAGAGCGATTTAAGTGATTGTATTGTATTGTGATAGAGAGTTATAATAAAAGGAGTTTAGTGTTGTTTGGTGTTTTAATCGACGAACCCAGGGATATATCGTAACAATATTATGACGATAACAACTTGAACAACTTTTTAAATACGTTATATCTCAAAAACGTTGGCTCGTAGGAAAAAAGTATTGATACATTTTTTGTGGATTATTTTATGATCTACAATTTTTGTTTGAGATATTTTTATGATAAAACTTACCGTTTCGCTGAAAATCGCGTAAAACTCTTTTTTGTTTTACCTTTGACCTTGAATAATTTTTTTCCATACAGGGGAAAGATGGGGAACTTTCAAATTTCATTTTTGATCATATTTTTAACAATCTTACTGAATTTCAGCTTGATAGAAATTTATGTACCTTCGCTCTCATTTTTAGGTCTAGATTGACCGGACTATTATCAGTGTCAAAACTTCCTTTTTTTTTTAAATTGAAGTTTAACTATAACACTGTTTTGTTGATTGAACAAGGTTTATTGTATATATAATATCTTACTGATATTTTTATAGCAAGACAATTCAAGAGGATTTCCTGAAACCCCACTTGCATCTGTGTGATAATCAACAAGTGTTTTGCCAAATTATTTCGTTTGCTTCAATGTAGCTGACAATGTTCCTTAGTGCGTGGTATTGGTTCGGACCTACATTGTCTATATAATTAACTTCTATTAACTTTTAAAACCTGTTGCAAAAGGAAAAACTTAAAAAAATCAAATAAGGCAATGGAATCTAAACAAAAAGGTTCAAATGGATTTTTTGGTCAAAGAATAAAAACTCATTTAGTCGTTGTTTAGCCGATAGAAAGATTAAAAAACTCTTCTGCAGGTAATATCGACTCGCATCCTACGCGACGCAATCGGAACTTCGAAGGGCGTGGGATTCGCGAGAATGGAGAATAAGGAGAAATGCGAGTTCATCATTCAAAAATTCAACGGTCATTTGTTGAACGGCAGTAAGGATCCGCTGCTCGTCAAGTTCGCCGACGGCGGCAACAAAAAGAAGAACATGTACAAAAACAATGACAACGGTAAAATTTGGAGGGACAACGCCGAAGGGATAACCGCCGTTACTTACGATCCGACCGCGTTGGCGCAAAATGGCGTTGCCGGACAACATTTGCTGCCAGCGTTGGCGAATTATAGACCCTATAATCAGGTGAGAATCACATTGCTTGCACTGTATTCCAGTTT